>CAUOFW020009324.1:184887-244771 GCA_963454935.2 Ilex paraguariensis
CCCCCCCCCCCCCCCAATGAACATTGTTGTTAATGTGATCTGTGTTGCTGTAACAGTGACCATCATTTTACTGTTATTGTCCATTTTTGTAATTATAACTATTTATTTCCCCAAAGATAAATTAAACCCTATAAATTATTGCAGCCCGAGTTGTACAGGCTAAGTTTAACCAAGGTTCCCTTCCTCCACACACAACTACCCCCCTTCCCCCGCCGGGGGCTTCCCAGAAGAAGAAATCAAAGACCATGACTTTGAACTCTGGCTGGGGTAATTAAACCCAGGTTAAAACTCAGGATTTCAGCCCGAGTTGTATAGCTCAAGTTCAACCAAAGAGGATTCAGTTCAAATTTGAACTCGGGTTGAATTTAGGTTGAAGATTTTACAAATTGAGCTTAGGTCGATCAATCAACCCACTGAGTTGCACACTACTCGTCACTAATAGAACTCCCTCCTCCTCAAGTCCGCCATTGTTGAAAACTGTCAGTATTCATTCACATTGAAGAGTAAAACACTGTTTTCCATAAGAAACAGAAAACCAGAGAGAGAGAAATTTATGGAATCACTAACCAAATACCACAGATACCACAACTGAAACCGAAATATCGAGTACAGATACTATTACAAATCCAAAGATTGAGCCGAAACTTTACTGGGAACAACGATCGCAGCAGTGGCGACAATAACAATGATACAGGGTTAGTTTCTTGGTCTTGGGGTTACATGGAACACCAAGTAAAGATACAAGATACAGAACAAGACGTTAATACTTGGCTATTGACATAGAAACAAACTATGACAATTGCAAAGACACTGCCCAAAAAAACCGGCTCAGAAGACAAAGCACTGCTTTAACAGGACACACCGAAGCAACAATTTTACTTCCAGAGCTTAACAATCTTGTCGTGACTAGCTGAAGCAACCAAGCCCGTTATTGTTGATACAGACAAGGCAGCAATAAGTCCGTCATGTGCTGAAAGAGTCATTGTCTTGTTCTCAATCATATTCCAAAGCTCCAGAGACTGTAATAAATGTGCAAAGTAGATCAGAAATAGGATAACCAATGATTATGAAAGGATTCCATTGAGGAGGATATATTGTTCTACACAGTTAGTAATCTTGGTCAAGTGACATGGACACCAAACAGCAAAATTTGCAACCATACCAATTTAACAAAGCGACATTTTAAACAAGAAATTACCCAACCTGCGGGAAATAACACATCAATACACGTATATATATACACATGCAGAAAGCACGCAAACACCTGATGCATATCTTAAACATGTGACTTTGTTTTGGTAAGATATCATTCCTTGGGCTTTTAATAGACCAACAGACAATCAAAGATATCATTCCTTGGGCTTTTAATAGACCAACAGACAATCAAAGATATCATTCCTTGGGCTTTTAATAGACCAACAGACAATCAAAGATATCATTCCTTGGGCTTTTAATAGACCAACAGACAATCAAAGATATCATTCCTTGGGCTTTTAATAGACCAACAGACAATCAAAGATATCATTCCTTGGGCTTTTAATAGACCAACAGACAATCAAAGATATCATTCCTTGGGCTTTTAATAGACCAACAGACAATCAAAGATATCATTCCTTGGGCTTTTAATAGACCAACAGACAATCAAAGATATCATTCCTTGGGCTTTTAATAGACCAACAGACAATCAAAGATATCATTCCTTGGGCTTTTAATAGACCAACAGACAATCAAAGATATCATTCCTTGGGCTTTTAATAGACCAACAGACAATCAAACAGAACGTAAAAAATGGTCAAAGGAAAAATGGAAATTCCCTTTGAGGAAATTTCTTCGTCCTTTTTTTTTTCAACTGGTAGTCTTATCAGATTTCAATTAAGACAATTGGGTCCTCTTTTTAAGCACAATTTCAAACAAGGGCTAACTTTAATATATTCCTTCGTTGCCCTTTAATTTTGTTACAAAATGTTTGGAATTCATGTAATGAGAGCATTCTGAAGGGAAAATTGGAGCCAACAGGCATGCGAGAAGAAAATTAATTTCATTTGCAGCAAGTATCCAAAAGAAACATATGTCCTCAATTGAAAAAAAACTGAGATATTGTGATGTTTGCTTTTGGGAAGACATTCGGATTTGAGAGTCATCTCTTGCTTTATTGTTTCCAAGATTATTTAGACTGTTAGGTTCTCATTATAGCCCAGTGGCTAATTTGTTTTGTCCTTCTTCTTCGTCTTTTGAGTGGGGAAAATTTATATTTTTTTCATAATCTAAATGATCGAGATATCTGGAGTGTTCTTCACTTCTTTCCTTGTGGGATTTGGTCTCATTGAATTCCTTGGCTAGTGATAGAAGAATTTGGCCTCTTGATTCTTCCGAAAATTTTTCTTTTTGTATTCTTATTTTGAATACTTGATAGTATTGTTACATTTGAGCCCCATTCATTAATTTGGGAAGTAAAGAGTGCTTGTTAAAGTGCAGGTGCTTTCTTGCATCATAGCTCATGGTAAGGTGAATACTTGTGGTTTGTTACAAAAGTGAAGGCCTAACACTTTGGTGTGTTTTGTGCAAGCAAAGGTTGTGAAAGTATTAATAATTTGTTCCTTCATTGCCCCATTGTCACTTTCTTATAGCATAAACTTTTAGGGAAATGGATTTAGCATGGGTCACACCACGTTATTGTGGTGTTCTTTTGGTGATGCATTTTGAAAAATGGTAAAAAAATTTAACTTTTGGGCGAATTGCACTTTATACGTTCTCTAGTCAAATTGTTCTTCTCTTATATGTTGATGATAAGATTGTTACTGGGGATGATCATGAAGTTATCTCAATTTTGAAAGCTCATGTACAACAACAGTTTAAGATGAAGGATCGTAGTCTCTTTCGCAATTTTCTAGACATTGAAGTGACTTCATCACCTAAGGATTATCTTCTTTCTCAATCAAAGTATGCAGGTAATGTTATACGTAGGGCACAATTAACAGATTCTTGGACGGTTGAGACTCCTCTTGAACTTAATACTTAATGTGCATTGCACCTCTACTTATAGTGTCCTTTTAGCTAATCCTATTCCGTATCAGATTCTAGCAGCTAGTTGAGTCTATCTCACCATTACATGACTTGATATTGTTTATGTTGTTCATGTTGTGAGTCAATTTGTTTCTTCTTCCACCACAATTCACTAGGTTACAGTTCTCCGAATTTTATGTTATCTTTGGGATACGTTATATTAAAATTTGTTGTTCTCTTCCGCATCTTGCTTGCTTTGGAGAGGCAAGAAACAGACTGTCATTACTCGTTTCATTGTTAAGACTGAATATCGTGCTATTATTACTACTACATCATATATAGTTTAGTTGAGATGGTTACTTGCCAAATTTAAGAGTTGCATTTTTGGCTCCANCATTACTCGTTTCATTGTTAAGACTGAATATCGTGCTATTATTACCACTACATCAGATATAGTTTAGTTGAGATGGTTACTTGCCAAATTTAAGAGTTGCATTTTTGGCTCCAACTTTTATGTATTGTAACAATAAGCGTGTCATTCAAACTGCACATAATTCTATATTCCATGAGTGGACCAAGCATATTGAGATCGATTGCCATTTTGTGCACCACGATCTTTAGCTTAAGACTATTTCATTGCATTTTGTTTCTTCTACTATGCATATTGACCTACTTTTTCACAAAGTGTCATACTACGATCCATTTTTATTTATTTCTTGACAAACTCTCGATACTTTTTATTGTCACATCAT
The DNA here is from genome assembly GCA_963454935.2 of Ilex paraguariensis. Classification (NCBI taxonomy): domain Eukaryota; kingdom Viridiplantae; phylum Streptophyta; class Magnoliopsida; order Aquifoliales; family Aquifoliaceae; genus Ilex; species Ilex paraguariensis. Next base: position 188,643 of record CAUOFW020009324.1, read on the forward strand.
GAGTTTGGGAGAGAATGCTAAGATAGTATTTATATTTATTTATAATTAGAAGTATTTTAGTCTGTCTCTTGTAATAAGGTTTTGTATTTAGTCTTTCTCTTGTAATAAGGTTTTATATATAGTCTCTTGTACCTAGTTTTTATACTTAATGGAATCTTTGGAGAGTTGTGTATGGATTTTTTTTTTCTCCTTCTCTCTTCTATAGCTTGATCTATTTTTCAAAATTAATGAAATGCCTTCAACGCTTCCTCAATTACTTTTGAAAGAAAGCTTCCACCACATAAAACTATCTGTAGCAACTAGCAAACGTGATAATGCTCAAGCAAACGAATATTCATAAAAGTAAACCAATATTATATGGACTTATGTAGCCTGCTCAAAGAAGTTCTGCACAAACCAATCCATAAATGAAAAGCATGTAACCTCTAAAAACCAGAAACGACTTGCCTGGTAACAGCCAATGACCAGCAATGAAGAATATGTAGGATGGAAAACACAGGAATGGAATTTGTTCCCATTACAACTAAGCTCGTGAACACAATCCCCTTCACTCCCTGATCCCATCGTCCAGACTCTAACAGAGTCCTCACTGACAGATGCCAGGAACTCACCAGAAGGATCCCAGCAAACAGAATGAACTGGCTTTGTATGACCCTGCAATTACAAACCCAAAATCCAAAGTCAGGTATGCCACACTAGTGGAGAACACCTAATAGATCGAAGGTGTCTCTTCTTGGTTTTCCATGTCCTAAAGGGAAGGTTTGTGAGTCGAATAAGTATTTTCATGGCTTGAAGCAATCTCTTGGAGCTTGGTTTGAAAGATTTATTGAGTTATGCAAAAACATAGTCAGAAGCAATGTCAAGCTGATCGCACATAAAAAATAGACACAGAAAATTAATGTGTAATGAAGAGGTGAAAGCTTTGAAAATAGTCCTGGCAACAAAGAAAGATCTTAGGCATGATCCCCTATTAAGGTATTTGAGAAAAAAGCCTTGCTCAAAATATTTCCTTTGAATATAAGTTGCAAAATCAAATCCTCATGAGGAACTCCTTTTTATGTTTTCTTTCTTCATGTTATCTTTTCCCCCCTCTTTGCTGGGCATGCATATGTAGCAGAAGCTATGTAATGTTTTTCCTTCTTCATGCTATTTTTTTACCTCTCCTTTTTGTATCACTTAATATAATACCAATAACTACATTTTGCAACCGTTCTTTGGAGACGTAATAGTCATAAGCCAACCTGTAATGAATGCTGACAAGCTTGAGTCTCCACATCCAGTATGGATACAATATTATCTGCAGCTGCAGCAAGATATCTTCCAAGACGTGGTTGAAATCTCATCTGACTCGTGCCACCCTTAATGCGAACAAAGGAAATAAGACCCAATGGAACCAACCACCTGAAAAATTGCTAAAAAAAATACTATAACAATAATAATTAATCTTCCCTATAGTCCTTTTTTTACCTTGAACACTCCTGCACAGTTACCGTCGTTAATACTCCAGTATCTTATTTCACCATCTCCATCACAAGAGCAGATAAGATCATCTTTATTCGGATGGATGTCAAGTGACATTACAGTTGCACGATGCCCCGTGAAGGTACGAAGCGAANCTGCACAGTTACCGTCGTTAATACTCCAGTATCTTATTTCACCATCTCCATCACAAGAGCAGATAAGATCATCTTTATTTGGATGGATGTCAAGTGACATTACAGTTGCACGATGCCCCGTGAAGGTACGAAGCGAATAGCCAGGCTGTGATTTGAGTCATCCATAAAGTTAAGAGAACGTGTTTAGAAAAAGAGCAATGCTATTGGGTCATAATTTGATGACATACTTTGGGGAATTAATGATTGTGGTCATTGGATTGTCAATGGGTCCCAGCATTGAATGTACTCCACTATCAATCCAATGGTTACAATGCATTAAGTCCCCAAATTATGTTCCAATAGCATTAGTGTGAGAAAAATTGGGGTACCATCAGAAATAAAGAAAACNGGGTCCCAGCATTGAATGTACTCCACTATCAATCCAATGGTTACAATGCATTAAGTCCCCAAATCATGTTCCAATAGCATTAGTGTGAGAAAAATTGGGGTACCATCAGAAATAAAGAAAACCAAACAACCAAAACAAAAACAAATCTCTTTATCCAAAATCCTATATGAAGCCTAAAGAAGTAAGCAAACAGAATAGGGAAATCAAATTACTCCGATGTTTGCATGTATACAATCAATATCAGACAGAAAATATTATATCGACACTCATGTGGTTCAATATCAATTTATGGAGAACAGGGCAAGTCCCACACATCTATTAAGCAAGGGCACATAGATAGAACGTGTCATAATGGTATTAATTGTTTGCTAGTAACATGTACTGTGCATGGTGATGCAGGGAGCATGAATACATGAAACTGGATTAACACAACAATCTTAGGTCTGTTAATAATCCCCGCCAATGCCAGGCAAAAAGCTCTTCAAAAGATTTGTAGATTCCTAGAGTACCAAAGCAACTGGGTACAAGAGAGAACAATTTCTGAGAAGAATTTTATTCAAAATACCAAGGCAGTTCCTCAAGATGTCATTTTGTCTTCATTGTGTTCACATCTAGGCATCAACACTGATTATTGATGATCATGATATAAATATTTTAGATTTCAATTTAACAAAAACACAATATTTCAGATTTCATGCAAAAGTTGTAGAATATTTGTTTTGCTTACCATAAATTGATGTTTCTCTTATATAGAAAAAATTATTTGAGAAAGAAATGTTCTTTCTGCCTTGTCCATGTCCTACTTTTTTGAGGTTTTGCATTCCATCTCATATTGGTCTCCATTGTTTATTTCCATGCTTCAAATGTCAAGGCTGGTGTCTGCTTGGTGAAACCACCATAGGAATTGGAAGTAGCTGTGTATCTCATAAGATAATGAAATGATAGCTGAAAACAGTGGATGGTGTGCTCTATGTTTGTTGATTGACTAATTTGGACAATGCTCGAAAATCAGTTCTGATGGATTGTACATTTTACTCATAACGAACAGGGCTCTGATTTCACCTTCTTGAATGATACAGCAACAAAACACATCAAGAAACACCCTAAACCCCAAATAAATATTTGCATTTCTTCCTTATTTTTCTCTTTGTAATGACAAATTGAATCTCAAATTTTTGCACTAGAAGGCAGGAATCAGAGAGTAAAGGGCACCTAATTCTATTCCGTCCAGTAGATCAGCATCCAAGAAGAAAAGAGAATGAATATAAACAAATCTTACCACAATATCATGTAAATAAAACGGGTGCAGACAACAAAAAAGTGGCCACTGACACGTCAACAACATAAAGATGTAAGAGGGTCAAATGACTGCATAAATGATAATAAAGAAGACTGTTTTAGAAAGAAAATGAAAGTAAAATATTCTAAGAAAAACCAAGAATATCACAATGAGTGGTGAAGTGAAGAAGTTGTTTACTAACATGATCAGCGTCCCAAACCCTGACAGTTTTGTCAAACGAGGATGTTGCAAGACGTGGAATGCTGGGACTGAATCGAATGTCAGTAATTAACGATGAATGTTCCTCTAGTGTAGATTTTGCCTTCAAAGTATCCGCAGACCATAACACAGCCTACATCACAAGTTCAATAGGAAAAAAAAAAACCATTACCATTTGGAGATTCATCATTCAATGCATACATTTTTTTGTTAACATGTATTTCTCAATTGTTTACAACATTCCATCCATTTTCTTGGTGCTTACCTTTTTATCATGGCCACCAGTAGCAAGAAGTTTTCCATCTGATGAGAAATGGCAACAAACAACTTTGTTTGCACTAGCGCGAACGGAATTTACTTCCGTAAATGTGAACCCTAAAATTAATAGCAGAAAAGCACCACCTCAGAACATTTTAACAGATTAAAACAAAGAATTTATGATAATATATAGATATTTATGATTACATTGGTTCTTCAGTCTCATTTACTGCAGGTCAAAGTCCTGCGATGCTTAGGCCCATATGGTACAGATTTACTAGATGGAACCAGGCAGGGAATGGCAACAAATAATTTAAACTAAAAAAAAGTACAATTTATTGGTAATTTTAAAAAAAATGCATAATGTTTTGTTCTGTGTAGATAAATAGAAATCAAGGTGCCTGCATTACACACACACTAAAAAAAAAGAATACAAATTACATGAAAACATCAAATAGAGAGGAGCAATCCCCCTTTTTTGAAAGATGAAGTAAAAACTGTAATGCATTATGCATGTGCAGAGATAAATCTACACATTATGTATATTTCAATATTTAAAATTTTTAATACTCAAGGACACCAGATATGAGTATGAAGCGAAGGCATTAACATATAGAGACATTACCAATACAATGTGTATGTTTAATTTTTGAAGTAATTTGACAAATAAAAGAAGCAGTATGTTCAAAAAAGAAGCAAACTTGAGAACAATCACAAACAATTCAAGAAGTGGGAAAAGTGAAGTATAAAAAAGAAGAAATAAATGAAAAATTAATAGCAGGATAGTCTTTGAATGCATCAAAAAATTATGGTGCAACACTACACAATTTGAATAAATTTGCGACACAGTATTACATGCAGCATAAACAGATATAAAATCTGATATTAACTCCAATGAAAATTATAGAATTTGGAAGAATTGATTCCTATGTGCAAGCCAAGTAGCAATTTGCTCACCTTTGCTAACATCCATACAACGACCAACAGTATCCCTTGGGTCTGTGTCATCATGAGATAAAAATGACTCAACATTATCATCAAGAGATCCATCATCCACAAAACGATCCATGTCAGCCTGCACAAGATCTTTGTCATCCCACTGCCAAAATGAAACGCCGATGAGAATTCATGCATCTAGACAAAAGTTTTATCCACAGATACAATAAAATAGAACTAAGCTTACCAATTGATTAGAGGGAGAAGTAAGAGTGCCAGCCCCATCAGTGCCAAACAATATCAAAGGCTTTGAAGAACTACCACTATGTGGCATGGAGATGACATCTCCGGGTGTATGAGTTGACGGTGTGGAGGGTGCTGAACTTGGAGAGGGTCCTGCGGTATTTGCAGTTCCTGTGCTATTTGCAGGTCCTGAAGATGACACAGGCTGCTTTCTCTTTCTCCCTGTCTGGTTTTTTGAAGCCTTGAAATGCACGAAAGACCATGTTAGGAATCATCCATCATGCATAAAAAAGCCATGGAGTTTATATTACCCACCATCCTCAGCTCAGATATATTACTGCCTAAATGCCTTAAGGTCTAGTTGTCAACACCTTGCATTTTCTTCAATATATTAGTTTGGGAAATATTATTTTATTGGTTCAAATATTGTTTATCAATATAATATTTCATTAAAATAAAACAAAAAATTTTGGAAAATAGGCACAAAAATGGGAATTTATGTGGTCAACTAGTCAACCCTGAATGGCACAAATGTTCTGTTCTCTTCTAATAGAAAGGAACCAGCAAGAGGTCCCTGTCCATTATTGATAAACATAGACACTGATGACTAATCAGAACAAGGCCCACCTTCATGGGAGGTCAATAAAATTTTGCCTAGCCTTCTTAGTACCAAAGGATTTTGAAATCATGTCGTTCAGATTCAGAAATTATTGTTGTTCAACAACAAATCAAATAGTGGAAAACGTAGATCAAGCAAAAATGAGCGACTCGGTAAGATCAATATGCACTTAAGGAAGTTCGAAGCATATGCCCACTCCTAAATAACTGATTATCTGCACTAGGGATTATACAGGAACTTCTTCAGATTCCGAAGAGGGAGATCCAGGGACGTGAGCAAGGCAAAAAGGTTGAATACAATTGACCATTGGTGTCTAATCCCAGTCAACTCACAGGATTATTGAATTATTTTCGTTTTATTAGATTCTTTTTCCGGGGTGGGGAAGATAAGAAACTCAATACCTAACCAACTGAAGTAATATAGTCAACCCTTGTGGTCACATGAAAACTCCAAAAACAAATAAATCTGATTCCCCTACTAGGGAAAACGAGGTACAAGAATTTCAGAACAGATGAAGTACGATAGCTATATCTTTTTCCTAATCAGCTAGAGTGAATTAGCACTCAAGAAAGTGTTGAAAGAGATCGAAAACAGACAGACAAACAAAACACAGTTTTTCCTCATAAATAACCAGAAAAGGACAGACCTGATCATTTCCTCGAAAGGAATTTGAGACACTTCCATCCCCAGTGACACTGCTAGCACCCACGATTTTATCATGCTGAATACTGTGATTTGAATTCTGAGGTTGCTGACCTGAAAGGGAATGCTGCTGAAGGTGCTGCTGCTGTTGATTACTGTTCTGTAACTGTGCCATTTTTAACTACACACAAAAAAAAAACTTCCAGGAATGGATGAGTTCCCGAGGCCATGTTGCATCTATAGAAACACATGACAAAACCTAACAAAGAAAATCTAGAATGCAAACTTCAAGTGCATACACATGGGTGATCAACAGGTAAGGAAAAGCCACCTTGAATATCATATCTGGATCTCCACGTGGCAAAACAGGGCAACCAGCTTGCAAAGGTGATCCAACATTTGGAACTACATCACCAACGGAATTTGAAAGGCCATCCTTCCCTAAACTCAGGCTTCGATTATTCATAAGCATTCTTAGCCTTCTGCTTTCTACATCACCGGCAGATGGTGATGTCATATTTTGCTGTGCTAACATAAGTTGTTGCTGGTGCTGTGGTGTTAGCATCTGAAGTGGATGAAAGGGCTGAGGACCTTGCATAAATGACTTTTGCTGCTGGAGAAGCCCAGAACGAAGCTGATCTAGACCCTAGGGAATAAGGCAAAGGATTAAACAGCGGGGAAAATAAATAAACAGGTGGGAAAATCCAATTGCAGTGCAACATACACATTCAAAGCAAGAAAATAAAAATCGGCAATTCCAAATTTTTATAATGCTTCACAGTGGAGAAAGGAAGACAACTACTTACTTCAGATGCAATAAAAAGGCCCAGCCACCAGTCAAGTAACCTCTCATATGCTATTAACAATAAATGCAACTGAGAAGTAACACGGAGAAACAAATGCTTGGGGTGCCAGTTAATATGAGAAACAATATCAGTGAAATGGCAAGTTTATAGAAGATATTAAGAAGAGGTTATCATTACATAGTTGAGATAACCATTCCTAGTCTTCCCACTCAATGAACAGCCAAATTTAACAGGCCTTTGTTGTTAAGAAGCTGATCTTCAAATAGAAACTACCACTATTCTTCAAATATAATCTTGTCAAAATTCTTTTGCAGTACAAGACTAATGTGGGCAGAATCTAATTTGACAATGTAGCCAACACACAAAAGCAGGGTTAACTGAAAAAAAGTAAAGCAGTCAATGTATAGCAACCATTCTACTTCTTTTTTTTGCTTCTTCTTGGTGGAGAAACCAAGTTGGTTCCAACTGAAAAGAAGAGAAGAGAAAATATCATGAGAATGGAGTAGCGTGTTACGTTCCACAACTACACCCCCAACTTATATATAAAAGCACAAACTACAAGAATACCCTCAAACTAAAAATAAAGCATAACTAATGATAACTAACACTTCACCTCAAGTTGATGCATAGATATCTCATGCCCAACTTGAAAACAATATGATGAAAAATCTTGCTCCTAAGTCTCTTGGTGAAAACATCGGTCAATTGGTTCTTTGATTTCACAAAAGGCATACAAATCAAACCCTTTTCAACTTTTCTTGGATAAAGTGTCGGTCAATCTCAATATGTTTGGTTCTATCATGTTGAATTGAATTATGAGCAATATTGATAATAGCCTAATTACCACAGTACAACCTCATAGGCCCATCTTCATGAATTCTAAGCTCTTCAATAAGGTCTTAAGCCACATAAGCTTACAAATTCCACGAGTCATTGCTTTATTTAGCATCAACACTAGACCTTACTACCACTACTTCTACTTGTTTTTTACGTCACCAAGAAACAAGGTTTCTTCCTATCAAGTAGCCCGAAGCAATGTTACCTAGATCGTGGGTCGCTTTAGTACATAGTACCGATACGGGTATATGATACAACACTTTCTTAGGTACACGATACGATGGGGGTAGATTTAGCTAGTACGGTATTTTGAGTCGTAATTCGTTTTAGAACTTTTATAGTTGTGCTTGATTTTCTATTATCTAAAACAATATATAATTATAAATCTATATCTATGTAGTCAATTAATATATATTTTATATTTGTGCTACGTGTTTTAAAGCGAATTGATTTAGGATTAGTATTACAATTTGGGATCGTCCACTTTGTTAATCTAGATCGCAAACCCACTCCGTTTGGGATCAATATAACCAAATCGTGGGTCGTCAGGGGTTGAGTGANAATTAGTATTACAATTTGGGATCGTCCACTTTGTTAATCTAGATCGCGAACCCACTCCGTTTGGGATCAATATAACCAAATCGTGGGTCGTCAGGGGTTGAGTGAATTGTGGTAATCATGGCCCGAAGTAGATCGTCTGTCATCTACAAAACCTCTACATCAGTAAATACTTCTAACTTCAAGTGACCATGTTTAGAGAGGATAATCAATTTTCCTGGATCTGACCTGGAATACCTCAAAATGCGATAAACAGCTTCAAGATGAGAGGTTTGAGGATCATGCATGAACTGACTGATAACACCCACTGCATAAGCAATATTGGATGAGTATGATATTGATATATCAATCTCCCCACTAATTTCTTATACATTTCCTTATTAACTACATCACCAACTCCATTACTCAATCAATAATTAACTTCAATGAGAGAATATGTAAGTCTACACCCCAACATGTCCGTTTCTTCCAAAAGGTTAAGAACATACTTTCTCGAGAAGTTGAAAATGTCTTTATCTGATCTAATAACCTCAATCCCAAGAAAATATCTCAATGGACCCAAGTCTTTAATTTCAATCTTCGTAGTCAACTAGGCTTTAAGTGTGGTGGTTGTCTGCACATCGTTCCCATGTATTACTATGTCATACACACTGCAGTCTTGGGGTCAAGTTTTTGCCCCGAAGGATCTATAATCATATACAAAATAAATACACCCAAAGACCTTAGGAGGAAGGGAAAAAATTAAAGGAATGGAATAAATCCCAGAAAGACACTCAATAGGAGACTTTAGCGGTAGAAAAGGCGAGGGAAGACGATTAGGTAAGCAATAATAAGATTAGTATCTCCCCAAAAAGATTTAAGAACATTCATAGTGAACATCAACGAACGAGCAACCTCAAAAAGGTGAATTTTTTTGCTCAAAAATACCATTTTGTTATGGGGTAAGCACAACGAGGTTTGATAAAGAATGCCATTCTCATTAGGATAGGAACGGAATTCTCCATCTATGTACTCAGTCCCATTATTATTCCGAAAGATTTTAACTTCAACATCGAACTGGGTACTCCTAATTTTATAAAAAGATCTAACGCAAGAGAAAAGTTCACTTTTAGTACGGAGTAGGTAAACCCAAATAAGACAAGAATAACAATCAATAAAAATGACAAACAAATGATATCCAGAAGTAGACACAGTACGGGAAAGTCCCCACACTTCAGAGTGAATAATGACAAAGGGAGCAGGGCTTTTATTATTGGTATTAGGATAAGATGAACGTTTGTGCCTTGCAAGTTCGCAAGCATCACAAACAAAGGTATGCCTAGTACATTGCTTCACTAGACTAGAGAAAAGTTTATCCAAGACACTAAATGAAGGATGCCCCAATGTCTATGCCACTGATCATGCAACAAATATATGTATATATATAAAGACCTACGGAACTTTAAAAAACTACACTACCTAAGAGCACTATGCTTGCAGTTTTTAGATATTATGAAAATCGAGGCCACACTTCACTCATCCAACAACTGATGTTAGCATTCACCACAAGGAAAATTACCCACAAAACAAAACAAAACAACTCCACAATGGAAGAAAATAGCCCACCCTAGAGTACCAATATTTATACTTCACAAAGGAATCTACAAAGAAACCCCCTCCACGTCATGCAACAAAAACATGTTGATAAAGGGATTGAGAAGCAGCTCAATCATATTACTTCTTAAATAAAAGGGCTTAGATATTCAAAGAAATCTCACTTGATTTCAGACCACATAGCAACCTCTAGCCGGAGGTGAAATGCCGAATGCTTGTTCCATTATCTCTCTTCCAACGAAATACCAAAAAGTTGGAAACAACAATTTCATGGATAGGAAAGCAGGGTAAATGGTGTACCACCTTAAAGCCCAAGGTTTCAGGTCAAGAACCAATTGACCAACCAATCGAAAGAGAAACCCTCATAGAACAATCCATCATCAAGTTCTAAATGAGATCTACAAGCCCAGACAGCTTCAAACAAAACCAGTTCAAGGACATCATCTTCTACATTCTGCAATTTATTGTTCCTCTTAGCAGGACAATCCTTGTGAAATAAAATGTCTACCTCAAACGGGAAAGAGTAAAAACTACACTTGACACCCATCGCACCTTTATCAACCAGGACAAGGGATAATACCCATGTCTGATACCACCAATTAGGGAGAATATTCTTTGTTGATAATCTTTTTCCATTTCGTGTCTAAGTTAAAAAGCAACTTTGAAATGCAACAAAAATTATTACACCAAACAAATTACCCATATGTTTACAACTTTTAACCCTTTCAATTGGAAGAATTACTAATGCATTCAGCACAGATGCATTAAAACTGTCATGATAAAGGGGAGAAGTTTATAACACATGGAACCATAATAGACTTACCGTGAGAGGCCATCCTTTCAATGTCAAATTGTTACCACCTTGATTTGATCCTATAACAAAAAAGGACGTTGTCAGTTACAAGTATGAATATATCTATAAATCAAAATCAACAATACGAGTATAGCCACGAAATTCAAATTTTCCGCGGTCTTATCCACCAAATAATTATAAAGAGGACACAAGCTCATTAGAATATAGAGCAGGATAAAGCTAAGAATACCTGGAATTCCAATTAGTGATCCTTCAGGACCTGTGATTCTAGGGTTCATAATCGGATTTATCTCCGTCTTTATGTCCTGTGCCCAAAAATATTTATAAAAGCAAACACAGAATAAAAGTAGTAACATGACAACTTGTATAATTATTTATGATGAAATTTTTGGTGAAAATACTGACAGGTGTAGGCCCTGGAAGTTGCTGGTTCCGAGCTTGAACTTGCGGGGACATACCACCAGCTGTACCATGCAGAACTTGCCTGAAAATAAAGAGTTTTAAATGCTGACAAAAACCATTAGATGTGCCAATTAAACCTTTCGTTGAGATTAAAGTCAATAGAACATTCCAAGGATGTAAAAATATCTCAATTTGTCTCCATGGATGAGAAGGCATAAAGTTAAAAACACCACATAATAATTGTGGAAAGATGGCCATCGATAGAACTACGAAAAACAGAGCACGTCATTAATTGTCTCTTGGAATTCTAGAAACAATCCCATACAAATTGACTCAATTTGAAGTTCCGAGTACCATAAAAAAATATCATTTAGAAGGCTACATACAGCAAAATCTTTGTATTTTCCCTTTTTTTGCTTATTTTCCTCCCTTTCTGGATGCCAAGTGACATATTTAACAATACATAACATAACAGATTCATTCAATGCTATACATGCTTCACAAGGGAAAAACATTATGTAAAACTGACTAAAAAGGTGGATAAAACAATACCCTGAAGGCTGGCCAGCTGCAGCAGCTGACTTCAGTATTGACACATGATTTGGATCCAAAAGCTGGCCAACATTCTCGCCAAACCTTTGCTATAAGAGGAAAAAACAAATCTATAAATTAAAGAGTTTAAATGTTGGAAGAATTTATGTTCACAAAACCCATGTGACGAATACCTTCAAAGCTGCATCATCCAAAGAATCCCTCTGCATTGGCAGCTTCAATCTTTCTTCATACATCTTTGTAGCCAAGGCATTAGCAGTTCCAGGGTTCTGCCTCATTAGAGGGTCATTTCCAACAAGCCCATTAGCTGATCCATTTAAGAGGTGGGCACCGTCTCTTCGCTGCTGCTGCTGTTGCTGTTGTTGCTGTTGTTGCTGCTGTTGCTGTTGTTGTTGCTGTTGCTGCTGTTGTTGTTGCTGCTGCTGCTGCTGCTGTTGCTGCTGAGCATGCCTCTGCAATAAGAGCTGCTGCATCTGCAGTTGCTGCTGTTGTGCTGGGTGCTGTGGTTGTTGAGGTTGCTGCTGTTGTTGCTGCTCCCTCGCTTTAATTAACTGAGTCTGCAAGTTTCAAATCTATGTCATATATTCTGGTATCTGCAAAACAACTAAGGAAAACTCCTATAAAAACCTGAGGCTTCTACTGTCAATTTAACATAAATTAGCATTCATGCGAACATTTTAACACAAGGAAACTCTAATATAACAAAAAATAGATTCTAAATGATTCACAATATAGAAACTTTCTGGGATCTGTTCAACTAGGAAGAACAAATTCCCCTTTCATGAATAGTTTTTCATTCAGCGAACTAGGAAATCCGGCTCAACCATTGACACATCATACAATGTCTGAACAGATCAGTGCACAACGAAACCCTGGATCTTTCTAACATAAAGAAAAGCACAACCATTATGATGAGAACTAGACTAGAACCATTAACTGATTAACAGTGTGGGCTCTCGGATTGAGTCACATGGCAGACATACAATCATCAAAGATCTCTCTGCACATCGAAGCACAGCCAGGTTATCAATTGTTTAAATATGAAGCAATAACAAAGAGAGCATATTTATCCATCTGCAAAATCTCTAATGTAGCACAAAAAGGGGCATTGCACCAAAAGTGGAGTTTCGGAAAACATAATCCACACTACAAGGCACGCACTACAACTCTTTTTTTTTCCATTTTTTTGCGAAACTCTCATCGATTAAAGGGCGTCAGCAGCATGACAAAAATATAGTTAACAGAAACAACAAACTAAAACATACCAAAACTCAACAAAGTAGCACCGGCAGTAGAAATCAGAATTATGGACAGAAAAGTTATTATAAATCACCAGCATTAGTTCCAGAAATGCCACATTTTGTATCACTAGGCAGAAGTGAGGTACATTCAGCTTAGAAGTACTGTAATCAGGGGCAGAAGGGGGGGGGGCAATGCCCACCCTCAATTTTTTAATGCTCTTAACATTGTCTACATGTTCTGGATACATATTTCATTATGCCCTCCCTATTATTTTCTTATTAGATCAATTGATATAAACTCATATCTAAATGACTATTAGCTTTTGGACACGCATTGAACATTTTCAGATAAGTTTTGAGCATATTGGGATGATTTTATAAATTTGAGAAAGTTGTGCAAGGTCAATTTTGTAAGTAATCAAAAAAAAAAGTTAGAACACAAAATTATAAAATCACTTTCAAGTTAACAAAATCCATATATAGATCTGTTTGTCCAATCATGGTATGACCGATTGAGCAAGAGAGGAGAAGTGAACAACACCCATACAACTTTTAGTAACAATTCGACCCTCCAACAACCATACTTCTTTTCATTGAGATGCGCCTTTTCTTGATTTGAGGTTCGAATAATTAGTGACAATACTCTAAGTTAGCGAATTTCCTTTATTTGACCAGCTTGACAATTATTATATTGATATGTGATTTATCATTGAGTTTTCAAAATTTTCTAGCAATTGGTGTTTTTGCTAAAAGAAAATTACCAGAGTTTGATATTGATTTTATCAGTTTTGGTACAGAGAGACCATTTTCAACTATGAAGATTGTGAACATGTAGTCGCGTAACCAAATTTGTGATAAATAGTAGTTGATAGAATGATTGTACAGATAGTGAAATTGATAATGAAATTATCATTCAATGCTTTTAAAGTACAAAAATTTATTGAGGGTCAATTGTAAATGCCTAAACCTAATATTATTTTGGTTAAAGGTCATAATTAGTCTTTTTGTTGTTTTTTTTCTTTATACACCTTATGTATATCAGTTCTTGATGCTTAAATATTTAATACATTTCTAAGTATCCACTATATATTTAGCCATTGAGATAAAAAAAAAAAAACTCGTTAAAGTGCCCACCCTATATGAATTCCTAGCTCCACCCCAGTCTGTAATTCCATAACAAACCTTCAGAATTCAAGCTACGTGTTGTGCAACTATTTCCAGTGAATTAGGGAATTCGCTAATAGGGTGAAGCACAACTGAAATCACAAGGGAAAAATGTTTCATGCATTCTTTCAAGCCATTGTAAGCAGCAATCAAAAATTAGTAAGAGTATTTTCTGCAAGTACAACTAACAAATAAAGAATTAAAGCTAGAAGCAAAAGAAATTTCAGAGTGCTAGCTGCAGGGGTGATCCTTTCCATGAAGGATGGAGATAGATTAAAAAATTATAAAACAAAAAAGAAGTCTACTTAAAATGTAAAGCACTCGTGTTACAAAACTATGGTGCAATGGAATCATATAAGATTTTGGTAGTCTTGAAGTGCCACATTATATATTGTTTCTAAATTTATAAAGTCTGTCACATTACAGACTTGATCAACAAACACAACGAAGAAGAATGGATGCAGATAATTCTAAATTCTCAAACCAACCTCAATGTAAGATGCAGCAACTTCCGAGTGTTTCTCATTAGTCCTAGCAATAAAAATATCCCAAAACACTGNACGAAGAAGAATGGATGCAGATAATTCTAAATTCTCAAACCAACCTCAATGTAAGATACAGCAACTTCCGAGTGTTTCTCATTAGTCCTAGCAATAAAAATATCCCAAAACACTGACCACCATTCGAAGAGAAAACCACCGGGAGCATCAATGGCTGAAACACCCAAGTCCAAAATTTCAACAACAATCACCAAACTAAAACCATAACTTAAGAAGGACTTTTTTCCCCTCCTCTTAAGATGAGTTGTAAATAATCTCACCGACAGGGTCCGAAGATACTTTTCCTTCAGCTTGAAAAGCCTGGGCAGAAGCCTTCAAGTCCCTCTTCACTAAATAATCATGGATGTACACATCCAGCCTATTTGTTCAAAATGACAATAACATATAAAGCCAAAAAATTGGGAAATTGTCAAAGACCAGAACATATGAAGCTTAAAAAATGTGGACACAACAAATGTATAACCCAACGACAACACCACCAAAAATGAGCGGGTAAAAAACCCTCAAAATGAACTGATGCCAATACTCAAAACTCAAAAGACCCATAAAACGTATTACCAAAAATCCAATAACCAAAGTAATGAAAAAATAGACTTAGAACAAACCGCCATAAGAAAATAACAACAGAACAGAACCAACTCAGAAACACCCATAAAACACAACTCCAGATGGAACAATCTGCGGACACTTGACAAAAAATCTGATATATCACAAACCTACAACCTGAGAACTGCTTGAAGCACAAACCCCAGAATACCCCTAAAAGATACAAAAGAAAGCTTACATTTTATCAGCTTCCCAGTTAGTCTGAGACATGCTGCTCAATCCAATACCCCAGACAGATTAGTGAGTAGCAATGTCAGATCCTAAAATAATGATTTCACCGGCTTCTTCCTCCTAAGCCTCTGAACTATGTCACACCCAAAAAAGATAAGCATACAATCTCAAAGTAAGTATAATAAAGATAATCAAAACAACTAAAAGACCCAAATACACAAATGAGGATACAGTGTAAAAATATTAGGGAAGAGAGAGAAAGAGGAAAAGGATGGTAGATACATACCCGTTTGAAGGAATAGAAGCACAGGCTTCAATCCTGCCAAAGTTACAGAATATGAGTACAGTATTTTCTTCTCTAGATTATATAGTATAAAGTACAAAACTTTTCTCAATGACTGAAAGTTGGATAGAATGCCTACAAACCCAAACGAATAAAAAAGAATAAATTCTTTTGTATGTGTGCTTTTCAACAGATTTTTTTTTTTTTTTTTAATTCTGAATTTTCTTATAGATTTGGTGGATTGAGGGTTCTTGTTGCAGAGGCCATCATTTTGGCTCTGTGGGCAAAGTTTACAATTGAAGCCCATGGATCTTTTCGAATATACAATTGAAGCCCCTGGATCTTGTCTAATTTTCATTCCAAGACCATAACACCAACTTTTTATATGACTTGACATGCCCTTATCATTTTACTTTATCTCTCCAGTCTCTGGTTTACAGAATGTGAGATTCTATATTAGGCATGGACTGATATGTCCTTTTATGTTTTTTGATAATTTAAACTTTTTTTTTTTGCAGTATGGTACTATTGCTTTGATTTATTTGCTGAAAAACCCTTGCTTTTTGTTTCTCTTTTTTCTAGATCTTCTTAATCTCACCCTTTTAGTCTAACCCTGATCCAAGTTGTTTGTTTGTTAATTAAATCTACAAATTGACACTTTTGCCCTTGGATGTCAAAATAGTAATAAAATTTTGCTTTCAGCCTAAGGTGGTGTCTGATTGAGTTTGAAAGATAAAATTAAATGTTGAATGTAAATTTTTTAATTTGTAGACGGTTTAATATCTAATAAAATTTAAGTATTGAATTGAATCAAATTATTCGATAAATATAAGGAGTTGAAATGTGAAAATTATTAATATTTTAATTTTGACATTCTTTTTAACTATCTTATTCCTATTTACTACCATGCGGTGGCAGTGGCGATAGTTAGAAATGATATTGGACGGGGGGCGGGGGGACGAGTCTCCATTTCCGTACCCACTTTAAAAATATTTTTCCACCCCTATTAGCAAAGGAAATTTTAATCCATGTTCTCGTACGCGGATAAATTTTGATCCCCATCTCTGTCATTGTTCCCGTCCATAACAATTAATTTTCATGATTTTAAGAAAAAAAAATTGAAAAAAATAATAAAAAAATCTCACAAATGATTATGCGAGACGAATGAAACTCCATTATATATATAAATAAGTGGGTGAGAGGGCGGGTGGATTTTGTGTCTTTGTAATATTATATATATAAAAATATATATATTACGAGTTTAGTGGGGCATGGCGGAGATAAGTTTTAGTCTATTCTCGCTCCATCCTCGCATAGGTTTATATGAATATCCTCGTATAAATTCACTATNTCATCTTTGTCATTGTTCCCGTCCATAACAATTAATTTTCATGATTTTAAGAAAAAAAATTGAAAAAAATAATAAAAAAATCTCACAAATGATTATGCGAGAAGAATGAAACTCCATTATATATATAAATAAGTGGGTGAGAGGGCGGGTGGATTTTGTGTCTTTGTAATATTATATATATAAAAATATATATATTACGAGTTTAGTGGGGCATGGCGGAGATAAGTTTTAGTCTATTCTCGCTCCATCCTCGCATAGGTTTATATGAATATCCTCGTATAAATTCACTATCCAATATGTATGGTTCACTATCAAATAAAACGAGACTGATTTGAACGAATATCCATTTTTTCTCAATCCACTGTCATCCCTAGTGGCAGTGATGGTGGTGGTGGCAGTAAAGGAGGTGCTGATGGTGGTGATGATAGTGGCACAATAATGGTGTTAGCGGTGGTGACAACGATACAATGGTGGTGGCGATGGTAGCACAATGGTAGTGTTGAATGATAGATATTGAAAAATTAAGTGTGTAAAATACATTAATGATATATTTGTTAATTATTAGGAATTTATAAGATCTTTACAAGTGATAAGTAGGTGATTTACTACTTAAATTTTTAGCCTATTTTTAAGAAGTACTTAAGATATTAAGTGATATGAATTTTAAGTTACNCCGCTCCATCCTCGCATAGGTTTATATGAGTATTCTCGTATAAATCCACTGTCCAATATGTATGGTTCATTATCAGATAAAACGAGACTGATTTGAACGAATATCCATTGTCATCCCTAGTGACAGTGATGGTGGTGGTGGCAGTAAAGGAGGTGATGATGGTGGTGATGATAGCGGCACAATAATGGTGTTAGCGGTAGTGACAACGACACAATGGTGGCGGCGATGGTAGCACAATGGTAGTGTTGAATGGTAGATATTGAAAAATTAAGTGTGTAAAATACATTAATGGTATATTTGTTAATTATTAGGAATTTATAAGATCTTTACAAGTGATAAGTAGGTGATTTACTACTTAAACTTTTAGCCTATTTTTAAGAAGTACTTAAGATATTAAGTGATATGAATTTTAAGTTACTAAACGAGTTTAATTCATTAAAGTGTTTAAAATATTCATTTTTAAACCTTAAGTGGTATTATCAAACAATACCTTAATTAATGAGGCCAAGACAATTTTTTACATCCCTTAAAAGAAAAAGAGACAATCCTTTAGGGTAAGGTACGAAGAATTTATTCATTGTAAATACCGTAATTTCGGTGTAGACGATTTGTTTTTAACTGGATTTAAGAGAAAATTAGTCGAGATGTGTGTAAATTAAATCAAACATNCGTATTATCAAACAATACCTTAATTAATGAGGTCAAGACAATTTTTTACATCCCTTAAAAGAAAAAGAGATAATCCTTTAGGGTAAGGTACGAAGAATTTATTCATTGTAAATACCGTAATTTCGGTGTAGACGATATATTTTTAACTGGATTTAAGAGAAAATTAGTCGAGATGTGTGTAAATTAAATCAAACATCATTAACTGTTGAAAAAAAAAAGACCTATGTAAACCCCATTAAACTGAAGATCATTATCAAAACTATATAAGAACATAGTTGGTAGGATGATTCCAACTTCCCACTAAATTTGTTGAACTTTATTAATCAATTTGTTTTTTTTCTTCTAAAAAAATAATTCAAACAATATTATTTTTGAATTCACGTCTCCGTCACAAATTTTAAATACACTCAATCATCGATTAATATATGCATTGGTTTACTTGGTTTTTTATATGACTAGAAAACTCAAACCTTTAAACAAAAACATGTGAGGGTATAAGTCTAACCACATATTCAACCGTTGAACCTATTTGTATGTTGCCGGTTGGTTTACTTGTAGGAATTTGCCATCGATTTCAAAAAAGAAATAGTAATGACCTTAATGAATCAGTCCAAATTCTTGGAATTGTATACTTCCACTATGGGTAGTTTCGTCTTTTTGTCCAACCAATGAAACAAACAACGTAGGGGTCAAATCGTGAAGCTTCCTCAGTCTATTCTATGCAATCTAATTGTACTATGGACCAATGAATGAAAGTGCTTTCGTGGCTTTAGAGATTGAATAAGGATTTGACTCCGACACTAAAAGAGGTGGAAGGGGTCAGCCACCGGATCTAAGTATATCTTCTAAATTCGTTCGGTATTTAATATCTAAGTTTGATAAAATAATGGGTACAAATTTAAATAATTTATAACTAAAAAAAAAATTATAGTTTAAAAAATTATTTGTTTTGTCTTTTTTTTTTTTAAAGATACAACATGAATTTTGTAAATAAAAATTACGTTAACCGAAGTCAAATTGGAAGATCAAATATAATAATATATGCTATTTGTTTAAAATAAAAAAAATATAATTAAAAATTAATTTAACTGATAAAATGATTTTTCTCTAAATAGATATAAAAATAGAAATGTATACAAGTTGGGTGGTGTTAAAACAAATGAGATATTACAAGATATTTTAGATAAATAGTATTATGTTTAAATAAAAAAATTTAGTAAGACAACTATAGTTGATTAATTTCAAATAGTACACTACTTCTACTTATTCTATTTTACAGTTATTCTATGCATTATAAACAAATTAATAAAAAAATGGTCTCAAATTTAACTTATAAAAATGTAAAATCATTATTCATGTTTATTATATGATAAAAAATTGATTTTAATAAAAATATTGCAAAGTGATAATATATACAATATAAACATCGGGTGAGATAAAAAAATAGGTTGAACTCTAGAGCCCTGATTTTTTTTGGAAAGAGGTTCTAAAAATTTTACGATAATACTACTTGTACTTGATTTGAGGACCAAATACATTAGATAAATAATGTATTTTATTTAAAGTTTATACTCTCTACTAATTCAATTATTAAAATATATTGAATATTTAAATTATATCACAATATCTAGATTGCATATCATTGTATAAAAATTTATTTTAAAACCCTAATTTTTCATCCAATTTAGGGGCTCTAGGCAATGGTCTTAGAGGCCTAGAGGTTGGGCAGAGACACTGAGTGGGAATAGACCCACCCTTTATAAATTTTGAGTTAAAATATAAATTTTTAGGATTTGTTTATAATTAAAAAAAAATAGAATCAAACCTAAAATATGAGGATATAATTTAAAAAATTTAAAATTTTTTGGGTTATATTATAGTTTTATTTTATTAGAATCAATCCTAAAATATGAGGATTGAATCTAAAAATGTAAAAAATAAATTTGGTCATGTTAAAGTTTTTAAGATTCAAGTTATAATTTTTTGAAGTGAAGTTATATTTTTTTAAATATATGAGATCGATTCAAAATTATAAGGATCGNGATAGTACACTACTTCTACTTATTCTATTTTACAGTCATTCTATGCATTATAAACAAATTAATAAAAAAATGGCCTCAAATTTAACTTATAAAAATGTAAAATCATTATTCATGTTTATTATATGATAAAAAATTGATTTTAATAAAAAGATTGCAAAGTGATAATATATATAATATAAACATCGGGTGAGATAAAAAAATAGGTTGAACTCTAGAGCCCTGATGTTTTTTGGAAAGAGGTTCTAAAAATTTTACGATAATGCTATTTGTACTTGATTTGAGGACCAAATACATTAGATAAATAATGTATTTTATTTAAAGTTTATACTCTCTACTAATTCAATTATTAAAATATATTGAATATTTAAATTATATCACAATATCTAGATTGTATATCATTGTATAAAAATTTAGTTTAAAACCCAAATTTTTCATCCAATTTAGGGGCTCTAGGCAATGGTCCTAGAGGCCTAGAGGTTGGGCAGAGACACTGAGTGGGAATAGACCCACCCTTTATAAATTTTGAGTTAACATATAAATTTTTAGGATTTGTTTATAATTAAAAAAAAAAATAGAATCAAACCTAAAATATGAGGATATAATTTAAAAAATTTAAAATTTTTTGGGTTATATTATAGTTTTATTTTATTAGAATCAATCCTAAAATATGAGGATTGAATCTAAAAATGTAAAAAATAAATTTGGTCATGTTAAAGTTTTTAAGATTCAAGTTATAATTTTTTGAAGTGAAGTTATATTTTTTTAAATATATGAGATCGATTCAAAATTATAAGGATCGACCAAAAAACCCTAAAAAAATTGTGAATAGCCACAAAAATTATACAAAGTACTTTAAAATGTACACATAGTGGTATAATACTGATTTTGTTTTTTTAATATTGTAGACTTCTCCATTAAATAAACATGGGGAAGGTAGTTTTTTTTTTTTTGCNATTTTTATTTTTTTAATATTGTCGACTTCTCCATTAAATAAACATGGGGAAGGTAGTTTTTTTTTTTTTGCTATTATGAGGAAGGTAGTTTGCTGGTGTATGATTCTGTGTTTGGAACTATTTTATGGGCCGGGCTCCAGCTTGAAGTTTGGACATATTCAAAAGACTTGGAATANTATATCATTGTATAAAAATTTAGTTTAAAACCCAAATTTTTCATCCAATTTAGGGGCTCTAGGCAATGGTCCTAGAGGCCTAGAGGTTGGGCAGAGACACTGAGTGGGAATAGACCCACCCTTTATAAATTTTGAGTTAACATATAAATTTTTAGGATTTGTTTATAATTAAAAAAAAAAATAGAATCAAACCTAAAATATGAGGATATAATTTAAAAAATTTAAAATTTTTTGGGTTATATTATAGTTTTATTTTATTAGAATCAATCCTAAAATATGAGGATTGAATCTAAAAATGTAAAAAATAAATTTGGTCATGTTAAAGTTTTTAAGATTCAAGTTATAATTTTTTGAAGTGAAGTTATATTTTTTTAAATATATGAGATCGATTCAAAATTATAAGGATCGACCAAAAAACCCTAAAAAAATTGTGAATAGCCACAAAAATTATACAAAGTACTTTAAAATGTACACATAGTGGTATAATACTGATTTTTATTTTTTTAATATTGTCGACTTCTCCATTAAATAAACATGGGGAAGGTAGTTTTTNGTTTTTTTAATATTGTAGACTTCTCCATTAAATAAACATGGGGAAGGTAGTTTTTTTTTTTTTGCTATTATGAGGAAGGTAGTTTGCTGGTGTATGATTCTGTGTTTGGAACTATTTTATGGGCCGGGCTCCAGCTTGAAGTTTGGACATATTCAAAAGACTTGGAATAAGGCTGGTTTAAAACCAACTTCAACTAGGCCCATATGGCTTTTGCACCCAAATTTCTAACATTTTGGTAGAACTTGGACAAAAATTTTTTAATCAGATTTAAGTTCGGATAATCTTTAGATCGGGGGCTCAAGCTTTCAGGGCCACCCCAAATCAATCAGGGTTAATTGTAAATTACATTCCGAAAAATAGTTTAAATTTTAATTTGTACTCTTAAAGATCAAAAATTTTAATTTATACCCTTACAAATATAAATTTGTATCAATGTGTACTCCTAAAGATCAATTAAATTATATCTAGATCCCCTCATACTTGTCACTTAATCATTTGGATATCTTCACATTTAGAATATTACTCCTACATCTCATAACGTTTGTGCTCATGTAATACGTAACTCTTTTTAGTTAATATCTGTTAATATAACAATTAAAAAATATGATTTTATCCTAATAAAAAATTATAATTTCATAGTACCTTTTATTTGTATGTCCGATATATTCTAAAGTTCAAAATCAAGCTTACCATTTGAATGTCCAATAGAATGTAGGTATTTATATAAAAATTTTTAAATCCAATGTAATATATCATTTAAACATAATTATTTGAATGCCCAATTGGAGGGACATTATATATTGAGAGTATTNGTATTTATATAAAATTTTTTAAATCCAATGTAATATATCATTTAAACATAATTATTTGAATGCCCAATTGGAGGGACATTATATATTGAGAGTATTTTTATTAGGATTTTATAATCGTTAAAAATATAATTTTATCTTAATAAAAAATTATAATTTCATATTACCCTTTATTTTGTGAAGGGGTCTTGTCACTTAAAGGGATCTAAGTATAATTTATCAATTTAGTTTCCAGCAGCAAATTGACGAAAAAGTTAGCTTTAGGTGCACATTGATACAAATTTCTAACTTTGAGAGTGTAAATTGAGATTTTTGATCTTTAGGGGTACACATTGATACAAATTTCTATATTTNAGATCTAAGTATAATTTATCAATTTAGTTTCCAGCAGCAAATTGACGAAAAAGTTAGTTTTAGGTGCACATTGATACAAATTTCTAATTTTGAGAGTGTAAATTGAGATTTTTGATCTTTAGGGGTACACATTGATACAAATTTCTATATTTGAGGGTGTAAATTAAAATTTTTGATATTTGGGGTACATATTGATACAACTTTCTATCTTTGAGGGTATAAATTGAGATTTTTATCTTTAAAGGTAAAAATTAAAATTTGAACGATCTTTTGAGGTACAATTTATAATTAACCCAATCAATAAATTTGAGTTCAATNTACATATTGATACAACTTTCTATCTTTGAGGGTATAAATTGAAATTTTTTATCTTTAAAGGTAAAAATTAAAATTCGAACGATCTTTTGAGGTACAATTTATAATTAACCCAATCAATAAATTTGAGTTCAATCAAATGGAGCCCGAACTTTTGGCCCAACAGTTGAAACTCTGAATTAAAATGCTAAGTTAATACCGGCTTCAATTGAATTTCAACCCATGTTGTAAAATCCAAGTTTTAAATTTTAAAATGGGTTGATGGATTCGGGCTTGGATTGTGTTCGTGCTGAGAGTTTTGTAGCTTTGTTGAGAGAGAGAGAGAGAGAAGCCACCTGGTTCGTTGATTGAGATGGGGCAATCGGGTCATATCCAAGAAACCTAAAACCCAAAGGGGGTCCATAAAGTTTGATTCGCGCTGCCCAATCTTTCAAGATGTGTTAAATGTTCTAAGCCCAGTTTTAAAGATTGAGCCCATCAAAAAGTAACACCAAACGTGAATGAGTTTATCAAAATTTCTTGCTTTTTTGGACAATTTTTGGATTAATCTTTTAATGACTAACTTAAAATTATTTCTAAAAAGAATAAAAGAGGGATTGAGGGATAATATATTTGCAATAATACTGGCCAATTTTTTGGGGGGAGGGGGGGGTGCAGGGTAGGCGGGTGATGGATGATAGCGGTGTAACTCGGGCGGATTAGGCAGGTGGAGAGGTCAATTCTAACTTAACCCTAAATATATAATTTTCAACCCTAACTTTAGTTCTAACTCTAACCCTAACCCTACCTCAACCCAAGTACTGTCCGAGTTTAATTTGGGCGAGCTCGAGTTGAATTCGAGTTAATTTTTTAAAGTGTAGATCTGATTTTTTTAAGTGTAGATCTGATTTTTTTAAGTGATTTGAGATGAAGGGCGAAACGCAAATGAAGAGAGAGGGAGTAAGAGAAGGAGGAATGACGAGTGAGAAAGGGAGACTGAGAGTCTGAGACAACTCAGACGAGTGATGATTGAGAGAGGGAGGCTGATAGAGGAAGGAGTGATGAATGAGAGAAGGATTTGAGAGTGATGGAGACGCAGGGGTGAAAACTTGAAGTGAAGTGAAAATTTTGACTCTAAAGAGTGAAGATAAATACTAATTTTAGTTAAATATATTTATATATTTATGTATATTTAGGTTGAATCCTACAACTCGAGGCCTCAACCGGAGGCTTGCCCAAATTCAATTCGGGTTGAAATTTTTTTGTCCAGACCCAACCCAAGTATTAAAAATTCTAACTCAAATCCTATTTTCTTTGAGTTGAGCTCGGGTTGAATTCGGGTTAGCCCGCCCAAATTACACCCCTAATGGATGGGTAGGAAGAGGTTGAAACCGTCACTACTTGTTGACAGGAGTGTGCTCATAACATTGAGTCACTCCATTACCTCACCATAATATTGGCCAATTTTTGTGATCAATTTTTCCTTATAAATTGAAGATGCATAATCGCAACCATTATATATTAGCTAAATTCAGTAATCCAACGGTCCACATATAAAGAAAAAATCAATAGAATAATGTTGTTAGTGTATTTGATTCTGGATTAGATTTTTGGAAAGAAGGTGGGTGGGCGTTGTGAAAAATGTTCCTCTTCCCATGGTTTTGTAGCAATCCACTTGGGTCAGATAGTGTATATAAACAAAAAAGAAATTAGTTACAACCCTTCATAAAATATAAGGCTAATTGTAATCATTTACTATTGACTCAGCTTTCAAATTTTTAATGTGTTAGTTGATAATTTCACTATCAATGTTATAAAAAATAATATTTATTTAATAAAATACAATACAATTTAAATTTTAAAAGATAAACAAAATAATTTTTACTATTCACAATTGAGATCTCTTTAAATTTTACTTTAAAATTAATCTAATGACTAATATTAACATATTAAATTTAGTACGAAAAATAGACCCCTAAGGATGTGTTTGAAGTAACTTTTTAAAAATAATTTTAAGACTTATTTCTCATAAGTACTTAAAAAAAAATAGTGTTTGGAACCGTTTTACCACCACCCCTTACCACCCCACCACCATCCCATTACCACCACCACCACCACAACTACTCCCCACAACCACCACCACCATCACCACCATCGTCGTCGCCATTATACCACCACCTCTACCACAACAACCACCACCACCACCACACCCACCTCCCTCACCACCATCACCATCATTACCACCGTTGTCGCCACCCTACCACTACCATCACAATCACCACCACCGTTATCACCACCCCACCACCATCCCCACTATCACCACCACTGTTGCTGCCACCTTAGAACCATTGTCACTGTCCCATTATCATCTCTACCACCACCCCCCATCGCCCCATCTTCATCATCACCATTGTCACCCACGGCTACCACCATCACAGACGATCGTTGTTATCTATCACAATTATTACCGTTTTTCACCACCATTACAATCGGTTCTTAAATTTCTTTTTCTCTCATACTTTGTAATTTGATTTTGGATATAAATACAAATATACTTATTGTTGATTTTTTTTTTATTATTCCGTACTTTCAGGCACGAAAAATAACTAATATATACATATAATATATATAGATAAATAATATGTTTTTTAAAAAGTTTAGGGTGGGCCCGTACCCCCTTGGTCTCTTCCTGCTCCGCCAGTGGGTATTATATCGAAGTTAATCAGGAATCATATGATTGAATATTGTAAAAATAATAAAATAATAATTTTACACCCATCAAAATTCTATAGAATGAAATGTCAATACATAATATTAAAAATTTAAGAATTTATTTTTTGGTACCATAATCGGGGAGCAGCGAAGAGAGGAGAGAACTTCCATGTGGACCTGGATTTTCTGAGATCATCACTTCCAAAAGGACAAAGATGATTACCAAAACACTCCAAATGGATCACAATCAGAGGAAAATATCGATTTGTCCTCTGCAACTATATACGTATTCATGCATGGCAAAATGGCATGCATGGCACAGTCACTGTTTGGTTATCAGTACACCCATTTGTTTTGATGATCAGTTACATTCGCATGCCGTGTCATGCCAATCTATACTTTGCTACTTATTTGCAGTAGGTAGATTCAAACCCATAGCATTGGGATTAAAGATCAAAACTCAAGCCCTAACCACCATACCTGTGGCGCGTGTACCTCACGCGCCACCATAAACCTCCCACTCAGCAATTACCCATCTTTGCTTTGTTTCGGAGAATAATGTAGTTCATGTTACAAGAAAATAAATATTGGTCACATGTTATTTAGAATCAACTTATTACTGAGGATGACAGTAAACCAAGGTGAGAGCAAGAGGAGCAGTCTCCACCTTCGGACTTGCTTTAAAAATATTCGTTCATCATGATCTATCCCTGTTAGTAGAAGAAATTTTAATCTTCATCTTTGCCCCGTGAGTAAATTTTGATATCCGTCCCCACCATCTTCCCAGTCTATAACAATTAATTTATATAATTTTAAGAGAATTGTATTTTAAAAAAAAATCATAAATAGATTTGTAAGAAGGATGAAAATTCATTATATAACAAATAGATTAAACATAAAAACTTACAAAAATAAAATATATTATGGGTTTAGCAGAGTGGAGTAGGGCGGGGATGAGTTTCAGTCCATTCTCACCTCTATTTTCGCACGGGTTCATATGCGTGTCCCCATACACGTCTACAGGATACTAAAACTAGTTGATATTGTAGTTTTAACTTGTATTTCATAAATATAACAATCGGTAATAAATTCGATAGGATGCTTTTATTTGCACATAGCTTTTTAACACATAGGTTGAGCATGAGTATGAACAAAAGAAATTAGGTTGAGCTTGAGTAAGTATATCTAAACCCAATTTATATTGAAATAGTATTGTTGTTGGGTTCTCGATTTTTTTGGATTTAACTCAAACCCTATCCAAATTAGTGAATTCGGTTCAACTCCAACTCAAACAAATTAAAGCCGAATTTTAACATAGATTTCATAATTCGAGAGTCAGATTTGGATTCTACTTAAATTAAACCCAAATTTTTGTCCATCTGAATTTCAATGAATTGCATAATAGAAAATTAAACCAACTTTAAAAATTAATAATAATATTATTTGGACATAATTTATTGATTTAATTTATTATAATTATTAAATTGATTGTAAATTTTAATAAATACTAAAGTCTATTATTAATTTAATGATTATAATTGATTAGATAATAAAATTAAATCAATAAATTACGTTGAAATACCATTGCTCAAAAATCAAACATGGCCAAAACTCGATTTGAGAGATTTTGATTGAATTGGAATTAAACTGGTAAGAGTTTTTTTATAACCATGAAATAAGCTCAAATTAACTTGTTGACCCGTCCAACTCACCTCAATCAATTACAAGTTGCTCACTGACACTCAATTTTGACGGTATGTGGTACTGTATGATGCACGCTGAGTATAAGAGAGAGAGACGTCAGGTGTTGCATGCAGAGGTTTGAAATGAATGTAGAGAGGGAGAGGGAGAGGGAGAGGAGAAACTTGACGAACCATGTAATCTGGGTTCTGAGGTTTTTAGCAGAAAAATGGGTCAGTGGTTTCAGTAGGATTACTGACGTAAGTCTCACCGTAAAGCGTGCTTGGAAGCGTGTGGTGAGGTTTTCATATTCAATGCAACTGTGCATGTCCCTTAACTCACCCCTTGGACTTTTCCCTCTTCCCCTTCTGGGAACCCCTTCTTCTTCCCCAGTTGTCTTATGGCGGCAGATTGATAGTTTACATACACAGATGTATGTACAGCTCTGGAGAGAGAAAGAGAGAAAGAATGTGGACTGTGGAGATTCTTGCATCAGCAGAAGATTGGAGGGTTTCGGAGGTGTTCAATCCATTCTGAGAAATCGTACAATGATGCTCAGAGCCCCATCATTGTCTCAATAATCAGCCTCTCAGAGAGAGAGAGAGAGAGAGATAGAGAGACTTCAAGTGAAAAGGGTAAGAGTGATGACACCTTAAAACGGGGGAGGGGATGTTGAGTGCTTTAATTTAATTTATCAATTTAATCTATTATAATTATTAAATTGACATTAGACTTATTTAATATTAAAATTTATTATTAATTTAATAATTAATAATAAATTAAGTTATTAAATTAAATTCAAATAACATTAATTTAAAAAATTATTTACTGTCTTAGCATGGCAGTTGTGTTTAAGTATACAATATTTAGTAACTAGTTATTTCTTGTGTTTGAAAGTACGGAGTAATAAAAAAAATAGTCAACGATAAATATATTTGAATTCTCATCCAAAATCAAATCATAAATATAGAAGAGAGAGAAAAGAATTTAAACACCAGTTATGATAAAAATGAGCAGTGGAAATAGTGATGGACAGTACTAGTTGTGGTGGGAGACGGTGATTGTTGTGGTGGGTGACGATGACCGTTGCTGATGGTGGCAATCGTGGGTGGCAACAATGATAGTGATGGTGGGGCGATGGAAGTGGTAAGGGATGATGGTGGGATAATGACGATAGTGGTAAGTTGAAGGCAACGCTGGTCATGGTAAGGGTCATGGTGGGATAATGATGGTGGTGGTAGGCTAGCGACAGTGGTAGTGGGAATGAAGGTGAACGTGGGGTGGCGTCGGTGGTGGTGATAGTTGTGGGGGTGGTGGTAAGGTGGCGGGGGGTGATGATAGTGGTAATGGTGGTGGTGGGGCAATGAGTATGGTGGCGGTGGGGTGACAATAGTATTGGTGGTGATAGTTGTTGTGGCAGAGGTGGTGGGGGTAGTGGGGGTGGGGTGGCGGCGACGATGGTGGTGGTGATTATGGTGGGGCGGTGAGGGTGGTGGTGATGGTGGTAGTGGTAACGGTGGGACGGTTTCAAACACTATTTTTTTTAAAGTACTTATGAGAAATTATAAGTTCTAGAAACAATTTTAAAAAGTCTCTCCAAATATACATTTAAGAGTCTATTTTTTCCCATTAAATTTGAGGTGTTAATATTTGCAGTTGGATTTATTTTAAAATAAAATTTAAAGAGATTTCAATTGCGAAAAATAAAAATTATTTTATTTATCTTTTGAAATTTGAATTGTATTGTACTTTATTATATAAACTAGTTAATTCCCGTGCCTGATGGCACAAAGTAATAAAAAAACAGTCAACAATAAATATATTTGTATTCACACCAAAAATCAAATTACAAAGATAGATGAGCGAGAAAGAATTTTAAGCACCGATTGTAGTGAGGAGCGAGCAGTGATAGTGGTGATGGGAGATGATGATGGTTGTAATAGGTGACGACAACTGGTGGTGATGGTGGCAATCGTGAGTGATAATTGTGATGGTGGTGGTAGGGGTGATGGTGGTATAGTGACGATGGGTGGTAAGGTGACAGTGGCAATGGTGGAAGTCGTGGTGGTGGGGGGTGGTGGCGGGGCGGTAGGGTGACGGTGGTGATAGTGGTTGGGTGGTGGGTGTGGTGGTTGTGGTGGGGTGTCGATAGTGGTGATGGTGGTTATTGTGGAAGAGGTGGTGGCGGGGGTGACGACAACGACGTCGACGATAGTAATGGCGGGGGGAGTTCTGGTGGTGGAAAGACGATGGTGGTGGGGGATAGTGGTAATGATGGGACAATTCTAAACACTTTTTTTTTTCAAGTACTTATGAGAAGTTATAAATCATATAAACATTTTTTAAAGTTACTTGAAATACATCCTAAGTGACCTATTTTTCCTATTTAATTTAGCAAGTTAATATTAACTGTCAGATTAATTTTAAAGTAAATATAAAAAGATCTTAACTACGAAAAACAGTCAATTTATTTTTCTTTTGAAATTTGAATTATATTGTACTTTATTACATAAATTAATTAGAGAAAGTATATTCTAACCAAAAGAAAATATATACATATCATATTGAAATTGATTGAGAGTCACATATTTTAATTTGATTAGTTTATAATAATTGATTGTAAAATAATAAAATAAATTGATAATAATTGATTTTAAAAAAAATTAAATAATTATATCTTTAGCCTCCTTAGGTTTGTGTTTCATCATATAAACTCCTTTTTGTTTGAAAAATTATACTGAGATCTTTAGCATTTTTACAATCACTCCTAGTGCATTGCCACTTGATAGCGAGCATTTAGGACGTTGTGAGATCATATTTGCCTCAAGCACACTAGTTTTCTCCACATTGTGTATTTATTTCAAATTCAATAAATTTGGGGGGTTAAAATTATAATTACATTGAGAACATTTTACCCTATACTGTTTTTGTTATCATTATCTGTGTATGTTTTCAATAATTTTTAAACATATCTCATTAGACCCATCCTATTATTTTCTTGTGATATATCCATTCCAATAGAATTATAACTAAACAACTAAATTCTAAAAAATACATGGAATATCCATAAGTTTGAATATTAGTGACTTTGACGTTGATTTTATTAATGATAATTTTTATTATAAAAATATCATTTTTACCTTTATACTCCGTTTAGTACGATGAAAAAGTGGGAGGATGGAAAGTTGGAAGGATAAATAAAACATCATATTTGATAAGAAAGAAAAGTAGGAAGGATGAAAAAGTGGATGAATTAACTTTCCTTCCAACTCACCAAAATTAATCCCTCTAAAATCGGAAGGAAAGTGGATGAAAAGTTAATTATTTGTGTTGAAATATATTTTATTTGTCTATATATCTTTTTATATATACATATATTATGTATACATTAATTTTATATAAAAATACAATGGTAAAATATGTATATATGTAAGATTTTTTTTTAAATATAAAATAAAAAATAAAAATTTTAAATAAAAAAAAATATTTTTTCCATCAAAGGGTGAAAAATTTTGACTCAACACGATGACACGACTCGAATTCGATATGAAAATAAACATGTCAACTCGTAACTCGACACGACACAATTAGTTAAATGAGTTAAATTAAGATTGACTAATATTTGACATAAACTCGTAATGACTCAACACGAATCTGACATGACATGACTCGATTGTCACTCCTAATTTTAGCCCGCACAAAAAAAAATATAATAATTTTTATTTTCCATCCATCCAACCAAACACAAAGGACGAAAAATTTATCCTTCCTACTTTCCATCCTTGAAGGATAGAAAGTGTATCCCTGCTACTTTCCATCCTCCCTACCAAACGGAACATTAAAAATTTATAAAAATTCGATTACGTAACTAAATGAATGATAAAAGAATAACTAATAGTATGATAGTACATGTAAAGAAAGACATTCTCGATAATATTTTTATCAAAATTATCATACAATATTTTTAAATGATAAAAGTTTATTGGGAGTCAAGTGAACTCACGACAGTGATAAAAATATCCATAAATATGATAAATAAAGATATAGTACCGAATTTTTTTTTTCCAGTGTGTGGGAGGTCAAATGTGGTATGTGAAAAGAGTAACCAATAATAAGGAACTCATGATCAAACTCATATTATATATAAAACCTGAACCAAATTGGTCCAAAACTTATGGGTTTTAGAGCATTGGTCTCTCAAAAAGTAATGACCTATGTAGATTCTCTTTGTTGCTTGTGGACTATTCTGTCTATTCACATGCTGCTGTGAATCTTTATAACTGTATCAAACTGCAAATATACAAGTGATGAAAACAACCACACGCCTGTGAAATTCCAAAACTAGTCCACTGTGAGGACTGTCCATTGTAAGAAAACTGTACCTTGCTATAGCAAAGCTAAGGATGGTAAAGTTTTTCTAAGTCTAGTTTTCACCTTTTATGTACCTTTCTTGCATCAGCACCAGCACACAGTGAGTTTTAAAAGTTTTTCCTCAAGCCCATCTCAAGTTTGGTAGTCATGATCTAATTGGCAAAAAAAAAATTATTGACTTGGGTTGACCCTGATTGGCAAAAAAAATAGCTTGGGAGGACAAAAGGGTCATTCTACTTTCTCTCTCGTGAATTGCAAGTTAGGTTCTTGAACCTCTAGATCAAAATGATCTTAATTATTCAATTCTACTTAATGATAGATTACTCATCAAAATAGAAAAAGTATAACAAACAATCAAAGGTATGTAAGCATAAAGGTACAACAGAAAGGAACTAAAAAGAGAAATTGAGGTTAGTAGGCAAGAGAAAGATAACAAGATTTTATTGAGTAAAAATACAACGGAGTCATTCCTTTACAAAGGGTGTTTGGGATTAGTTTGTGATCATGCTGAGAGTAGAATATCGTATTCAAACACAGATTAAACTTTGCTCAAATTTGTGTACAAACTTAAACTCATTTAGATTCATTTGTTATACCTTCACCAAACAAGCTAACTTTAGAGTTGGGCCGTGCCCAATTAATCTGATAAATAAACGATCTTGAACGAGTTTTTATATGCTTGGATCCCATATTACTCTTAAAGCAATTATATGCAGAATGGTGGGTTGCATTAATTGCCATCACAAACATATTGTTTATCTTGAGTATGATTCAGATTTCTCTGTTAGCACCATCTATGTTTTTGAAATGTTGAAAAGCCAAAACAAAGAGAGAACATTAACTCTATTTCTGAACCTGTATAGTACAAAATAGCAAAGACACATGATCAGAGAAGAGCAAGCAACTTCCATGCAAAATTGGTGGAATTTACAGATTAAAAGAAAACCAGAAAAAGCAGAATGAACACAGGAGTTATGCTTGGTGAAAGATTGAAGAATGGAATCCCAGGACAGCCGAACCCGCCTCCTGATAATTAACCCAAATATTTTTTTGTTTTCTGTTAATTCAGTAAGTATCTCCATGGCTATCTTTGTAGGTTGCTGTCTCTTAGTGCCCTCCATTGATCACCAATGTCTCTGGAAATGTTGAAGGCATCTGCTGAAGTCCCAAGAAGTCCTCTTCTGGTGAATCCTACAGCATACAACCCATTCTCTCCCTTCCAACCACTAGGAAATGGTGTTTTGGGCATACCCTCCTCTGTGAAGAAATCACTTCCCTGCATTTTCAGAAAGAAAATAAACATAAAGCACAAAGTTAAACCCCGTGTTCGAAATCACAACTTTCGTTTACATAAAAACATGGTTTGTGACTTCACTCTTTTTTCATACAAAATCGTATTTACAAAAACATGCTTTTTATACATTTTCTAATAAAACTAATGTTTTGGGCATGCCCTTTTCTCTAAAGAAATAACTCCCCTGCATTTTTTCAGAAAGGAAAGGTTAAANATGAATTGCAAGTTAGGTTCTTGAACCTCTAGATCAAAATGATCTTAATTATTCAATTCTACTTAATGATATAGATTACTCATCAAAATAGAAAAAGTATAACAAACAGTCAAAGGTATGTAAGCATAAAGGTACAACAGAAAGGAACTAAAAAGAGAAATTGAGGTTAGTAGGCAAGAGAAAGATAACAAGATTTTATTGAGTAAAAATACAACGGAGTCATTCCTTTACAAAGGGTGTTTGGGATTAGTTTGTGATCATGCTGAGAGTAGAATATCGTATTCAAACACAGATTAAACTTTGCTCAAATTTGTGTACAAACTTAAACTCATTTAGATTCATTTGTTATACCTTCACCAAACAAGCTAACTTTAGAGTTGGGCCGTGCCCAATTAATCTGATAAATAAACGATCTTGAACGAGTTTTTATATGCTTGGATCCCATATTACTCTTAAAGCAATTATATGCAGAATGGTGGGTTGCATTAATTGCCATCACAAACATATTGTTTATCTTGAGTATGATTCAGATTTCTCTGTTAGCACCATCTATGTTTTTGAAATGTTGAAAAGCCAAAACAAAGAGAGAACATTAACTCTATTTCTGAACCTGTATAGTACAAAATAGCAAAGACACATGATCAGAGAAGAGCAAGCAACTTCCATGCAAAATTGGTGGAATTTACAGATTAAAAGAAAACCAGAAAAAGCAGAATGAACACAGGAGTTATGCTTGGTGAAAGATTGAAGAATGGAATCCCAGGACAGCCGAACCCGCCTCCTGATAATTAACCCAAATATTTTTTTGTTTTCTGTTAATTCAGTAAGTATCTCCATGGCTATCTTTGTAGGTTGCTGTCTCTTAGTGCCCTCCATTGATCACCAATGTCTCTGGAAATGTTGAAGGCATCTGCTGAAGTCCCAAGAAGTCCTCTTCTGGTGAATCCTACAGCATACAACCCATTCTCTCCCTTCCAACCACTAGGAAATGGTGTTTTGGGCATACCCTCCTCTGTGAAGAAATCACTTCCCTGCATTTTCAGAAAGAAAATAAACATAAAGCACAAAGTTAAACCCCGTGTTCGAAATCACAACTTTCGTTTACATAAAAACATGGTTTGTGACTTCACTCTTTTTTCATACAAAATCGTATTTACAAAAACATGCTTTTTATACATTTTCTAATAAAACTAATGTTTTGGGCATGCCCTTTTCTCTAAAGAAATAACTCCCCTGCATTTTTTCAGAAAGGAAAGGTTAAACTATAGTCCATTAAAACTTCTTAGGGTACCTAATTTACAGAACCACTAGGTCCTGTACTACCATAGTCTAGCAGCTTGCAGAAGCTGTACTTTAATCACATGTTGGAATATTTATACACCATACTAAAACTCTTAGCATAAAGCCATTCCAATTTGTGGACCACATAGGAAGCAAGTATAATACAAAGTTCTCCTATATACCAACCACCACGATTAGAGATAAAGCCTCAAACTAGAATTGTATAGGCATTCTTGATACTGGCATTCTATACCCGGGCTTTCACGAGAGCACCTTAAATAAAAATTTCATAAATTATCTTGTTCCAATCTAAAGAAACTGATTTTGGATTTGAACCCATGTCGTTTCACTTAGATAGATAAACACTTGTATATTCTAATCACCTTAAATTTCACTTGAGTGCTTGCCTTTTAGTGCACATATAGGTGATATATGGTGAAATTCTAATAACATTTGTAATCTGATTCTTTCTCTAGAAGAGAGCAAAAAGAACACTTTCTAGGTTTGTTGTTTTGCAAATGCATACTCAGAAAACAGAATATGTCATGAAAGATACACATCATCAAAACCAACAAAAAGCTTTTAAAAAGTAGGAGGATAATCCAAACAAATGCCACAGATTTTCTCTTTTGCAAAGGGGAATAAGAAACGTTTTGTGGGCAATACAGCATATGTAAGAGTGAAAGCGATATGTGATTGATAATAAAACCAAACAATAAACTAGCAAAACATAATCACTAACTAAGGAATGTCTCAAAGGAATGTCCCTAGTTACGCTATCACAAGTTTCTGCATTTGAGTCGAGATCCATTTTGACTGATGCACGTGGTTGATTGGTGATTAATAACTAACTAAGGGATGTCTCATGTTACGCTATCACCATGTTCTACATTCAAGTCTCCTAAGAGGCATTTTGGTTGACCAGATACGCGTGATTTATTAGTGATCTCTAAAAATCTTAGAGTGAAGCGTTGACGGTTTTCAAGTATCCAAAAAATAAAAGTATGATTGAAAGTAGCAATCATAGGTGCTCATGCTTATGCATACCTTGAACCATGAAGGCACATTGCTCTTGTACCCAGTTGCTAAAATTATAGAATCAAACTCTCTTTCTTGTCCATCCATGAACTTGGCCCCTTTTCTTGTTATCTCTCTCACACCTTCCATTACCTGCAACCTTAACTCCATTAGAAAAAAGTTGCACTTTTAACGGATTAAAAAAAAAGTGAAAAACACAAGGGCATGTTTGCTTACCTTGATGTTTCCGGATTTTATTTGCGATAAAGCTCCAACATCAAGCACTGGGGTCTTTCCTGTGGCATTTTTTAGCTCAATTGGACCAGTCTTGGGCCTGTGAAGACCTAACCTATCTGTGTTTCCGAGAGTGAAATTTGCCATCAACAAGAGAAGCTTGTCCACTAATCTTAAAGGTATCCATTTGAGCAGTGCCATAGCTATTCCAAATGTTGATAGTCCAAACATTTCCCTAGGAAGAATATGAATCTGAATATAACAAAAAAATGGATAGTTATTAGCAAAATCGAAAATTTACAGAAGAATTTTCTTAATTCATGCTAAAAGGAGATGAATATAAAGAAACCCTATATCAAACTTTATTCTTTATTGGAAAAGAACTAAACGTAAGCATATCTGAAACTTACCCACATGAATTAATTTTAAGAAATATAAGAAAATAGGTGATTTTCATTGAAAAACACTAATTTCAGAAAATACCCAGATGAAAAATGTAGCAGAAACTTGCATTTAAACAAAATACACAGTTCACACACACACCCACACACACACACACACACACACACATATATATATATATATATATATATAGAGAGAGAGAGAGAGAGAGAGAGAGAGATGTACTTACAGTACTTCTAACCACCATGTGAGGGCTGGCATTGTATCTACAGAGGTCTAAGCTAACTTCCATACCAGAATTTCCACACCCCACCACCAAAACCCTCTGGTGTTTGAATTCAGAACCAGACCTATACCCACTTGTATGCACCACAGGGCCTTCAAACCTCTCACTCCCAGGAATTTCTGGTATTTTTGGTTCAGCATTTTCTCCAGTAGCAACTATTATCCACCTAGAAACATACTCAAAATTTTGAGTTTGAACCCTCCAGACCCCACTAACTTGATCAAACTCGGCTCTCTGTACCACTTGCTTGAACTTAGGCTCAATTGAGAAGTGTTTGGCATATGATTCCATGTATGATATGAACTGGTGCTTAGTTGGGTACTTTGGAAAATTTTCCGGGAAACCTAGAAGTGGAAGCTCACAGAACTGTTTTGGAAGGTGGAGTTTGAGACGATCATAGGTTTTTTGTTGCCATAAAGAAGCTATACAGTCACTTCTCTCAAGAATAACAGAAGGTACACCATTTTCTTTAAGACAAGCTGAGACTGCTAGGCCAGATGGTCCAGCACCTACTATGATAGGTCCTTCAACCCACAAGCAATTTGGTAGATTTCCATTGTCTTCTTTACAAGAACCCATGATGGAAAGACCCAAGAAAAGGTAGGAAAAGGAAAAAGAAAGCGAAGGAAAGAGAAACCTCTGTGCTTCTCTTTGTGTTCCCCTGTTTTTTCACTCTGCAACACTCTGTTTCTTACCTCTGTTTTTTCTTGAGTAAGTGTGCGACTGTAAAGTGGGAATTTAAAGATGAGGGTGTGGGGAATGAAGCAAATGGTGTGGGTAGAATCAATGCAGGTGGAGAATCAGGGTATGTTTGAGGCTTTTTCAATGTATAGAATGCAGAGACAGAGTGATAGTAAACAGAGTTTTTATGAGAAGTGAGAGGTAGATAGGTAAAATTTCAGAGAGAGAGAGAGAGAGAGAGAGAGGGGTGTAATGGAGGCGTGTAACGTTAAGGAAAGGATTTGGTTCTCTTTCTCAATCTCAAGGTTCTTTCTTCTCACAGCGTCTCTGCAGAATTTGGGGTTGTCTTATGGGGAGTAGGCAAAGAGGAGATATAAATACACCAGTCCTAAATTGTGTCGCAAGTCACGATAAAATATAAAATTTAAGTATTTAAAAAATTGATCTCATTATATTAATTTTTTTTAAAATATATTAATTATAAATTAATTAAATATTAAATAATTAAATATATGATAAAAATAAATAATGCGATAGTTTTAGGAAATAAATATATAAATGATTAAACATGTGATAGAAATAAATAATACTATTTGACGTTTGAGTCTGACAAAGGGATGATGAGTGAGATAAGCAATTAGTGATGATTTTGAAGAAAAAAATATGACTGAAATAAAATTCAAACATATTTTTATTTTATTATATAAATTTATATTCTTGCTCTTCAATTTGATGCTACTGACACATGCCATTTCAAAATGGACTCGTTTTTGCGTTAGAAGCAAGCGCGGTTTTGGTTTGAAGGGAGCTTAATTAAAGGCGGGGATGAGATGTGTGATTTGTATTGTGTTTAAGTTATTTCGTATTGTGTGTATAAGGCTCTCTATCGTTTATATTTTGAAAGGTAAGTTTTAAAGTGGTTTTGTCTATTAAAAACAAAAAGTTATTTCGTGTAAAAAATTATTAAAATATATCCAATTTATTTAGAATATTGGCGCCTTCACATAATTTAAGTGTAATGTTATTGAAATTTAATTTATTAATATAATTTATTAGCTTAATTTATTGTGACATTTAAATTGACTATAGGCTATATCAAATATTAGATATTGGTGTTGATCCAATAATTCTTATGAAACTATATAATTATGTCAGCAAATTAAATTAAATTAAATTTTTAGATCCAAATAATATTATTCTAGCTCAAGTTCAATTTATGTTTATTGATCAAAAAAAATTTATGTTTAGTTTGATAGCATTCATTCATTTATTTGGTAGATTTAGCAAATTCACTCACTTAAATTCATTGAAATTAAATCTAAAAACACTAATTCAATGCAATTTGTGTTCTATTCTCCAATTAGATTTTAAATTAGGATGTTTAGACTTAATTTGAAGATTTAACGCACTTGATGGATTAAAAGTGGACTCCATGTAACATTAAAACTTACAGTAAATTCAATTATTGTATTGAATTATGTCTTGCTCTTTAAAATTTTCAGCCTAATGCTTAATAGAGAGAGAACTTGGGAAGAGAACAATGTTATGCTTACTAAATTATTTACTAAATGTTGTACTTTAAATCAATGTAGATTGTTGAATAACTTTCGTGCAATGTTATGCTGATTAAATTATTTATCAAATTTTGTATTCCAAATCAGTGTAGCTAGTTGGATTAGTGAAGTCTCTAACTCTGCCAAATATTCAATGAATAGATTTTTGACACATCATTTGAGATATAAGATTTATTAAAAAGATTTGAACAACACAGTTGAGCAATGCTACAAGGCTCAAAACCCAAAATATTATAACCCCAAATGTAAGAGTGTTCAAATTTCCTATTGGCAACAATTTTCTACCCTATTCTATTAAACGGTTAGTCGCAAAAATTGAATAAGAATGCAGAAGAATTTTTGGTCTTACGATTAAATCAGGTAGTAATGCGGAATGCCCATCAATTTTTGCATTTCTACCCTACTCTATCTGCAAAAAATATTTTTTATATTTTTATATGTTTTCAGTAATTATAAGAGTATTTGTGTGGTATAATTTATATTATAAAATTGTTATTATTGTGGATGTTTGAGTTGCTAAAATATGAACTTGTTTTTTGTGTAGGTTACATGATTTGTAGTGAACTGATGATTTATTAGAACAATTATGATTTTAATATGTTTCATATGGTTTAAACTTAAAATAATTTTTATTGTATTTGTGCAACAATTATGATGGATTGATGTTTATGCTTTTGTGTTTTATTTGTTTTAAGTTTTAGTGTTATTGATTTATTGTGTTGTTAAAATGATCCAAAAATTAATAACTACATAAAGTGTTTACCCAATTTTCTACCCGATTAATTGGGTAGGAAGTCAGGTAGGAATATCACACCTGATAATGTAGGGTAGGTTAAGAAAAAATTCTTCCGCAAAATATGGGATAGGAAGATGAAAGACTATATTTTCTATCCACAGGGTAGGGTGAATACCCCTACCTAAATGTATATCACCCCTTAGATGAATGAGTCACATCAATTTTTTCAGTGAGACCTACTTATCCAACACTCATTCAATGAATAATATGCATCTGAGTTTTAAGTTTTGAATTATATAATATTTTTCAATTTAGAAAGCACAATTTTATCCCAAAAAATATTCGGTAGTGATAGTTACATTCAATAGAAAATAATCTCAACACTTGCTTATTAGATACAAACAAATTGATTTTTTCAAAAAAAAAAATGATAATTCATAAATGTTAACAATTGATTGAGAATGTAGAATTTTTTTTTAAGTGATGTATACATATAACTCTGTCACGTGATGTCTCATAAGCACACCAACTATTTCCTAGCGCTCTGGGTGTCAAAAAATCCTATGAATTTAGCAATAGTTCAGACAGAAAATAAAGTGACAAGAATTGGTGGTTGAGTTTTATATTCATAAGTTCTAATGTAAATGATAATTGGTACTTAGACTTCCTTGTGATGCTCCTATGCTTTATAGTTGATGTAGTCTTTAACCTCAATTGATATTAACAAACATTTTCTTTGTTTTTGTATATAAATATGGTGCAATTGTGATTATGACCATGCGGAATGTGATTGATTAACTTGAGTATGAATTTATATGTTCTAATATCACTTATTATGTCACAAAGATGAATGGAGTATCTATAATCTATAATATAAAATAGAGTAGACTTCAATAAGTTCATCTGACGGTTTCAAATAGATTCATCTAACAGCCATTATTATCTCTTTCAAAATCATTCATATTGAATACTCTCTAAATCTATCACTTTTCACTTATATTGCACCATACTTTTAGACACGAGATGCCCCTTGTAAAACTATGTTTGATAACAATTGAGCTATGTAACATGTCCAATTTGATTGATGATTTCATTGTTAATGTTTCCTATTATTTAACTTATTTAGTATTTGATCATTATTATTTTGTTATCGTTGAACATATTATTTCTTGTAATATTATAT
Organism: Ilex paraguariensis; assembly: GCA_963454935.2. Classification (NCBI taxonomy): domain Eukaryota; kingdom Viridiplantae; phylum Streptophyta; class Magnoliopsida; order Aquifoliales; family Aquifoliaceae; genus Ilex; species Ilex paraguariensis. The sequence goes on from CAUOFW020009324.1 coordinate 229,969, forward strand.
ACTTCTCCGCTTTGAATATTTTTCAAGATAATTTGAAAGGAAATGACCAGAGTTATAACTTTATTAAATTGAAGATTTATAACTTTTGGTTTCATAGTGGTGATATATAATTTAAACAAATTTATTTACATATTGTGGATATTATTTTTATTTATTTTCAAGGTAATTAGGGTTTTGGGCCTGTATTTGGAGATATATATTTGGTATATTGATGTTGAGTTGATTTATCAGATAACGCATCCAAGAAAACTAGAGCATTACAATTTCCATCACACTGAAGTTAGAAGCCATAATGTTTTTAGCTAACATTAGCTAAAATTATCCCAAATGTTCTAGTGTATTCCGACTTTAGATAGTCCCCATAGTTATGTTTGTAAGACTAATTTATCCTTAAAGGCAACCTTGCATCTTCTTTTCCTCATATCTCTTTTGTATTAAATATTTTAACTAGAAATTGTCCATGCCTGAAAGTATTATAACAAACAAAAAAATCGCAAACAGTTGTCAGTGCCTAAAGATCGTATATAAAAAAAAAACTTCAATTACAATTAATGAAAAAGAGAGGCAACATGACAAAAAGTTGATTGTCAATAAACTTGCAATCATCATTGAAGAAAATTTTAAAAATACTGTCCATCATACCCCTAGACCATAATAATGAATAAGGGATAACTAAATTGAACAAAGAGAGGACTAAATGTGTTCACAAAAACACAACATTATAGAACCCACAACTTTTTATAGTAATCCAAGCATGCTCACAGGTCATTAACCGTCTCATCTGTGCCTGTAGGCACTGTGTAACACAAGTCTATACACACGAGTTATCACAACCAAGCTTCACTATAAACCTGTTTTCACAATCCTTACAATCCAATCTCCTTTTCTCTAAACAACAATAGACCATCTTTAAATATTTCCCAAACCAATGACCTTTGTATGTAGCAAGAAATCAAACTCGAAATGTTTCCCCCTTGATCTTGTCAACCAAAATACGAATGTTATCAACAATTATTTATGAACTAAATAATGTTGTAGCAGTGCCAGTAAGTAAAAAACATAAAAGATGAACAACTATCATAACATTAAAGATCGAGTAGAGTACATTTTGGATTCTGGCTACATTTCAAGAATTCTACAAGAACTCGTAGTAATGATATTGTAATTTTTAAATCAATCAATCAAGCCTCACTAAAACAGATACAAAACTAAATATGTAGATAGAGCCATAACTTGATTTGTCCAATGTTCATTACTAAATAATCAATTTCCAAACCTAATATTCAAAATAGACTTAACAATGGGGGAAAACAACACTGTAAACTTGTACAACCAACAAAATTTGCAACTTAATAATGATCATCTTTTCCTAAATACTTCTAATACTAAAAAAACATAATTGAAAGCAATGACTACAAGCAAAAATGTGCAAATATACTCCTAATTTATTATGTCCACATACAGAAAAAGCATTGAGATTGGACATTAAACTATTAAACATGGATTGTAGTGATAATAGATAAATTTGATAGTAAACAAATCAATAACATAAACAAATCTTTAGTGATATTAGATAAATTTGAAACAATAGTAAAAATCATGAATATTAAACAACCAGGACTATTAGACTATTAAACAAATCTGGACTGTAGTCTAGCAAGAGAGAGAGAGAGACAAGGTAGCAGCAAGCGCATACGAAATCCTAAGTCAAGAATTGAAATTACCAACCTATGATAAAAGAATAATGAAAATTAGTTTTAGAGACAAAGAGTGATGAATTGAGATGATTGTTGGATATTTAGGGGAAAATTTTTTTGGTGTTTTCTTTTTAAAATTTTTTAATTTTCAAAGTAGCTAATTCATTTTTTGTTGGATTTTTGTGCGTGCATTTTGTTTGTGTGTGGGGTGTCTGGCGTGTNTATTGAATACTCTCTAAATCTATCACTTTTCACTTATATTGCACCATACTTTTAGACACGAGATGCCCCTTGTAAAACTATGTTTGATAACAATTGAGCTATGTAACATGTCCAATTTGATTGATGATTTCATTGTTAATGTTTCCTATTATTTAACTTATTTAGTATTTGATCATTATTATTTTGTTATCGTTGAACATATTATTTCTTGTAATATTATATACTTCTCCGCTTTTAATATTTTTCAAGATAATTTGAAAGGAAATGACCAGAGTTATAACTTTATTAAATTGAAGATTTATAACTTTTGGTTTCATAGTGGTGATATATAATTTAAACAAATTTATTTACATATTGTGGATATTATTTTTATTTATTTTCAAGGTAATTAGGGTTTTGGGCCTGTATTTGGAGATATATATTTGGTATATTGATGTTGAGTTGATTTATCAGATAACGCATCCAAGAAAACTAGAGCATTACAATTTCCATCACACTGAAGTTAGAAGCCATAATGTTTTTAGCTAACATTAGCTAAAATTATCCCAAATGTTCTAGTGTATTCCGACTTTAGATAGTCCCCATAGTTATGTTTGTAAGACTAATTTATCCTTAAAGGCAACCTTGCATCTTCTTTTCCTCATATCTCTTTTGTATTAAATATTTTAACTAGAAATTGTCCATGCCTGAAAGTATTATAACAAACAAAAAAATCGCAAACAGTTGTCAGTGCCTAAAGATCGTATATAAAAAAAAAACTTCAATTACAATTAATGAAAAAGAGAGGCAACATGACAAAAAGTTGATTGTCAATAAACTTGCAATCATCATTGAAGAAAATTTTAAAAATACTGTCCATCATACCCCTAGACCATAATAATGAATAAGGGATAACTAAATTGAACAAAGAGAGGACTAAATGTGTTCACAAAAACACAACATTATAGAACCCACAACTTTTTATAGTAATCCAAGCATACTCACAGGTCATTAACCGTCTCATCTGTGCCTGTAGGCACTGTGTAACACAAGTCTATACACACGAGTTATCGCAACCAAGCTTCACTATAAACCTGTTTTCACAATCCTTACAATCCAATCTCCTTTTCTCTAAACAACAATAGACCATCTTTAAATATTTCCCAAACCAATGACCTTTGTATGTAGCAAGAAATCAAACTCGAAATGTTTCCCCCTTGATCTTGTCAACCAAAATACGAATGTTATCAACAATTATTTATGAACTAAATAATGTTGTAGCAGTGCCAGTAAGTAAAAAACATAAAAGATGAACAACTATCATAACATTAAAGATCGAGTAGAGTACATTTTGGATTCTGGCTACATTTCAAGAATTTTGCAAGAACTCGTAGTAATGATATTGTAATTTTTAAATCAATCAATCAAGCCTCACTAAAACAGATACAAAACTAAATATGTAGATAGAGCCATAACTTGATTTGTCCAATGTTCATTACTAAATAATCAATTTCCAAACCTAATATTCAAAATAGACTTAACAATGGGGGAAAACAACACTGTAACTTGTACAACCAACAAAATTTGCAACTTAATAATGATCATCTTTTCCTAAATACTTCTAATACTAAAAAAACATAATTGAAAGCAATGACTACAAGCAAAAATGTGCAAATATACTCCTAATTTATTATGTCCACATACAGAAAAAGCATTGAGATTGGACATTAAACTATTAAACATGGATTGTAGTGATAATAGATAAATTTGATAGTAAACAAATCAATAACATAAACAAATCTTTAGTGATATTAGATAAATTTGAAACAATAGTAAAAATCATGAATATTAAACAACCAGGACTATTAGACTATTAAACAAATCAGGACTGTAGTCTAGCAAGAGAGAGAGAGAGAGAGAGAGAGAGAGAGACAGGGTAGCAGCAAGCGCATACGAAATCCTAAGTCAAGAATTGAAATTACCAACCTATGATAAAAGAATAATGAAAATTAGTTTTAGAGACAAAGAGTGATGAATTGAGATGATTGTTGGATATTTAGGGGAAAATTTTTTTGGTGTTTTCTTTTTAAAAATTTTTAATTTTCAAAGCAGCTAATTCATTTTTTGCTGGATTTTTGTGCGTGCATTTTGTTTGTGTGTGGGGTGTCTGGCGTGTGTGTTGTGCNCATTGAATTCTCTCCAAATCTATCACTTTTCACTTATATTGCACCATACTTTTAGACACGAGATGCCCCTTGTAAAACTATGTTTGATAACAATTGAGCTATGTAACATGTCCAATTTGATTGATGATTTCATTGTTAATGTTTCCTATTATTTAACTTATTTAGTATTTGATCATTATTATTTTGTTATCGTTGAACATATTATTTCTTGTAATATTATATACTTCTCCGCTTTGAATATTTTTCAAGATAATTTGAAAGGAAATGACCAGAGTTATAACTTTATTAAATTGAAGATTTATAACTTTTGGTTTCATAGTGGTGATATATAATTTAAACAAATTTATTTACATATTGTGGATATTATTTTTATTTATTTTCAAGGTAATTAGGGTTTTGGGCCTGTATTTGGAGATATATATGTGGTATATTGATGTTGAGTTGATTTATCAGATAACGCATCCAAGAAAACTAGAGCATTACAATTTCCATCACACTGAAGTTAGAAGCCATAATGTTTTTAGCTAACATTAGCTAAAATTATCCCAAATGTTCTAGTGTATTCCGACTTTAGATAGTCCCCATAGTTATGTTTGTAAGACTAATTTATCCTTAAAGGCAACCTTGCATCTTCTTTTCCTCATATCTCTTTTGTATTAAATATTTTAACTAGAAATTGTCCATGCCTGAAAGTATTATAACAAACAAAAAAATCGCAAACAGTTGTCAGTGCCTAAAGATCGTATATATAAAAAAAACTTCAATTACAATTAATGAAAAAGAGAGGCAACATGACAAAAAGTTGATTGTCAATAAACTTGCAATCATCATTGAAGAAAATTTTAAAAATACTGTCCATCATACCCCTAGACCATAATAATGAATAAGGGATAACTAAATTGAACAAAGAGAGGACTAAATGTGTTCACAAAAACACAACATTATAGAACCCACAACTTTTTATAGTAATCCAAGCATACTCACAGGTCATTAACCGTCTCATCTGTGCCTGTAGGCACTGTGTAACACAAGTCTATACACACGAGTTATCGCAACCAAGCTTCACTATAAACCTGTTTTCACAATCCTTACAATCCAATCTCCTTTTCTCTAAACAACAATAGACCATCTTTAAATATTTCCCAAACCAATGACCTTTGTATGTAGCAAGAAATCAAACTCGAAATGTTTCCCCCTTGATCTTGTCAACCAAAATACGAATGTTATCAACAATTATTTATGAACTAAATAATGTTGTAGCAGTGCCAGTAAGTAAAAAACATAAAAGATGAACAACTATCATAACATTAAAGATCGAGTAGAGTACATTTTGGATTCTGGCTACATTTCAAGAATTTTGCAAGAACTCGTAGTAATGATATTGTAATTTTTAAATCAATCAATCAAGCCTCACTAAAACAGATACAAAACTAAATATGTAGATAGAGCCATAACTTGATTTGTCCAATGTTCATTACTAAATAATCAATTTCCAAACCTAATATTCAAAATAGACTTAACAATGGGGGAAAACAACACTGTAACTTGTACAACCAACAAAATTTGCAACTTAATAATGATCATCTTTTCCTAAATACTTCTAATACTAAAAAAACATAATTGAAAGCAATGACTACAAGCAAAAATGTGCAAATATACTCCTAATTTATTATGTCCACATACAGAAAAAGCATTGAGATTGGACATTAAACTATTAAACATGGATTGTAGTGATAATAGATAAATTTGATAGTAAACAAATCAATAACATAAACAAATCTTTAGTGATATTAGATAAATTTGAAACAATAGTAAAAATCATGAATATTAAACAACCAGGACTATTAGACTATTAAACAAATCAGGACTGTAGTCTAGCAAGAGAGAGAGAGAGAGAGAGAGAGAGAGAGACAGGGTAGCAGCAAGCGCATACGAAATCCTAAGTCAAGAATTGAAATTACCAACCTATGATAAAAGAATAATGAAAATTAGTTTTAGAGACAAAGAGTGATGAATTGAGATGATTGTTGGATATTTAGGGGAAAATTTTTTTGGTGTTTTCTTTTTAAAATTTTTTAATTTTCAAAGTAGCTAATTCATTTTTTGTTGGATTTTTGTGCGTGCATTTTGTTTGTGTGTGGGGTGTCTGGCGTGTGTGTTGTGCATGGGGGCATTTTGTCGAACAAATTGTGTGTGTAATGTGTATGTCCTGAGTGTGTTGTGCATTGTGTATGTCCTACGCAGTCAGTGGAGAGAGGGAGAAGCAAAGAGGGAGACAAAGTGGGAGAGAAACTCAAAGACGGACAAATAGAATATTTTTTTGAATGGCTTAGTCTGGCTCGAGGGAGGTCTAATTGTGTGTAGTACAAATTCTTTAAAAGTCAAAACTGTATTGCAAAGAAGAAGATATGGAAGCCATATCCACCCCTTATATCACATTCTACCNAGACTATTAGACTATTAAACAAATCAGGACTGTAGTCTAGCAAGAGAGAGAGAGAGAGAGAGAGAGAGAGAGACAGGGTAGCAGCAAGCGCATACGAAATCCTAAGTCAAGAATTGAAATTACCAACCTATGANTAATATTTTTCAAGATAATTTGAAAGGAAATGACCAGAGTTGATACCTGAGGAATTAGAGATTAACGAATCTGGATATAATATTTATTAAATTGAAGATTTATAGCTTTTGGTTTCATAGTGGTGATATATAATTTAAACAAATTTATTTACATATTGTGGATATTATTTTTATTTATTTTCAAGGNGAATATTTTTCAAGATAATTTGAAAGGAAATGACCAGAGTTATAACTTTATTAAATTGAAGATTTATAACTTTTGGTTTCATAGTGGTGATATATAATTTAAACAAATTTATTTACATATTGTGGATATTATTTTTATTTATTTTCAAGGTAATTAGGGTTTTGGGCCTGTATTTGGAGATATATATGTGGTATATTGATGTTGAGTTGATTTATCAGATAACGCATCCAAGAAAACTAGAGCATTACAATTTCCATCACACTGAAGTTAGAAGCCATAATGTTTTTAGCTAACATTAGCTAAAATTATCCCAAATGTTCTAGTGTATTCCGACTTTAGATAGTCCCCATAGTTATGTTTGTAAGACTAATTTATCCTTAAAGGCAACCTTGCATCTTCTTTTCCTCATATCTCTTTTGTATTAAATATTTTAACTAGAAATTGTCCATGCCTGAAAGTATTATAACAAACAAAAAAATCGCAAACAGTTGTCAGTGCCTAAAGATCGTATATATAAAAAAAACTTCAATTACAATTAATGAAAAAGAGAGGCAACATGACAAAAAGTTGATTGTCAATAAACTTGCAATCATCATTGAAGAAAATTTTAAAAATACTGTCCATCATACCCCTAGACCATAATAATGAATAAGGGATAACTAAATTGAACAAAGAGAGGACTAAATGTGTTCACAAAAACACAACATTATAGAACCCACAACTTTTTATAGTAATCCAAGCATACTCACAGGTCATTAACCGTCTCATCTGTGCCTGTAGGCACTGTGTAACACAAGTCTATACACACGAGTTATCGCAACCAAGCTTCACTATAAACCTGTTTTCACAATCCTTACAATCCAATCTCCTTTTCTCTAAACAACAATAGACCATCTTTAAATATTTCCCAAACCAATGACCTTTGTATGTAGCAAGAAATCAAACTCGAAATGTTTCCCCCTTGATCTTGTCAACCAAAATACGAATGTTATCAACAATTATTTATGAACTAAATAATGTTGTAGCAGTGCCAGTAAGTAAAAAACATAAAAGATGAACAACTATCATAACATTAAAGATCGAGTAGAGTACATTTTGGATTCTGGCTACATTTCAAGAATTTTGCAAGAACTCGTAGTAATGATATTGTAATTTTTAAATCAATCAATCAAGCCTCACTAAAACAGATACAAAACTAAATATGTAGATAGAGCCATAACTTGATTTGTCCAATGTTCATTACTAAATAATCAATTTCCAAACCTAATATTCAAAATAGACTTAACAATGGGGGAAAACAACACTGTAACTTGTACAACCAACAAAATTTGCAACTTAATAATGATCATCTTTTCCTAAATACTTCTAATACTAAAAAAACATAATTGAAAGCAATGACTACAAGCAAAAATGTGCAAATATACTCCTAATTTATTATGTCCACATACAGAAAAAGCATTGAGATTGGACATTAAACTATTAAACATGGATTGTAGTGATAATAGATAAATTTGATAGTAAACAAATCAATAACATAAACAAATCTTTAGTGATATTAGATAAATTTGAAACAATAGTAAAAATCATGAATATTAAACAACCAGGACTATTAGACTATTAAACAAATCAGGACTGTAGTCTAGCAAGAGAGAGAGAGAGAGAGAGAGAGAGAGAGACAGGGTAGCAGCAAGCGCATACGAAATCCTAAGTCAAGAATTGAAATTACCAACCTATGATAAAAGAATAATGAAAATTAGTTTTAGAGACAAAGAGTGATGAATTGAGATGATTGTTGGATATTTAGGGGAAAATTTTTTTGGTGTTTTCTTTTTAAAATTTTTTAATTTTCAAAGTAGCTAATTCATTTTTTGTTGGATTTTTGTGCGTGCATTTTGTTTGTGTGTGGGGTGTCTGGCGTGTGTGTTGTGCATGGGGGCATTTTGTCGAACAAATTGTGTGCGTAATGTGTATGTCCTGAGTGTGTTGTGCATTGTGTATGTCCTACGCAGTCAGTGGNGATATTATTTTTATTTATTTTCAAGGTAATTAGGGTTTTGGGCCTGTATTTGGAGATATATATTTGGTATATTGATGTTGAGTTGATTTATCAGATAACGCATCCAAGAAAACTAGAGCATTACAATTTCCATCACACTGAAGTTAGAAGCCATAATGTTTTTAGCTAACATTAGCTAAAATTATCCCAAATGTTCTAGTGTATTCCGACTTTAGATAGTCCCCATAGTTATGTTTGTAAGACTAATTTATCCTTAAAGGCAACCTTGCATCTTCTTTTCCTCATATCTCTTTTGTATTAAATATTTTAACTAGAAATTGTCCATGCCTGAAAGTATTATAACAAACAAAAAAATCGCAAACAGTTGTCAGTGCCTAAAGATCGTATATATAAAAAAAACTTCAATTACAATTAATGAAAAAGAGAGGCAACATGACAAAAAGTTGATTGTCAATAAACTTGCAATCATCATTGAAGAAAATTTTAAAAATACTGTCCATCATACCCCTAGACCATAATAATGAATAAGGGATAACTAAATTGAACAAAGAGAGGACTAAATGTGTTCACAAAAACACAACATTATAGAACCCACAACTTTTTATAGTAATCCAAGCATACTCACAGGTCATTAACCGTCTCATCTGTGCCTGTAGGCACTGTGTAACACAAGTCTATACACACGAGTTATCGCAACCAAGCTTCACTATAAACCTGTTTTCACAATCCTTACAATCCAATCTCCTTTTCTCTAAACAACAATAGACCATCTTTAAATATTTCCCAAACCAATGACCTTTGTATGTAGCAAGAAATCAAACTCGAAATGTTTCCCCCTTGATCTTGTCAACCAAAATACGAATGTTATCAACAATTATTTATGAACTAAATAATGTTGTAGCAGTGCCAGTAAGTAAAAAACATAAAAGATGAACAACTATCATAACATTAAAGATCGAGTAGAGTACATTTTGGATTCTGGCTACATTTCAAGAATTTTGCAAGAACTCGTAGTAATGATATTGTAATTTTTAAATCAATCAATCAAGCCTCACTAAAACAGATACAAAACTAAATATGTAGATAGAGCCATAACTTGATTTGTCCAATGTTCATTACTAAATAATCAATTTCCAAACCTAATATTCAAAATAGACTTAACAATGGGGGAAAACAACACTGTAACTTGTACAACCAACAAAATTTGCAACTTAATAATGATCATCTTTTCCTAAATACTTCTAATACTAAAAAAACATAATTGAAAGCAATGACTACAAGCAAAAATGTGCAAATATACTCCTAATTTATTATGTCCACATACAGAAAAAGCATTGAGATTGGACATTAAACTATTAAACATGGATTGTAGTGATAATAGATAAATTTGATAGTAAACAAATCAATAACATAAACAAATCTTTAGTGATATTAGATAAATTTGAAACAATAGTAAAAATCATGAATATTAAACAACCAGGACTATTAGACTATTAAACAAATCAGGACTGTAGTCTAGCAAGAGAGAGAGAGAGAGAGAGAGAGAGAGAGACAGGGTAGCAGCAAGCGCATACGAAATCCTAAGTCAAGAATTGAAATTACCAACCTATGATAAAAGAATAATGAAAATTAGTTTTAGAGACAAAGAGTGATGAATTGAGATGATTGTTGGATATTTAGGGGAAAATTTTTTTGGTGTTTTCTTTTTAAAATTTTTTAATTTTCAAAGTAGCTAATTCATTTTTTGTTGGATTTTTGTGCGTGCATTTTGTTTGTGTGTGGGGTGTCTGGCGTGTGTGTTGTGCATGGGGGCATTTTGTCGAACAAATTGTGTGCGTAATGTGTATGTCCTGAGTGTGTTGTGCGTTGTGTATGTCCTACGCAGTCAGTGGAGAGAGGGAGAATCAAAGAGAGAGACAAAGTGGGAGAGAAGCTCAGAGACGGACAAATAGAATATTTTTTTGAATGGCTTAGTCTGGCTCGAGGGAGATCTAATTGTGTGTAGTACAAATTCTTTAAAAGTCAAAATTGTATTGCAAAGAAGAAGATATGGAAGCCATATCCACCCCTTATATCACATTCTACCTTCGTTTATAACTAACATAACTAATTCAATTCCAATAGACCACGAATTAAAGTTCATGCAAAAGATCATTCATGGTCTCTTTCCAATGAACCCGACAACACCACCACTACCGCAAATTTGCATTCAAAAGGCTTACTTCTGGTGAAAATTTGGTGTTTNAAAGTTGATTGTCAATAAACTTGCAATCATCATTGAAGAAAATTTTAAAAATACTGTCCATCATACCCCTAGACCATAATAATGAATAAGGGATAACTAAATTGAACAAAGAGAGGACTAAATGTGTTCACAAAAACACAACATTATAGAACCCACAACTTTTTATAGTAATCCAAGCATGCTCACAGGTCATTAACCGTCTCATCTGTGCCTGTAGGCACTGTGTAACACAAGTCTATACACACGAGTTATCACAACCAAGCTTCACTATAAACCTGTTTTCACAATCCTTACAATCCAATCTCCTTTTCTCTAAACAACAATAGACCATCTTTAAATATTTCCCAAACCAATGACCTTTGTATGTAGCAAGAAATCAAACTCGAAATGTTTCCCCCTTGATCTTGTCAACCAAAATACGAATGTTATCAACAATTATTTATGAACTAAATAATGTTGTAGCAGTGCCAGTAAGTAAAAAACATAAAAGATGAACAACTATCATAACATTAAAGATCGAGTAGAGTACATTTTGGATTCTGGCTACATTTCAAGAATTTTGCAAGAACTCGTAGTAATGATATTGTAATTTTTAAATCAATCAATCAAGCCTCACTAAAACAGATACAAAACTAAATATGTAGATAGAGCCATAACTTGATTTGTCCAATGTTCATTACTAAATAATCAATTTCCAAACCTAATATTCAAAATAGACTTAACAATGGGGGAAAACAACACTGTAACNAGTAATTTGGGAATTAGATGCCTGAAATTTGGGAAGCATACATAGAAGGTGTGTTGGGTAGGAAAACAAATTTCATTAGTCATTTTGATCTATCGGATCAATATTTTTGAGTTGATCTGAGCTGTAAAAAAATTAGAGATAAGATAGGCCATTAGATATAATTTATCTTTTGTTTATAATTAATCTGAGCTGGGAAAAGCTCAATATAAGTTTTGAGATTCAAACTCAGCTCTACTTTATTATATAGATGATAAACTCGACAATAAATTACTGATAAAATCTCTAATATTTGACATCAAGAGAATGTGACACGGGGTGTGTGTGTGAGGGAGAGGGAGAGGGAGAGGGAGAGGGAGAGAGAGAGTATCATAGGATTCTATTGTTTGGCAGTTGGTTATGATTGTAAATACTGAAGTGGAGTAATATTTTACAACAGGTTTAGACCTAAGTTTTTTAGCAATCAATCGAAGGGTAAAATAGCCATTTTGATAAAAAAAAATTAGTGTTGGTGTTTTTAATGTCTAATAGGGTCTTCATGCTAATAATGAAAATTTTCAAGGGTGTTATTTTTAATTTCTTGACTCTTTTTTCAAACCCAAGCTCATCTAGTTAATGCCACAAATTATAGATGTTTAGTTTGAAGTAAATACATAAAAACACATTTCTATTGTTTACGAATGCACATTTTAATATTAATATAAAATTTATTGTACCGACAAGGTCAATTAATAGATTCATTCATCTATATGAATACTTGTATCATACTTGTATATGAATATTATTTTATACATTTATTTATTGTATGAATTATATTTATGAGATGAATGTACAATGTACATATATGAACACATATCATTATATAAATAGTATGAAGTATATATATATATATGTATGTCTAATTGTAAGACCTCGTGGTAGAATTAAATAAAAATAATATTATCTGAAAATTTATCTTAAGATGAATAAAATAATGATACAAACCTCGAATCATTGTTAAAAGATTGATTATGAAGTTTGAGTTCTAGACATATTAACTTTTGGGTTAAATTGAGTTTTGGAAGTGTTTAAAATGGATAATTGAGGTTAGGTACGTTTCTGAATGTTTTTAGATCAAAATAAGGCTGCCATCGAATCTGGAAGATCGAAAAATCTTGAAATACGTGATATGGAGTGTATTATAAGTTAGGAAGTATTCATGAGCATTTGTTGAGAGAAAAAGGAATTAGACACTATCTAGTATTTTATTCATAACTTTTTACATCGATGTCTAATTAATATGATATTTGGACAGTAGAAATTATTTTTAGGGCTACAAAAGTGTATTTCATAGAATTTTCGTGAATCAACTTTTTACTATGTCAAAATTGAGCCGAAAGTTGTGACAGAAAGACACCAACGTTTAAACGCCAGAACCACGGTTCGAATGCCTAACCAAACATTCAATTGAGCAGAATGCCAAGAAAAAACAGAGAATTGTTGGCGTTCAAACGCCCGTACCACTGTTCGAACGCCTCGCTAAAAACAACCTCGATTAGATTTTAGGGTTTTATCTGTTTTTCACCTTATCAATACCCTAGGGCTGCGATTTGAAGCGTCTTTACCTATTTTTCAATCCCAAGAAGTTTAGAAAAGTTTGAAAAGAAGAAAATGATGAAGAACGGATTAAATCTTGAAGGATTAAGACTTGGTAATCACATCAAAACATGCTAAGATCAGTTATTTATTGATTAAGGTAAATGTTCTTCCTCAAATTCATTCATTTATAATTAGGCTATAATTATATATTTTTCATCCATATTACTGTATAAATAATAGATCTACAATATTTTTATATTCTTTTGAATATATGATTTATTTCTTGAATAAAATACATGATTTACTTTCAAGATTTATCCATTCTTGATTTAAAAATCTAGTTTTTAACTACTAATCTATATATGGTATTGATCCATAACATTTTTACATTCTTTTTCAATATATGCTTCAATTCTTGAATAAATATATGATTTACATTTAAATACATGTTTTACATCCAAAGCCATATGTTCTTGACTAAAATTCTAGATCTTGAATATTGTGAACATGAATTCTTCTTTTTATGATCTCTTACAAGTTTTGCTTTAATCATTCTTTTTACTTGAGAATTATGGAACTATGGATTGTGGTAAACATGGATTTTGTGAAAAAAATGTGATTATTATCTCTTATGTGGGTGGGTGAGATGAACATGATATTTGTTGGAATCTATATCGCAAAATTTTTAAATGTTTTCTTACTTTGAGGGGTTTGAAGGGTTCCTATCACCCGTAGTAGAACTCATTGATTCCTTGCAAGGTTCAAGGAGTTGCGTTATTCGATCATGGTAATCAAGACTAGGGATTAGTGTACTAGTCTTGGGAAGTATTCATCACTGCCAATGCGTCGGTATAAAGTATTATGACCCTGCGTAGATTGATTAGATGGTTTGTAATTTTGTTGTGGTGTGGACCATTTATATTTATTGCGTAGATTTATGCTTGTCTGCCTACATACATGTACTGAGTTTTAGTTTTATGAATGATTTTATTCTATTGTGAACTTTACTGTTTGTACCGTAAACTCGAGATCATTATTAAATGTCACCATTTTATTTCAAAAGTTATATATTTATTTTATAAATTGAAGACTAATCGGTTTTCATGATTTTTAAACCTTGTTTGAGTTTGAAAAAGTTTTCCCAATGGGTTTTATCGATTGCCCTACTATAACATTTTTCAGATTTAAGTGTTGAGGAGGATCTAGAGTTTGATGAGTAAATCGATTAGGATGCCAGGGCGGATCATGATGTGGTTCTAGAATTTGAAGCTTAGAGAATGATTTTTTGGTTTATAGTTTTTGAATTTTTATGATTGCAGGATATTATATATATGTCTTAGTTAGTTTATTGGAGAAACTTTGATTTT
>CAUOFW020009324.1:254500-283470 GCA_963454935.2 Ilex paraguariensis
CCTGTACAAAAACTTTGAACGACAGATATTTAAAAACGGAGAGAGTAATTGATAATATATGTTGTGAAACTCATAATGTCATATACGGGTTTGGCTCTCCTCCAATTGCAAAACAACTCAAGCATACTCTATATCTATCTATATACTACTAAGAATATCTCTAATTCTAACTCAAATGTAGACTTAAATTTAAATTTGGACCCAAATTAAAACAAACGCAAATTTTTTATCAAAATTTCCAACAATAACTTTTTACCCTCCTATCCAAATGAAAAAGAATCCTTCTACAAAACAACTTCTTGCTTCTCCCTGCATCTATCTTGAGAAGTGCTCCCATTGCCGACCACATCAAGCGAAACCCTCATCCCCTTTCATCAAAGAGCTACTTCGCTCCGAATAGATAAACCTGAATGCGTCTGCATACAGCAATGGATATACAATAGCTTAAAATTTAAATAGAAGGATGACATGATAAAATATTTTGGTGGAAGGAATTAAAAAAATGATCTTTGGGACAATAACATAAATTTTTAAAAGATTTGAGTAAATATTTGAGTTTGTCTATTAGAGTACTTAATATCAACTCAAGTTTTTTTTACTTAAATTTAGACTCAAATTTGAGTCTACATTTGATTCATTGTTGGAAATGCTCTAATAAAAGGATATTTATTGAAAAACTTATGAAATCCTATTTTGCCCTTAAACAAAATTATAAGGACAATTATACCTCACACTAATAATTTGATATAAATATAAAAAAATTTTGAATTTCTATTTTATCCTTAAATAAATATATGAGGACACTTGTGGCTTAAATCATAAAAATTTGGTATTGTGTGTACCCTTAAAGAAATCTACAAATTCAATGATTACCAATATACAATTTTAAAAAGTACACTAATAATTTTTGTTTATAATTTTACTCCAGTACAATTTAATTAAGTTTATATTATAATTTTATTTCAATAAGTTGTCGTTAATGTCAATTTTTTTGTTGTGTATAACCTATAAAAATTAATTTTCACACAAAAAATTAGAATATTATCTAATATTAATAAAAACAAAAAAAGTAACTCAGTGTTGATCAATTTATCAAACAATTAATAATTTATAGTTCATTTTCTTTGCATAATCATTCAAGTACAACTAAATTTCAATTCATTTTTAATAGTGAAAAATTTCAACACAAAAGCATTAAATAATCTAATAATTATAACTCAATTTATGTATAATTTTATGATATAAGCCGATCATTTCAGTTCAATCAAAAAATATAATGTCAACAAAAAAAGTAATAAATATGCATTTACTTGATACGCTTTCGCCGCTAGACTATAATCCTTTGTAGTATTCTTAGTGATGGATAAATTACACATACTTTTAATTATTTCTTAAAGTTTCCAATATATTAAATTTTTTTGAAAAAACTTGGGGTGAAGCTATGTCCCATTTTAATCATGTAGTGATTTTATCCATCCCTCTAAGAATAGGCAAATACATCAAAGGAATTGGGTTGATTATCGATAAAGTGTAATAAATTTGTCACACTTAAGTGTAAAGTTTTAATCAAACTTCTAGTATTTATGGAGCGACCAATCAATCTTAAATTAATCAATTTAGCATATAGTCTAATTTCTTAAAAGATTTTGATGGTGGAAGTGGAAGTTGGAACACATAACAATGTATAACATATCTTGACAATAAGTATCAAATGACAAATACTTTGATTCGGAGGTGTATATTTATTTAATTGTTTCAACATAATAATAAAAAATAACATCACCATTATAAATTAAAATTGTCCACGTAAAATGCACATGTATACTACTATGCCAACTNAATATTTTAGTCTTGTGTAATTATTTTTTACTCATATTAAAACTATTTAATAGCTTCCTTAATTCCTGTACAAAAACTTTGAACGACAGATATTTAAAAACGGAGAGAGTAATTGATAATATATGTTGTGAAACTCATAATGTCATATACGGGTTTGGCTCTCCTCCAATTGCAAAACAACTCAAGCATACTCTATATCTATCTATATACTACTAAGAATATCTCTAATTCTAACTCAAATGTAGACTTAAATTTAAATTTGGACCCAAATTAAAACAAACGCAAATTTTTTATCAAAATTTCCAACAATAACTTTTTACCCTCCTATCCAAATGAAAAAGAATCCTTCTACAAAACAACTTCTTGCTTCTCCCTGCATCTATCTTGAGAAGTGCTCCCATTGCCGACCACATCAAGCGAAACCCTCATCCCCTTTCATCAAAGAGCTACTTCGCTCCGAATAGATAAACCTGAATGCGTCTGCATACAGCAATGGAGATACAATAGCTTAAAATTTAAATAGAAGGATGACATGATAAAATATTTTGGTGGAAGGAATTAAAAAAATGATCTTTGGGACAATAACATAAATTTTTAAAAGATTGGAGTAAATATTTGAGTTTGTCTATTAGAGTACTTAATATCAACTCAAGTTTTTTTTACTTAAATTTAGACTCAAATTTGAGTCTACATTTGATTCATTGTTGGAAATGCTCTAATAAAAGGATATTTATTGAAAAACTTATGAAATCCTATTTTGCCCTTAAACAAAATTATAAGGACAATTATACCTCACACTAATAATTTGATATAAATATAAAAAAATTTTGAATTTCTATTTTATCCTTAAATAAATATATGAGGACACTTGTGGCTTAAATCATAAAAATTTGGTATTGTGTGTACCCTTAAAGAAATCTACAAATTCAATGATTACCAATATACAATTTTAAAAAGTACACTAATAATTTTTGTTTATAATTTTACTCCAGTACAATTTAATTAAGTTTATATTATAATTTTATTTCAATAAGTTGTCGTTAATGTCAATTTTTTTTTTGTGTATAACCTATAAAAATTAATTTTCACACAAAAAATTAGAATATTATCTAATATTAATAAAAACAAAAAAAGTAACTCAGTGTTGATCAATTTATCAAACAATTAATAATTTATAGTTCATTTTCTTTGCATAATCATTCAAGTACAACTAAATTTCAATTCATTTTTAATAGTGAAAAATTTCAACACAAAAGCATTAAATAATCTAATAATTATAACTCAATTTATGTATAATTTTATGATATAAGCCGATCATTTCAGTTCAATCAAAAAATATAATGTCAACAAAAAAAGTAATAAATATGCATTTACTTGATACGCTTTCGCCGCTAGACTATAATCCTTTGTAGTATTCTTAGTGATGGATAAATTACACATACTTTTAATTATTTCTTAAAGTTTCCAATATATTAAAATTTTTTGAAAAAACTTGGGGTGAAGCTATGTCCCATTTTAATCATGTAGTGATTTTATCCATCCCTCTAAGAATAGGCAAATACATCAAAGGAATTGGGTTGATTATCGATAAAGTGTAATAAATTTGTCACACTTAAGTGTAAAGTTTTAATCAAACTTCTAGTATTTATGGAGCGACCAATCAATCTTAAATTAATCAATTTAGCATATAGTCTAATTTCTTAAAAGATTTTGATGGTGGAAGTGGAAGTTGGAACACATAACAATGTATAACATATCTTGACAATAAGTATCAAATGACAAATACTTTGATTCGGAGGTGTATATTTATTTAAATGTTTCAACATAATAATAAAAAATAACATCACCATTATAAATTAAAATTGTCCACGTAAAATGCACATGTATACTACTATGCCAACTGATAACTCTACATTAAAAAATATTGCAAATAAATGTAATTGTGCATTCACCCAATAAGAGTATGCATTGATAAATCACTATTATAGGTTTAACATAATCTTTATAATAAACGAATGAAGCATTTACAGTGAGTTAAAGAGAAATTCGAAAGATGACATAATAAAATCCTAAAAGAGGACAACATAAAAAACTAAGTCTTGCATTTGAAAAGAATTTGACCGCTTGACCTCTTCACTGATATAGTNTTTTTTTTTTTTTTTTTTTTTGGCATGGGAGATTTAGTATGTAGACAAAATCATTTGATGCCATTATGTACTATGCTGTTGCAGTTAGGTTTTATGCATGATGATACCTAAAATAAATTTCAAGTGCTAAACTCAAGAGGTCAGCTCGGACCAAGAGATCACGCACATTAGCAGAGGTCAGAGGATAAGGGCCGAGTGTCTCTTAAGGCAAGATAACAGATGGATAACCACGAGATGATCCTAAAGCGTTAAGAAGCTGTAATCAAGACACCCAATTTCAACCAACCAAGATTTTCTCCTAAAATTAAGGAGAAGCTCACGAAATAAGGACAAGAATCTCGGCTAAGATCCTTCTTATCAGGGAATGACCTTATAAATGCAAGGTAACACCCCCTAACAGAAAAAAGGACCCGAGTGGCAAAAAAAAGCCATCGCAACCTTGTAATCACCGTGAATAAAAAAAAAGGAGCAAAAGCCTCCATTCCAGAGGGGACTAGCCGAGCTTCCAAGCTGATGAACCACTATAATTTTGTTGTCTTAACTTCCAAAGCTCTGGATATTATGACATCATCTTAGCAACATAACGTAATCCCAGCTCATCTTTTGTAAAAGTGCGTTAACGTCATCAGTTTGACGCCGTCTGTGGGAACGACTGTTCCTGTTACAAATAAAACTGATTTTTCAGTGACTGATGATATCAACGTGAAACATGAGCCAAAGTCAGACCAATCTTCTACGGATGCAAGATCAACAGGAAGTCGCAAATAACAGACAATCCGAAAACGCGCAAGAAGCCGATCCCCCCATGGGGGGGCCTTCCCATGAATAATGAGATAGATGTCCTTTGTCTTGTCAATGAATGTTTGATACAACAGAACGAAGAGCTCTTAAAGCTCCTATGATGCCCACAGGAGGCGCGACCGGCCTAAGGAGGCCAGAATAATCCACCACCAAGGGAGCAACCGTATCTCGACCCCTTAGAGAAGTTAATGAGGTGGGAGAGAATAGCCAGACCTTGGGGCAAAAACCTCGCCTACCCCCTAGGAATGGTTACAACGAGGAAGTGTAAAGTCAGTATAAGGAAGGGGAGAGGAGCGACTTCTTCCCTTATCAACAGGAGAAAAGAGAACACCACTGGGAGCAACGTTTCAAAGATATCCAACAAGAGCTCAACCATATGAAGAAGGAAGTGAAGAGCAAGGCCCCAATCACTATGGATACCTTAGTGCAGCAAATTGAATCCTCATTCACTGCTGGGGTGCTGCACTTCCCTCTCTCACCTAAATTCATAATGCCACAGGTGGATGATTTTGATGGGACAAAAGATCCCGTGGACCACCTCAATACCTAAAAAAATCAAATGGAGTTGCATGGATATCAAGATCCAGTAAGATGCAGGGCCTTTGCTATCACCCTGAAGGGCTTAGCCTTAGCATGGTTCAACAAACTCTCCTCAGTCTCGATTTCCTCTTTTAAAGAGTTGTTAATCTCATTTGTGTCCCACTCATTGGAGCTCGGACCTATAGGAAACCGAGCTACCATTTGTTAAATGTGAAATAGGGACCTGATGAGCACCTACGATCTTATGTCCAACGGTTCAACTCAAAATCCTTGAAGGTGGATGTTCTAGACGAAAAATTTGCTATTACAACCTTCATAGTAGGTCTGGGAGTTCAGTCAAAAGATCTGATATTTTCCATCTCAAAGAACCCCTAGGTTAGTATGGCGGAGGTGCTTGCCAAAGCAGAAAAGTATATAAATGGTGAGGAAGCGCTCCTCTCCAAGGTCAGGAGCCCTTCGTCGAGAAAGGAGAAAGGAAAGGAAGAAAAGAAGAGAGAACGAAGTCCTAGAAAGGAAAGAGAACGAGGCAGGTCTCCAAGAAGAGACATAGAGCATTCTCTGAAGAGAAGAGGAAATGTTAGGGATCGCCTCGGCCCTCCACAACCAGAGCTACAACTAAGGTATGCACCCTGACAGCTCACCCCCTGACCGCTACGGTGTCTCAGAAACTGTATGAGGTACAAAATGAGAAGTTCTTAAGGTAGCCACCCCGGATGAAAACAGACCCGATAAAAAGGGATCCTACGAAGTATAGTGACTTCCACAGAGATCATGGTCATCACACCGACGACTGTATCCAATTGAAGAAGGAAATAGAATTTCTAATCCAGCGAGGGCAGCTGCGACACTATGTGGCAAATGATAATCAAAATCGAGCTCCCCCACCTCCACCCCCTCAGCGTCAAGCACCAGAGCCACACCAACAACCTATGGGGGAGAACAGAGTGATATCTGGAGGATTTACCAGAGGAGGAGGGTCGAGCTCTGCCAGAAAGGGCCACTTGCAAAAAATCAGAGCCACAGAAGCTCCCGATGTATATACTGTGTCTAAGTCTTCATGCTTAGACACAGCTATCACTTTCTCAGATTCAGATCTGGAGGGCTGCCAACATTCCCATGATGACCCTTTGGTGGTAAGAGCTGTGGTGGCCAACAAGACTGTCCATCGTGTTTTGATTGACAATGACAACTCGATAGACATCATTTTTGCTTCTGCTTTCGATAAAATGGATATATGAAAGAAAAATCTTGAACCAATAAGTGCCCACCTATTGGGATTTTCAAGAGAAAGGGTGCTGCCCTTGGGGTCAATCCAACTCATCTTGACCTTAGGTGACCCACCCTGTCAGACTATAACAACTGTAAAATTCTTAGTGGTTGATGCACCTTCAGCATACAATATGCTCCTTGAAAGACCCTCTCTCAATTCTATAAGGGCTATTCCCTCTGCTTATCACCTTGTGGTGAAGTTTTCAACAGAAAACGGAGTTGGAGTGGTCCGAGGAGACCAATGCGTAGCACGTGAATGCTACATGACATCTATGAGAAATAAGGAGGTTGAGAGCATCCAAGTGGACGAGCTTGACATGAGGGATGAACTCGAGATTAGGCCAACACCATCAGAAGAGCTAGAACCTATTCAAATGGATGAGGAGCCAAAGTATCTTGTTTACGTTGGATCCAAGCTGAGCAAGGATATCAAGGATCTCCTAATCCAATTCCTGAAAAGGAACAAGGAAGCTTTTGCATGGAAGCAAGAGGACATGAAAATGATTGATCCCTTTGTCATCACTCATAAGCTCAGCGTGAATCCAGCCTGTAAGCCCGTTAAGCAACAGAGGAGGAGCTTCACCCCGGAGCATCAGAAAGCCATCAACGAAGAGGTCAACAAGCTCCTTCATGCGAAAGCCTTCGCATTGACTTTACAGACCTCAATCGTGCTTGCCCGAAAGATAATTTTCCTTTACCCCGAATAGATTTGATTGTAGATGCCACTGCGGGACATGAGCTCCTCAGCTTCATGGATGCCTTCTCTGGGTATAATCAGATCAGGATGGATCCCAGTGACCAAGAGAAGACCTCATTCATAACTGAGTAAGGGACATACTGTTATCAAGTGATGCCTTTTGGGTTAAAAAATTCAGGAGCCACTTACCAGCGCCTGGTGAATAAGATGTTTCAAAAATAGATTGAGACCTCCATGGAGGTCTATATTGACGACATGCTGATCAAGTCACTGAAGGCAGAGCTCCACATTGGACACCTAGTAGAGTTGTTTCAGGTCCTGAGAGAATACAAGATGAAACTCAACCCAGTTAAGTGTGCCTTTGGGGTGTCAGCAGGAAAATTTCTGGGCTTCATAGTTAATAGCAGAGGGATAGAGACTAACATAGAAAGGTAAAAACAGTGTTGGATATGCAACCTCCATCCAACACGAGGGAAATACAGCGTTTAACCGGGAGAATAACTGTCTTGAGTCGCTTTGTTTTCAGATCAAGTGACAAGTGTCAACCCTTCTTTCAAGTCTTAAAGAAAGCCTTTCAATGGGATGCTCAGTGTGAACAAGCCTTCAAAGCATTGAAAGAATATTTGAACTCTCCACCTGTCTTGGTAAGTTCGTTAGAAGGAGAAGTACTTACTCTTTACCTGGCTGTCTCAGAGTTCTTAACCAGCATGACGCTAGTAAGGGAGAAGGATAAAGCTCAACAACCAGTTTACTACTGCAACCGAACTCTAAGGGGGAGCAGAAGAAAGATATCCTAAAATGAAAAAACTCATTTTAGCCTTAGTAACAACCGCCAGGAGACTTAGACCCTACTTCCAGGCTCATACTATCGAAGTCCCAACAGATCAACCTATGAAGCAGGTGCTGCACAAGCCAGAATCTTCGGGGAGACTGGTTAAATGGGCCGTTGAACTTAGCGAGTTTGACATCAGATACAAGCCAAGAACAGCCATTAAGGAGTAGATATTGACAGATTTTATTACAGAATTCGCAACTGGGATACTTGCAGAGACAACGCAGTTAATACTTGACCTCCCCACGTGAAAAATTTTAATAGATGAAGCTGCCAATGCTCAGGGCAGTGGAACTGGTTTGATTTTGACTTTTTCCGATGAGATAGATGTTGAATACACACTGAGATTTGAATTCAAAACTTCAAACAACGAAGTCGAGTATGAGGCAGTCATAGTAGGGCTCAGCTTGACTCATTCAATAGAAGTCGAGCAACTGGAGATCTACAGTGACTCACAACTCGTGGTGAAACAGATAGAGGATGCTTACGAGGCTAAGGGTGAGAAGATGACCCTTTATATTAGAATGGTGCAAGAATTGATCAAAAAATTTGTGCAAGTAAAGATCATACGTGTCCCTAGAACTGAAAATTCGAGAGCAGACGTTTTGGCAAGGTTGGCAACAGCTTCACAAGAAAATCTAGATAAGTTGATCCCCGTGGAGCATTTGGCGGAACCATTCGTTAGTTTTGAAGAAGAAGAAGAAGTGTTCCCCATACATAATCCACCAAGATGGATGGACCCCATCTTGGAGTATCTCCAAAATGGAGCCCTACCAGAAACCCCAAGGAGGCTGCAAAGCTGAGAACCAGGTTAGCTAGATTCTCCATTCTATAAAGAAGCTTGTATAAGCGAGGTTTTTCACCACCACTCCTTAAATGTGTGGGAGATGAAGACGCCAACTACATACTCAGAGAAATTCATAGGGGAGTTTGTGGCAATCATATTGGAGCATGGGTTTTGGCAGGAAAGATATTAAGGCAGGGGTATTATTGGCCCACTTTACTCAAGGATGCAACAGACCTGGTCAGGAAATACAAGGCTTGCCAGATGCATGCCAACATCCCTCACTACCCACTAGAGTTCCTGACCTTAGTGATAAACCCTTGGCCATTCTAACAGTGGGTTCTAGATATACTAGGGTCTCTTCCCACTAGTGTAGGACAATGCATGTTTGCCATTATAGGGGTTGATTACTTTACCAAGTGGGTAGAGGTAGAGCCCTTAGCAACCAGTATAGAACAAAAGATTCAGAATTTTACTTGAAAATCCATAATCTGTCGATTTGAGATCCCCAGAGCAATTGTGTCAGATAATGGGAAGCAGTTCGACAACTCGAAGTTCAAAAACTTTTGTGCCGAGGTCGAAATAAAGAATTACTTCTCTGTCCCAGCTCATCCTCAGTCTAATGGACAAGCAGNATTCTGTGCCGAGGTCGGAATAAAGAATTACTTCTCTGTCCCAGCTCATCCTCAGTCTAATAGACAAGCAGAAGTCACCATCAAGACTACAAAGTTTGCCCTAAAGACCAAGTTGAAAAATCTGAAGGGCAAGTGGGTAGAACACCTCCCAGAAGTGCTATGGGCCTATAGGAAAACTACCAGGTCAGCAACACAAGAGACTCCATTTGCTTTTGCTTTTGGTTTTGAAACAGTGACACCTGTCGAAGTGGGTCTCCCTTCACTTAGAATAGAGCTAGCAAACGAAGAAAACAATAATAAGTCCCTTCTGCTAAGTTTGGATCTGTTGGAAGAAAAGAAGGAGGTAGCACTGAACAACATAAAGAAATATCAAAGGAAAACAATGAAAAACTACGACGAGAGCTTCAAGGTTGGAGATTTGGTGCTGAGGAAGCTTTCTACTGGCAAGAAAGGATCCCACTCATGGGAAACTAGGGCTTAATTGAGAAGGTTCATACATAGTCTCTCGAGTAATTAGACCAAAAAATTATGAGCTATAAATGGAAGAAGGGAAAGTTCTGCCCCATGCATGGAATGTAGAACATCTTAGAATATTTTTTCAGTAAGTTTGTCTTGTATTATGAACCATTATTAATAAAGCAACAAGTCTGTGATTCATCTATCCTTATGGGCACACGTAAAAAAAAAAAGGAAGAAAGAGCCTTAGAGCTCAGTACAAACTTATTAGTTCGTAAAAAGAGCCATGTCGCTCAGTATGAACTTATCAGTTCGTAAAAAGAGCTTTAGAACTCAGTATGAACTTATTAGTTCATAAAAAGAGCCTTGGAGCTCAGTATGAACTTATTAGCTCATAGAAAGAGCCTTAGAGCTCAGTATGAACTTATTGATTCATAAAAAGAGCCTTGGAGCTCAGTATGAACTTATTAGCTCATAAAAAGAGCCTTAGAGCTCAGTATGAACTTATTGATTCATAAAAAGAGCTTTGTCACTCAGTATGAACTTATTAATTCGTAAAAAGAGCCTTAGAGCTCAGTATGAACTTATTAGTTCATAAAAAGTGCCTTGTCGCTTAGTATGAACTTATTAGTTCGTAAAAAGAGCCTTAAAGCTCAATATGAACTTATTAATTCATAAAAAGAGCATTGGAGCTAAGTATGAACTTATTAGTTCATAAAAAGAGCCCTATAACTCACAGAGAACTCATAAGATCATAAAGCGAGCTCTGAGCTCACGATGACCATGTCAGTTCATGAGAAGAGCTCAAAAGCCCGAGATGAACTTACTAATTCATGACAAGAACAATGAACTCATTGGTCCACGGTAAATTCATCAAAAGAGTAATGAAGCTCAAAAACGTCAAAGGTTACAAAACAAAGGATTTCTTCAAGCCACAACCCATGCAAAACATCAGTAATTACAAGGAACCAGTCAAAGCGAAATTCCTAGTTGTCTCTCCAACTCAGTTATCCTCTCCTTCAGACACAGGTTCTCCTTTTTCAGCTCATCCATTTCCTTCCCAGTTGATGACAGTAGATCCATAAGCTTTTGCCCTTGTAGCGGAGAACAGAACTTCCCCCAGGCCAGAGTTAGATATAGGGGAGGAAGACTCATCCCTCTTGCGCCTCTTCAAAGGAGCTCTAGTGTATTCGCTTTTATCAGACTTTGAAAAAAAAGAATCGAGTTCAGAAAAAAAAAAAAAACTTGCTCTACATCCTAAGTTTCTGATAGGGGGGTAAGGCCAAAACTCTGTTGGTCAGTTGTCGAAGCTAGGACAGAAGCAGGTTTAGGAGCGAGAAGCACAGCAGAAGAGATGGGCAAATTAACAGAGTTTGGGAAAGATCCAACAGTGGGAGCTTCTGAATGTGGGACCTCTGCAGTAGTTGGGAAAGCTGAAGCTTCAGCAGCAAGGTCAGCAAAAAGGGGGAGCTCGGCAACAGGGTCCTCTGAAGAGGTAGGGGTCACTTTCTCTTTCTGCTGCAACCGCCTCTGTACCTTCAGGGGGGGCACCCTCACCTTCTGCTTCAACCACCTCTAGGCCCTCATCATCAGGGATATCAAAGTTGAAATCGAGGTCAGGGTAGGTCTTCTCAGCTCTTTTTTGAAAGGCCAACCACCTAGAAGCCCATTTGGTGGTGACATCATCTCGCAGATTGACAATGTCTTTGTCCCTTGCAGATACAACAGCCTTAAACCCTTCAAGCTCGTTGCAAAGGGCTCTGCTTGCCTCAGATAGAGTAACAAAATCTTGGGTTAAGCTTGCAAAGGAGCTCTGAGCAGCAGAAGCCTCCTTGTTAGCCTTGGTTCAGGCATCCCTAGCCTTTTTCTCCCCCTCCTCAGCCTTGGCCTTCACAGCTGTTAAGCCCTCAATGGTGGAAGCCTGTTTCTCCATTTTGTCTTGAAGTTCTTGTAGTTGAGCTCGCAGGTCATCATTCTCAAAAGATAGCTTGGATACCTTAATTTCATAAACCTTCACCATTTTGATAGAATTTTTTGTGGAAAGAACCCTGTTCATCAAGCTCTTTGCAGAATAGCAGACTGGGGACAAGAGGAAAACAAATAAAAGTTAGTGAAGTTCGGGTAAAAAAAAAAGGTTATATATGTGTAAGGCAGGAAGTGAGAACTTACTGCAGCTAATCCGTGATAAACAGAGTTTATTGAATCCTCAAGGAACATTGAGAGAGCCCTTTTTACATCTGAGTTGGGAAGAATAGAAGAAAGGGATCCAGCAGCGAGGTCAGGGCTGTCGAGAAAAGATCATTCGCTCTTTTCTACCTTGAGATGCTNAAGGTAGGGGGCACTTTCTCTTTCTGCTGCAACCGCCTCTGTACCTTCAGGGGGGCACCCTCACCTTCTGCTTCAACCACCTCTAGGCCCTCATCATGAGGGATATCAAAGTTAAAATCGAGGTCAGGGTAGGTCTTCTCAGCTCTTTCTTGAAAGGTCAACCACCTAGAAGCCCATTTGGTGGTGACATCATCTCGCAGCTTGACAATGTCTTTGTCCCTTGCAGATACAGCAGCCTTAAACCCTTCAAGCTCGTTGCAAAGGGCTCTGCTTGCCTCAGATAGAGTAACAAAATCTTGGGTTAAGCTTGCAAAGGAGCTCTGAGCAGCAGAAGCCTCCTTGTTAGCCTTGGTTCAGGCATCCCTAGCCTTTTTCTCCCCCTCCTCAGCCTTGGCCTTCGCAGTTGTTAAGCCCTCAATGGTGGAAGCCTGTTTCTCCATTTTGTCTTGAAGTTCTTGTAGTTGAGCTCGCAGGTCATCATTCTCAAAAGATAGCTTGGATACCTTAATTTCATAAACCTTCACCATTTTGATAGAATTTTTTGTGGAAAGAACCCTGTTCATCAAGCTCTTTGCAGAATAGCAGACTGGGGACAAGAGGAAAACAAATAAAAGTTAGTGAAGTTCGGGTAAAAAAAAAAGGTTATATATGTGTAAGGCAGGAAGTGAGAACTTACTGCAGCTAATCCGTGATAAACAGAGTTTATTGAATCCTCAAGGAACATTGAGAGAGCCCTTTTTACATCTGAGTTGGGAAGAATAGAAGAAAGGGATCCAGCAGCGAGGTCAGGGCTGTCGAGAAAAGATCATTCGCTCTTTTCTACCTTGAGATGCTCCTTCTTCAAAACCTTGGAGCTTTCAGGAAGGGATCGAGAAAGGTCAGGATTCAGGTGGTCTCTTCTAGAGCTCTCTCGACCTCAGAGGCTGAAGGAGATACCTGTCCTGAAGCAGCAGCACTTGGAGCAGAAAATGAAACACCTTGAGAAGGGAGATCTGGGACAGCTGGGGCAGAGGAAGTATGTGACATGCCAGTCCTGGGCACCTTGGCAAGAGGTATGGAGCCATCGCCATAGCTAGATTCTGACTTGCGCTTACCACCGCTCTTGTCGCTACTCTTGATCTTCTTCATTAGACAAAGCTTGGCCCTGAGTTCAGTAGCAATGGGCTCCATTGAGGATGAACCTGGGAGACCGAAAAATAGCTAAGCCTCATCCTTTAGCAGAGAAAAGAAGATAGAAGAATCAAAGGCAGGAGAAAAGTGTTACCTGATATATCTTCGGCGGAAAGTGAGATAGGGCCAGCAACGAAAAGTGGAAGGAGAGCTTCAACCCTCACCTCAGGAAGGCAGAACCCGTGATCTACGAGAGCCCATGGTTGGATAAGCTCAAAGCATTTCTCTGGTTTGCACTTTTCCAATTTCTGCAATACTCGCCCTTCTTCAGCGTTGAGCTCAGGTCGGATACCTAGAAAACCAAGAAAACCAAGAAATAAGTTAACAAAGTAGCCAGGTTTGGATTAAATATGGTCTGGGCAAAAACATATCCAAATTATCGGGGGCAGACCACTCTATAGGGATGAGGAGGGTATCAGTTTTATCCTCTAAGTTGAACTCCCACTGTGTACCCCTTACAAAGAAAAATTATTTCTTTCAGCCCTTATGGGAGCTTGGGAGGTCAGAGATGACCTGTTTGACCTTAGTCCTCTTGGAAATATACAGAAAACCGTCAGAGGAGGTCTGCTTGATATTGAACAGCTCCATAAGTAAGGAAACAGTAAGGACCCCAAGCTTATGGTCCTTAAAGAAGACTAGTAAACTCACCAGAACAGCCCAGAAGTTGGGGGAGAGCTGGGCAGGGCAGACATTAAAGTGTTGAAGGACACTTTTAATAAATGGATGAATGGGAAAGCGAAGTCCGTTATCAAAAGTTGTCAGGAAGAAACAGACCTTCTTGTGGACATGGTGAACATATGTGGTGTACTTAGCAGGACTCTAGGGCTGAACCCTTGGGAGAAAACAAAAGTGAGCATTGAGAACCTTCAGGTCAGAAGGGGTAAGTCTGTTGGGACCTACAAGTTCAGCGTTCCTAAAGGTAGTCCCTGTGCCAGAAACAATGACTCCCACACCACTTACTTTGCCCTTGCCCTTATTAGGTCTATCAGGTATGGGAGAAGAGGTGGAGGGGGCCTCCTCGGTTTTCACCTCTATCTTGACAGAATCTACACCAAGAAAGTTGTCAATCTCGTCACCTACATCCGCTAAATCAGAATCTCTTTCGGCAGACCTATCGCCTAAGAGGGAAACAGAGGAAGGAGTTGCTCTAGAGGAGACATACATGATTGATAGAGAGAAAGGTAGATTGCAAGAATGATAGAGAGGAGGAATACTAATCAAACAACCCCTAATAATCCTAGGGTCAACACTGTACCCCCCAATAGTAAGAATTCACACAGTGGAGTTCCAATCCATAAAGCGGGGAAGGGGAGATAAACAACAGTCTCGATTCCAAAAGTAAAAGAACCGAAAAATCCAGAAAAATAAAGGCTATCTCGAATTCAAGGGCTTCAAAGCGGGGAAAGGTAAGAGAAAGAGAAAGGGGCAGAAAGGACGTACCTAGATAAGAAAGAGAGCAGCAAACAACAACCAAGGATGAAATTGGAGAGAAAAAGCAAAGCAAGACTTCGAGATGTACTCGAAAATACAGTCTTGAGTAGAGAATGAGTGAATCGCGTGTAGGAAAGCCTAGGAATTGCAGAGGAAAAGAGGCAGAGGCAAAGGTGAACAGCGTAGAAGATGAACAAAGAGTTTTGAGCGGTTTTTGGATAGTCGTTTTAGTATTTAAAGCTTGATTAACGTGGGCTGAAATATGCACGGGAATCGAGAAAACTATGATTGCTGTAAATCGTCAAAGAGCCCCTCCACATGCATCTCACATGCGGACTAAGGTCAGCTAAGTGCAGGTCTGGTCCAATGCGAAAGCAGCTCAGCCCATGCTCAAGCTCCCTTGAGCCAAGGGCTGGGGGGCAACTGATGATACCTAAAATAAATTCCAAGTGCTAAGCTCAGGAGGTCAGCTCGGACCAGGAGGTCAAGGACATTAGCAGAGGTCAGAGGGTAAGGGCTGAGTGTCTCTTAAGGCAAGATAACAGATGGATAACCACGAGATGATCCTAAAGCGTTAAGAAGCTGTAATCAAGACACCCAATCTCAACCAACCAAGATGTTCTCCTAGAATTATGGAGAAACCCACTAAATACGGACAAAAATCTCGGCTAAGATCCTTCTTATCAGGGAATGACCTTATAAATGCAAGGTAACACTCCCTAACAGAAAAAAG
This sequence comes from Ilex paraguariensis, assembly GCA_963454935.2. NCBI lineage: Eukaryota > Viridiplantae > Streptophyta > Magnoliopsida > Aquifoliales > Aquifoliaceae > Ilex > Ilex paraguariensis. The sequence continues at coordinate 270,163 of CAUOFW020009324.1, forward strand.
GACTCGAGTGGCAAAAATAAGCCATAACAACCTTATAATCACTGTGAATAAAAAAAAAGGAGCAAGAGCCTTTATTTCAGAGTGAATTAGCCGAGTTCCTAAGCTGGTGAACCACTATAATTCTATTGTCTTAACTTCCAAAACCTTGGATATTATGACATCATCTTAATAACCTAATGTAATCCCAACTCATATTTTGTAAAAGTGTGTTAGCGCCATCGTGTACATTATTATTCTCCTTTTAGTTCCAACTATACACAAGAATTGGAAGCAATGATGGATATCGGGTCGTTGGCAAATTAGATTTGGCATCCACACTCAATCATGACGATTTTCAAATATTTGATTAGCTATTTTTTTTTTAACTTTGGCTCAGCTCAAATGATTAGATGAAGCAAGATGGAGTTTGTGTTCGTGCTAGAATTAGAATTCAAGGTCAAGCTTTATGCATTCACATATACAAATACATATATAAATATATACATATATTTATAGAAACTAGTTCTTAGGTACGTTGACGAGGATAAAAGAGTTAAATAAGTCATTGTTGGAGTTCAATTCACTTACTAAACATGCTTTAAAATTAAGTTCAAATTAGATTGATTTTATAAATACACTAATTTGTATGAATTTTAATCTGAGTTGAACCCGAGCTACTCGTGAAAAAATGGGTTTATTTTGCAGCCTTGCGTTAACTTTCTAGATCAAAGTTTCTGTGCTTGGCAAAAGTTGGAAAATTTGTTGTGGAAAATGTATGGCGTAAACTTGGAGCAAGCTTTCTTCTCGATGTAGGCATAAAGTCCTCTTCATATCATGAGCTTAGTAGTGCCTAACAATTGGAGGAGCAACAAGATCTGACATATAGATGGTATGTTGTTGAAAGATTATTATTTGTCACCACCTACTTTGTATTTCCAAGTTGATTAGATTCTTACATATTGTTGACAACCTTGTTGATTTTTTCATTATGCCTAAACCATACTAATTTGCCTTCAGTTTAGGGGATGAAGGGGCTGCTATGCACAAGATCATAACACAAACTACAAAGAAAAATGGCAAAACGTGTACAAAATACACAAGATTTCGTAACACGACTTGAAAGCCCACATGCACGGATGAGCGCAACAACAAAATTTTAGTATTGACCATAAATATTACAAAGAGTTCCAAGAAACCAAAGCAAATGTATTAATTACTAGAACAGGATACAACATATCCACAACATGTCTTGAAAATGGCTGTGAAGCTTGGTTTTGGAACTAAAATTTATTGGTTGATGCTCGTGTTTCGTAGAACACTGTATTATTAGAGAGAGAGAGAGAGAGAGAGAAAGGATCCATGGTGGATCATTCAACTGGGTGGACTGACTGAGTTGGATTCCCAGGAAAATACTAGAAGAGGAAACAAAAGAAACCTAATACCTACTCAAACTAGGTTGATGCAGCTTTTCGAAGCAAATCTCGCACGGCCCTATTCGTATTTCAACTCCGCGTTGATGATGAGCTATCAAATTTCTATGTGGACCATCTAATATATTTATTACAACATAAATATCTTAGATAGATTCCTTCCATTATTGCTCCCCTAAACCCATGGGCGGCTAGTAGAAATATTAAATTGAGATTTTTTTTTATTTTTAATTTTTTATGTAAGAGAGAGACAAAAGAAAGATGTGTTAATGTTGTTGAAAAAGAGATTTTAACTTTTATTTTTATTTTTTTACCACAGGAAGGAAAACAGAATGTTTAATTTTAACTTTTTTTTTTTTTTTTTTTACCGAAGAGAGAGAGAAAAAGTGGGTGGGAGTGATGAGTATTTTTTTTTTTTTTTAATTTCTAAGTTTTTAATGTTATGGATGAGATTATAAACTCAAATTATTGAAATAAAAATTTTGATTGAATTTAATTTTTTGTGGTTTTTTTTGTAAAGCTTAAAATTTAATGGATTTCATTTTTTTTGTGGCTAGTGATGTATCTAAAATTATGGGACTTTCTAAAAATTTGGGACCCAAAACCCATACTTTTTTTTCCATACTGTTGGGCTGCCCTCTCTCTCTCTCTCAACACTTTTTCAATAACTTTTTAAAGATAATTTTTACTTTCTTTTGGGGAATTCTCGTGGAATATAGAAAGCCGATTACAATTTGAGTAAGGGTTAATCATAAATTACACTCCAAAAGATTATTTGGATCTTAATTTATATCTTTAAAAATAAAAAAATTTAATTTATATCCACAAAAATATAAATATGTATTAATGCGCATTTGAAGCTAACAGCCGTCAGTTTGTTGTTTAAAATTAAATAAATTAAATTACACTTAAACTCCTTTATATTTGTCACTTAATCACCTAAACCCCTCACTTTTAAAATATTACACTTAAATCCCTTAAGAATCTAAATATGACTAAAAATATTCACCCAATTGAACATCCAAATAATTCTGTTCAAGTGATGTATTGCACTGTATATAAAGAACATTATATAATATCTGCATTGTATTGAACATTCAAATGATAATGTTAATTTCGAAGTTTAGAGTATATAATGGGCCTACAAAATAAACGGTAATAAGAAATTATAATTTTTCATTAGTATGAAATCATGTTTTTTAAAGTTTATATAGCAAATATCAACGACAAGGGATTGTTTGTTATATGTGCACAAACGTCAGGAGGTGTAAGAGTAATATTTTAAATGTGAAAGAGTCCAAATGATTAACTGACAAACTTGAGGGAGTCTATGCGTAACTTATCGAACTAGTTTTAGACGACAAATTGACGGCTGTTTGCTTCAGATGCACATTGATACAAATTTATATATTTGAGAATACAAATTAAGATTTTTTATCTTTGATAGTATAAATTAAGATCCAGAGATTTTTTATGGTGTAATTTATAATTAACCCATTTGACCAAGGGAGGGAGTTATGTTATGGCCAAGGGGGACCAAGTTTCCATAATCATAAAGAGTAAATTAAGTTCTTGAACTTTTTTTTTATATATCAATTGAGTTCCTGAGCTCTCTCATTTTGTTAATTTAGCCTTCTAATTTGAATCTATTGGATTTTCTAATAGACAATGACGAAGTGTGCCACTTATGTGACACAAATGGTTAGATTAAACTACACATATGACTCAATTGTCAATTAAACCCGTAAGCCATTTTTTTTTTTTTATATCAATTGAGCCCTTTAACTCTCTAATTGTGTCAATTGAGTCATTTTGTCTGTCACTCATGTGACACATGGTCAGAGTAAACTATACATATGACCATTAAACTATAAACCTTGTATCAACAATTAAGCCCCTAATTTTTTTTTGTGTCAACTGAGCCCTTAAACTCTCTAATTGGGTCAATTAAACTTTTTTTATTTTTTTGTGCCATATTAGTGANCCATTAAACTATAAACCTTGTATCAACAATTAAGCCCCTAATTTTTTTTTGTGTCAACTGAGCCCTTAAACTCTCTAATTGGGTCAATTAAACTTTTTTTATTTTTTTGTGCCATATTAGTGACGGAAGTGACGCACTCTAACGAAGCAAACAAAATAACTCAATTGATATAATTAGGGAGTTTAAGGACTCAATTAATACAAAAAAAAAATTAGGATTTTAATTGACACAAATATCATAGTTTGAAGATTATATATGTAGTTTACTCTTTATTTTTCTACCTTCAAAAAATTTTCAGCCTCCCTCACTAAAATTTAGTTTTTTGTTTCAATTTACACCCTCCTCTCAACTTTTCAAAATTATTGGAAATATTCTTAAATTATGATTTTGAATTTCTCTTATCTATCTATCAAACATTGATTGAACATATTATACCATGAGTCATTTGTGCAATACCATGTTTAACTATTTAAAATAAATTTCTTTATTTTATGAAAAAATAATTGATATTATGATTTACATTGTAATAACTAGTTTCAATAGGTTCAAGTCCCCCTCTCCCCTAAAAAAATGTCAATAGGTTCTACATAATTAAAAATCTTATATTAACTATCGATTTTCAATAGATTCAACCAAACATGAAACAAAAGAGTAATTTTTCATATATTTTAACTGTATCACCATTTTTAAAGAGTAAACTTGTGGAATATATGTTGTATGTGCTTTTGACTGACAATCAAAGAGCATATAAAGTCATCACCGAAAATAATCTTTCTTGTTGATAAAAGACTGTGATACGAGTTCGGGCGTGCAAGCTGGCTATCTAGGGTTTAGATCTCCTTCTGATCAGAATAAAGTTGGAATCCCAAATACTTTTTTTTTCTAAGAGGGACTTGACTATGGTNTGCAAGCTGGCTATCTAGGGTTTAGATCTCCTTCTGATCAGAATAAAGTTGGAATCCCAAATACTTTTTTTTTATAAGAGGGACTTGACTATGGTGCCGAAATTTATCACATGTATGGTAATTTTTACTATATTTGTGGGTAATCTTATCATTGTCGTGGTACTAAAAAAATGGTAAAAATAGTTATCAAAATAGTGGTAAAAAAACATCGNGGTAATTTTTACTATATTTGTGGGTAATCTTATCATTGTCGTGGTACTAAAAAAATGGTAAAAATAGTTATCAAAATAGTGGTAAAAAAACATCGACAAATGTGGTAAATCACCAATAAAAATAATAATTTTTTTTGTACTTAAGAAAAGTGGTAAAAATAATTATCATAAATATAATAAAAACACCAACAACAGTGGTAAAAACATTCACAAATGTGATAAATTGTTTAGTTGTAAAATGATGCATAAAAGTTGTACAAATACCCTTTGAAGTAGTAAAATTTGGAGTTATGATACCGAATTTATTTTTGGCTATACTGTAGTGTAGTCAGAGTCCTTCTAAGAGTGGTATCCAGGAATGACAATAATACCATCTGCACTTTAAAGTGATTAAATTTATCGACCTAATTTATTATTGTCGTTGGATTAAGAGTCAACTAGAACAAAAATTAGTTGTGCTAATAATGAAATAAAACCAATTGATTACATCAATAGTTTAGGTTATAAAGAGTATTTCACGAGGTTTGAGCTGCCCATTATTGTATTTACTTTTCATTAAAGTGACTTTATTTATTTATTTGGGTAACAAACCCTTGAGGACATATAATACTATTCTTTTTTCTTTTTGATAAAAAATTCTAGGGTGGATACATGACTACATGAGGAAAATACATAACAAATTACATAGGGAAAAGAAAAATAAAAAACTAAATAGAGAACACGAGGATCCATACAAAAAGAGTTACAATGGACGGATCTAAAAAGTTAATCTAAGGTGCGAGAGAATTATTGAAGGAAAAAAAAAAAANTGGTATCCAGCAATGACAATAATACTATCTGCACTTTAAAGTGATTAAATTTATCGATCTAATTTATTATTGTCATTGGATTAAGAGTCAACTAGAACCAAAATTAGTTGTGCTAATAATGAAATAAAACCAATTGATTACATCAATAGTTTAGGTTATAAAGAGTATTTCACGAGGTTTGAGCTGCCCATTATTGTATTTACTTTTCATTAAAGTGACTTTATTTATTTATTTGGGTAACAAACCCTTGAGGACATATAATACTATTCTTTTTTCTTTTTGATAAAAAATTCTAGGGTGGATACATGACTACATGAGGAAAATACATAACAAATTACATAGGGAAAAGAAAAATAAAAAACTAAATAGAGAACACGAGGATCCATACAAAAAGAGTTACAATGGACGGATCTAAAAAGTTAATCTAAGGTGCGAGAGAATTATTGAAGGAAAAAAAAAAAAGTACAAAGGTATTAAGGACTACAACTTATATAATAAAAAAGGGTTTCTAAAATTATAATATTATTTGCACCTAATTCGAAACATATTCCTCTCAGATGATCATCGAGAATCGTCATGGATTATAATTTATTTTATTACATCTTTATCTTTAAATTTATTGTTGTCTTAAACAGTCAATATCTCTGTAAAATATTAAATTAAAAGGATTTGACATATCAATTGAGATATGTCAAATTTGGTAGTATGCCAAATTATTTATTTTTTTGCCTAATTAACAATGGGATAGACATGGGATTTAGATTTAGCATACGAGGATTTGGGTGCCAACGAATAGACTCGTGAAATAAATGGGTTGATTAGAACTTGGCTAAACATGACATGAACCAACTAAATATGATTGAAAATAGACATGACTCGGTACAACATGAACCAGACTATACACAATTATAAATTGATTGAAAATTAGTTAAGCTAATTTTGACATAACTGGAATTGGGTGCGTCAAAAAGACTCATTGCCAGCCTTAACCAAAGATACGATGGTGCCTTAATCAAGGCACAACACCAACGATGTTTTATATTGCCAGAAACTGTTCTAGTGAGACTGAGAAAGTAATGAAATATCAAATATTCAAGCCTCCAATGGACCATACATGTGTGTTTTCAACAGGCCGTGGACCCAATTGAGCAGGCTGACTTTGTGGGTTTCTATTGGATCAAAAGTCACAGCTCAGGACCTTGCCAGTTGGGCTATAGAGTTGGCCACAAAAGTCATGTGGTGGGCTTGGCTGGGCCATGGCTCTGTAGTCAGCTAAGTTAACGGGCCAGTCCGTGACATATGGAATATTGGTTGAGCCTCAACCATGTGCATAAAAGGAGACTACTCTCGAACTTAACACCTCTGGTGTGTGTTCAACTTAAACTATTAAATCTTGTGAAGGCTGTGTTGGGATGCTGCTTCAATTCAATTTCCAGCAGAGGGTGTATTGAATATTTAAGACTGACTTGTATATATCTCTGTTGCTGTGCAATTGGCTGTTGATCTTGGCTATACTAATATTATACTGGAGGGTGATTCTAAGTCTTTCATTGAAGCTTTATCACAGGAGCAAGAGACATTATCTGAAGTGGGTAATTTTATAGATCAAATTAATAAGTTGAAGTCTAATTTTAAAGATTTCTCAGCGATTTGGATAAGCAGGAAGGGAAATATAGTTGCTCATAGTTTAGCCAAACTTGCTTTTAACTGTAATACTTCTATGCTGTGGAAAGAAGAGATTCTGTCTTTTCTGTTAGCTCACCTCTACAAGGATGTATCATGTGTTGTTCAGTAAATATATGATAAAAAAAAAAACTTAAACTATTAAATCTTTAACTCAAGTTCAACCCAAACAAGTATTCAGTTTGGACCCTTCAGTCCTAGTGTTATATGTGTTTGAATTTTAAACTCGGACTAAATTTAGGTTACACAAATCTAAGTCGTGTTAAATTTTGATTCAAGTAGAGTTCAACCATAACTTATTAATTTGGGTTAAGTTTTACAAACCCGAGAATCCATAAATTTAAATTAAGTTCAATTGTTTTTTCGCACAAGCCCAACCCGAATATAAAAACCTGTGTTCCAATAATAAATCTTTCAAATTTAGTTGAGGTTAGCCTGCCCATCTTTGGTTTAACCTTTGATTTAAACATCTTTTTAACCTATCAATAAGGTGGAAATTTTTTCTCTCAAACAATTGCTTCGTCTCTCAAAGGAGTATTGAGAGAGAGAAATGCAAGGAAAGGAGGAGTGTGTTGACCTAAAACTTGGATTGGAATCAATTTTATTATATTTTCACTTAATTTTATTCGTTGATAAATTATTTATTAATAATTCAAATTAGAGCTAATATTTATAAAGGACCCTACTCATATTTGGATGACCCACTTGGAAGTTGGACCCATTACTTAAACCCCATTAGCACTAGGGATGCAGGATGGCCCACTTGCATGATTTATCCTTCATTTAGCCCAGCAAAATTTCCTTCTCGTACTGCATGTACTACTCCTACAAAACAAAATGCCAATTATGTACTACAATATATATGGTTCCAAACTCCAACCAAAAATAAACAAAATAGGGAAAATTTCAACCACATTTCCTCTGGTTTACCATATCTTCAAGGATACTCCTTCTAATTTTTGAATCTTCAATAACATCCCTTCTAGTTTAATTTAAATATCACTAACACCCCCTATCATTAAACTACTATTTCTAACAAAAACAATTCATCTAAAATACCAAAAATGCCCCTACATAACCTCAAGTAATTTTTCTACATAAAATTTTATTAAAATTCGAGCTGTTAAAATTTTTAAAAAAATTCGTAAATAACAATTTTTGTAAATAATTTGTTAGTAAATACTAATTTGTTATTTACTAANCTCAAGTAATTTTTTTACATAAAATTTTATTAAAATTCGAGTTGTTAAAATTTAACAAAAAATCATAAATAACAATTTTAGTATAAAATTTTTTAGTAAATACTAATTTGTTATTTACTAATTCGTAAATTTTAAAAAAAAAATCGAGCCTATTAATTTTTTTTTTACATATTAAAATTTGAACCGATTTGAACTCTACCCAAGTTGTTAGCACCGATTAAAATTCTCTTTCAAGTCTATTAAAATTTATATTTTTTTACTTATTAAAATTCGTGTCAATTAAAATTAGATTTATTAAAATTTAAATCAATTAAAATTCATATATTTTTATATATTAAAATTTGGATTGATTAAAATTCAATGCGAATTAATTAAAATTTGATTTGAGTAGATTAAAAATAATTTTTAATTGGCTCAAACAAAATTTTAATTAGCTAAAATTCTAATACGTAAAAAAATATAATTTTTAATTGGCACAAATTTTAATATGTAAAAAAATAAATTTTAATTAGCTTGAATCAAATTTTAATCTGTTCAAATTAAATTATATAAAAAAATTAGAAAACAGAGAGGGTCTCATTGAAAATATACTTATCTTGAGGGGGTCTCATTGAAGATATATTTATCTAGAGGGGGTGTGGATGAATTTTATTCTCAAATATATCATGGACAATTAGTAAAATTGCATTCTACTTAATATTTTTAATCTGACAGGGGTGTCATTGAAGATTCAAAAATTAAAAGAGGTGTCTTTGAAGATATGATAAACTAGAAAGAGTGTGATTGAAATTTTTCCTAATATTATTTTTACAAACTATATTTTGATTAGAAGGTCGGTCCTCCATTGAAGACTTATTGGACTTTTAAGTCTGATAATGGAAATTTTGGCACGAACTTGGCACTGGCTGCTCTGTAGCCCGGCAGAGCCGCAACTCACTTTTCCAGTCCAATAGAGGTCTTACTTGCATATAACTTTGACTAGTTTAACTTAGTTATAGGCTTTAACTCCAATAAAGAGTCTATCTCCACTGTACTACTGGAACTACCGCAATTCAAACAACAGAGGAGAATCCGCTAACGACTTAATTGAAGTGCCTATAAAAGAGGAGTCCATGGAGATAAATAAGATAACTCAATTGAATATTCTTTCTTCTCTAATCCCTTTTATGACTTAACCATAGGAGGGTTAACCCCTAGAGCACCTTCGATTTTCTACTTGTCTTTGTAGGTGCTCCCTCATCCTGTCATGTCTTTGGAGCTCGGAAGTTATGTTTCTAATATCAACTTTTGGAATGGGATATTCGTTGATTTTGAAAAACTGGGGCCGCAACTTTTCGGGGCCTTAATCCTCTCTCATCCAGATTCATGTATGATGTATCCCATCTTGAGTGTGGGATTGTGAAGCGCAAAGGTAGTATTAGTTGCAAAATAGCTCAAATATCCTCCACAATAACTAATTTAGTTTTATCAACATTTCACTTTAACTTTCCCGTTGGTCTCCCCGTTTCTGTGAATAGCGCTGCTTCTGAATAGCCCTACTAGGTTTGCATCTCTCTCTCTCTCTCACTCGCTCTCCCTTTTCTTCATTTGTTTCTGATGTGTGCCGTATTGAACTCTGCATGAAGAATATATATCATCTTCATTGCGATATGGGGATGGATGACATCAGATTAGCCCTGTGTCTTGAGCAGATCTATTATCTCTCTGTTTCGATCTGATCTACTACTTTTCTCTGTCGACCTGATCTGGTTTGTTCTCTCTCTCTCTTTCTCTCCGTGAGTTCAACCCAGGGAACGTAGTCCATGAATTCCCCCAAGATTTCGTTGAAAATTTTTACAAAAATCCAACCACTGNCTCTCTCTTTCTCTCCGTGAGTTCAACCCAGGGAACGTAGTCCATGAATTCCCCCAAGATTTCGTTGAAAATTTTTACAAAAATCCAACCACTGACTTTTTGCAATTGTATGAAGTTGTACCTTTTCTCTTTCTCTCTCTCCATGTCGGCGAGTTCAACCCACTGAGNGGTGGAGGAGAGAGATTGAAGCAGCAGCTAGTTGGTATGGCCATGATCTCTCTCTTCTCTCTTCTCTTCTCTTCTCTTCTCTTCTCTTCTCTTTTGCTCACTTTCTTTCTGTGTATGTTGATGATATTTTCAGCTGGATTCTGGCTTGCTCTTTCTCTCTCTCTCTCTAGGTATGTATGAATAGTCTCTGGAGGAGAAAGCATGTTTATTTATTTATATATATTAGAGCCCAGAAACTTGGAGTGGTTTTTGAGTCTTTGGTCAGTTTAGGTAGCCGATGGATGACAAGGACTTCAACGGTGGCCCTTTCTGTTTGGACACGTGGGTTGGACCTTCAATCAAGGAACTTCTTTTCCCAATTGATCAATAAATTTTTTTTTTTTTTCCCAATCCTACAAGCATCATGCAATACAAAATGAAATTATTCTTATTTGAGATTAACTCATGTTTTTTAATTATTGATATCAACGTGACAACATATCGTATTATATATCGTGCGGAGTTTTTGATTTTGTTAGTATGTGGTAGGAGAGTATATCACGGCTCATGAATAGGGTAAGTTAAGTGAACCAAGGGAGAAATTTGAACTCTTTTGTTTGTCAATGCTTGCACGTTTTGCAGATTCAGTGATGACTTGGTCCACGGCCCAAATCTTGTAACTTCTCCGCAATCTAATGACACCATCTTTAAGAGAATTATTGGCCTTCTAGTAACTCACCAGATATATATATATATATATATATATATTGAAAAATTGAATACGAATATATTTTTTAAGATTTATTTGAGAGAAATGTCCCAGTTCAGATTTTTACGCTATTATTAAGTCATCTCACAGCATCTCTAACAATAAGTGTTAGTTTAGCTATTCAAAAAATAATAATTTTTTTATTTTAACTACTCACTTTTTTAATACATACTCTAACAGATTTTTTATATTTTTAATTAGTAAAAATTTGGGCTAGTCTTCTTTAAGGAACTTATAATGAGTTTAGTCCGTCAAGAAAATTTATTTGGAGATAAGTAGGGGTGTTCAAATTTTCGACCGGCCGCAAGTTCCTACCCTACCCTATTGAACGGCTAGCTGCAAAAATTGAGTAGGAATACAAAAAATTTTTTGGTTTTTCGATAATTTTCAGGTAAGAATACAGAATAGACATCCTTTTATGTATTCCTACCCTACCCCACCCGCAATAATTTTTAATTTATATATATATATATATATATATAGTGAAAAAAAACCCTAATCTATCGAGTCCCAAGAGCGTCTGCGCCTCACACTTCACTCGGTCACTCCACTACTCCTCCTTCATTGTTCCAGACTTTCCACCCAAGTTCTCTCTCTCTCTCTCTCTCTCTCTCTGGTGTGGTCTGGCTTGGAAGGTCTGATCGCAGACTTTCTTCTACAGTAACAGATCGGTTACATGATTTGTGATAAACTATCATAATGGAGCAATTATGATTTTAATGTATTTCATATGGTTTAAAGTTTAAACTTAAATTAATTGTTATTGTATTTGTATAACAATTATGATGAATTGATATTCACACTTTCTTGTGTTTTATTATAATTATTGTTGTAGTTGTTTTAAATTTTAGTGTTAATTGATTTATTGTGTTGTTAAATTGGTGCATGTTATTTAATTAAATTTTTAAAATTATTCAAAAATTAATTGTTACAAAAATGTTTACTCGACTTCCTACCTGATTAATCAGATAAAAAGTCAGGTAAGAATATCACAACTGTCGGATAGGGTAGGTCAAGAAAAAACTCTTCTGTAAAAGACGGAAGAACATATTTTCTATCCGTTGGGTAGAGTGAACACCCCTAGGGATAATTAAAAATTGCTCAATCCAAGGAACGGTCGTTCGCAAAATCCTTGTATAACATTAAAAAACAGATTGAAACTTTTTTTAAAATTAAACCTTGACCTAGCAAGGGAAATTTTATTCAATAATTCAAAATTTAAAATCCTAACCACGAGGACTTAGAACCTTACAACCTATATAGCCGTGCGTGAAATCCCTTCCTTATTTGCATGAACCCAAAAATATCTTCTGGAGAGTTGTCCACAACCAGCATTAGTGGGAGTAGAAAATCTGATTTGATTTCCTCCTCTACCATGACAAAGCTCGGTTTCATACCACCATGATGCCATAGATCCAAAAATCAAACTATGTCTAAGAAAACAAAATCAAAACCAAAACCAAAAACAAAACCAAAACCAAAAACAAAACCAAAGGGTAAGTGAATCCAACTGATAAAGGTCCAGGAGAAATAGTACATGCTCGTATAAGCTATTATTCACAGAACAAACCAGAAAATTGATACACTCAAGCATACCCAAATGCTTCAAGTCAGTCAAATTTTTCCAATTTTTTTTGCGTAATAAGCAGCTATAACTTTCCTAGTACATGTAAAATGTTGTACCCATTTGAAACTAATCAAAATCAAAGAACAATAATTAGAAACAAAATCAAAAAATCGGCCACTTTCAACTGATGAAAGGACAAAAAAGGGCATACTTCATAGAAGCCTATATGTTTTTAACATAGTATTACCAAAAACAACGCACAAAATGTGCATAACATGGCCTGAGACAAAACATGGGCAATTCATTAGAAAACTCAGCACACAAACTGACCAAGAAGACGATCATAATGAAGACAAAAAGACTGAAAAATGTATTAATCACCTCATGCCTGTAAAGTGTTTCTACCTTATCAAAATGTTATCAAAACCAAACCCACAAAAACAACTGGGTAAAATCCCAATAGAAATACACCACTTCGTCAAAAATCATCCCATTAATACCCGTACCAAAGACACTTTATAAACGTAATGAATCCCAGCAAGAGAATCAATCCTAGCAAGAACTTTTTTGATTGGGAATAATATAAATAAAGAAATACATACACAAAATAAAATCCGAATAATAATGTATGAAGTCGAAACTTCACTAAGAATGTAGTTCGGAACCTTACAAAGTCAACCATTGAAGAAAATCATCGATCAATAACCTGCCATTGAGCGATTTGATGTTGAAATTAGTAAAGCCAATAATAAGAAGCGCAAAAAAAA
>CAUOFW020009324.1:284706-295378 GCA_963454935.2 Ilex paraguariensis
CACACGCACACGCAGTGTCTTGAGTTTAAACTGATCACATTTGATAGAGAAACCTTCAAAAGTATCAAGAACTCTAGAAAAGACCTTTCTTAAGTTCAAAAAAATTGAATAAAATGTTTTTTATGAATAACAGTGTTGGTGACAAACGAAATCTAGGAACACTTATGAGCACATCACCACCACAACCGCTACGACTGTATTTGTGAAAGAGAATATACTTGGAGACATACTTTAGAACTGCAAGAATCGAAAACTGCAATACTGGCCGGTTGTCCATGTGGAATCCATGAGCTACTATTATACGAACCACCCAACAATAATGAAAACTTTATAACACCAGTGTTGAAGTCCTCATAATCTTCCACTATGTATTTTGTGTTGTAGTGGTGTTTTTTTTACAGCACAGAAGCATTATATCTGTTATCTTTCTTGATACAAAGATCTCATAAATGGGTTCTTGAGTTACTGCAAGTAGAAGAGACATGAACCCTAACAACATAAGCTCTGCCAAAAAAAAAAAAAAAAACACAACGAAATAACATTTAAAGTAGTGCCCAATTACGATATCAAAAAATAATTTTTCGGTACAATAATCACACCTGAATTAAGTTTGTCCACAACATCACGGAGTGCAATTTTTCGATGTTTTTTCAGCCACTGCCCCAATAGTAATAATAACATAACAAAATATGTCAGTTTTTATAAATCAATCGCTATCTCAATGAATGAACAAAAAATTAGAAATATTCGTTAAATATACATTCATTTTGTTGTGAAATTGCTAAAAACACACAAATATTGACATGTTAAACCTCATTTGGCCGAGAGGCTTTGTGTGTGTAGTAGGTGTGGGTGTGGGTGTGAATTGCTTGTGCTCGTCTCTTAGGCATTTCAACAAATGCGTCATGGGCATTATGATTGGGGTATGAGTTTTGGGCATCTCAGCAAAAAAAAAAAAAAGAGTTGTCCATGTGGAATCCATGAGCTACTATTATATGAACCAACCAACAATAATGAAAACTTTATAACACCAACACTAAAGTCCACGTAATCTTCCACTGTCTTATTTTGTGCTGTGGTGATGTTTTTTTTACGGCATAGAAGCACTATGTCTGCTATCTTTCTTGATACACAGATCTCAGAAATAGGTTCTTGAGTTATTGCAAGTAGAAGAAGGGGGTTGCTGGGGGCTAGGGGTGATAGAGAAAAAGAGCAATGGAGAGAGAGTCAGCAACGGTTTGTGTGTGTGAGTGTTTTTATGTGTGTTTTATGCGTAGAGAGAAAAGAGGCGTGACTGAGAGAAAAGACTGCCGTAGGGAGAGAGAGACATCGCATTAGTGTGAGAGAGAGGTACCTGAGTAATAGTAGACTGAGTTGTATATGAGAGGATTTACTCAACTTTTTGAAAGTGTAAAAATAAATTCAAACATCAATTAGGATTACATAATCAAAATTTAAAAAGGAAATGTTGCTAGGCGGGAAAAAAAATTCAGTATTCACTGTAGACCATTAGATCAAATTTTTTGAAATGATCTGAACCGTCTTTTTGTTGAGATTACATTATCCGTTGAATGTGTTTATATTTTGTCTTAAAACGATCTGGACCTTTCTTTATCTTTTAGATTCAAACTTCGTTCTACTTTATTATATATATATATATATAATAAGTCCACAAAGGGGGACCGGTCTCAAAATTTCTTTAAATATTATTTTTCATTCTTTTTGTATTATTTTTTTTGGGAATAGCTAGAGGGTGATGAGGAAAGAGAGAATATAGGAAAGAAAAGGAGGAGAAAGAAAATATTATAAAATGGTTATACATATTTTAGAGTGTCACTATAACAAAATGTTATTTTAGATGTTCTGAAGATATTTTGTTTGAGTGGAATTTTAGAGTAAAATAACTAAATTTTGAAGTTTTTATGTACTTTTTTTTCTGATAAAAAAAAAATTACTCTTCTACAGATGCTCTTATACATAGATTTTTTGTGGTTAGGTACACAATTTATTATCTTTTTCCTGTATTATTTAATTATCATTCGTTAAATAATGCATAATTGATTGATAGATGAACATTTTATTTTTTTTTAAATATGAAAAGATTTGATTTTAGTTTTATCATTCGTCTAAATTTTAAACATTTATTTTTATTCTCTCCCTTTCTCTCTCTCCCTTATTTCTCACTCACACACTCTCTCCCTCCATCTCTCTCCATTACTCTCTTACTCTTTCTCCTATTTCTCTCTCTCTCTCTCTCTCTCTCACTATCTTTCCCCCATTTTTTCCCATGCATATTCACAGCATAGTTATTCTCTCTTTATCTGAAGTCGGTATTCTTAAACATCGTTGTATTGGTACTCCAAAAGAAATACATTAAATAGATCATAACTGATTGATACTTTATTTTCTTTTCAAATATATAAAAATTTGATTTAATTTTATCATTCGTTTGAATTTTGAATATGTATTTTTAAATTAATTTATAGTATATTCTTCAATCATTGCCTTCAAGCGTTTCTATTTCCCGTATTCTCCAGTTGTGAACTTTGATTTGGTTCCAAACCAATTGAAGGTATTACAATACAACTCCAAACGTGTTTTTTTTGATTCGGTTCCAAACATTGTTTTTTCCAAAGAGATACAACTAATAGGGAAAAGATGCCCCGGTTATTCAAAGCACATAGTGATTACAAAGAGATACAACAAATAGATACACCTAATAGATGCATCAAAGAGATACACCTAATAAATGCACCAAAGAGATACACAGTGAAATTTAAAGAGAAATACTAAAATGATACACCTAATTGATGAACAAAATTGATATAAGAAAGTGATACATCAACTAGATACCCCAAAACAGAAACACTAAAACCATACTCCTAATTGATGCACAAAATTGATCCAAGCAAGTTATACACCAAAACACTAAAATGATACCTTTAATCTATGAAGCACGGATATGGATACGGGTATGATACGATACGGATACAGTGATATAATAAAATCTAAAAAAGAAGGATACGGGGTACGGTCAAGATATATCTATAATAAAATATATTTAATATTTTTATTATTTTTAATCAACATAATACTTATATATTTTGGTAGTTCTTTAACACAATAAAGAAAATTTGTAATTCTTTTTAGTTTAAAGAAAATATATATTGTATCACTATGATATATTCACAAAGTGAATTAATTAATTAAAAGAATCAAAACTAACATTTACCGAGTCGGTTTATTTGGAAGTGATTTTTGCTAAAACTATAATATAATAGATTTATTTTATACTCTTTTGACATGTAATTGTAGATAATACTTAAAAAATACTCATATGCCTTTGAAGTAGTATGATTTTTTGTAAATGTATTATATAGTATGTGAATTCGAAAGGAAATGTTAAAAATTCAACTCAAAAATTATATATATTGCTTAAATACAAAAATTTTCGTGAAGTATGCAAAAATTTAATTATCATTGGATACGTAAGAGATGTATCCGATACGTATTATTGAGTATCCGACGAGTATCGTATCTGATACGGATACGCCAATCCCAATGAAATATCCATGCTTTATAACCTCTAATTGATGCACATAATTAATACAAAATAAGTGATACACTAAAGAGATACATAAAAAATATACACTAAAATAGAAATGTTAAAATGATACCCCTAATTGTTGCACAAAATTGATACAAGAAAATGATACACCACAAAAATACATCAAACTAATACACCAATAAGGTGTATCACAAAAAAATCAAAAATTTTATAATTTCCAACAAAAATTAGGACTTGGTATTTTATGTTTGGGGTTTTTCAGTCAAAATATATATATATATATATATATATATATATTAACCATATGAGATTTCACAATGACAGTGGCATAAGGATATTGAGCCACAGATTCCAACGACCACTTATGCAAAAATCCAAATTGTTATTGAAATCCTTTGCTTTCCCCGTCTGAAAAAAAATTTCGACTTTGGAAGATGAGAACTCTAAAACTTTTTCCGAAATCAATACTGTAATATTTTTAAATTCAAAAAGATGAAGAACATGGAAGGAAACCGCCTGATTTTTGGGTGTATCTATCTGGATTTTGGGCGCTTAGCAATAACCGGAGCGTTCAATCCGGATTATGATGTAATTGTTTCAAAAAACTGGTTGTTGCAGAGTTACTCTTGCAGATTAGATTTTTGGTCTTTTTCTATCAAAAATAACCACTTTTCCTATTATTACCCATGATGAAAAACAAATCTAGTTGAAGCATTAATTAATGAATAATTTTTCCTAATATCTAAATTGGACAGGGAGGGATTAGGATTTAATGAGCAGTTTTCTATAATATCAAGATCGAATATAATGAGATGGAAATTCCAAGCATCGTACTATCATTTGGGTCTCAAATATTTTTTTTATTAATTATAATTTCAAAAACTAAATGGAAGTTATAATATTAAAAATTATATTATAAAAATTTAACCAGGAGGAGAGGAGTGGATTACAATTATAAAATTTTAGCATCATACCAATATGAACACAGCCACTCAGACCGGGCACAAAAGCATAATCCGAACCTGATGTTAGCGATCACCAAATTCATTTAGTTGTATTCTACTAGCTACTCAGTCTCACCTCTGCTAATTCATAAGTCTCAACTTCAACACTTCTCATATTCTTTAAGGGTCAATTACTTTTGTTTCTCAGGGAACATGTTTTGAGTCAACACTTCTTATACTCCTTAAGGGTCAGTCACTTATGTTTATCAGGGGATTAAAAGAATAATTGGTACAAATCTGTACACTCTGTAGTTAAAAAAGAAATAAAAAAAGAAGTTGAACTGAACACACCCTTATCATACTTTGTTAAGGCAAGCCAAAATTCATTCCCTTGCCTCCTCTGAAACATGAGCAGCAGCTTCTATCCTTTCTTTTTGAATAAGAACCATCCAATTTTATTGATGAAGGTGGACAAAATATCTAACTCAAAATCATTGCATAGTAATCTTAATTACACAATGGGTTAAGTTTAAAAACACAAGGAGTTCCTTAAAAATCTTTTAGAAATCGGAATTCAAAACGAAGCTAAGAAATAAGTCCGTTCCCATAAATCTTCCACCATGCATATCAATAATCGACAATTCTAGATTCCCTTTGAATCGAATGATAGCTGCAATTCAACAACAACCGGGGGAATTATGTTATGTGATTAGTTGGTATTTAAAATATACTATACGATTCAAGTAAGCAAGTTGAGAAAAGAGATGAATAAATCAAAATAACTTTGTTTAAAGTTTTATTTTTGTTAGAGGGAAAAATAAATGTCCTAGCATATGATTTTTGTCATATTTTAAACTTGCATATAATCATTTTTTGATTTTCTCTATAAAAGGCAATGATATATGTTGCGATGAAAGGGTATGAGACCCCCGGGGGGGGACTTGTAGGTAATGCAATATGAATAATCCCTTATATGGAGGAAAGGTGTGCAATAAATGACCAAAAAAACCATTATGCAAAGTTGCAATAACAGAAATTAAGATCCAATCCCCTCCGATATACTTTTTCTTCAATTCACTTTTTGGCACATCATCCACCATTAATGAGTGAGGGACTCACGATTAGTGAGTGAGGGATCCACTTGTATACAATGGATCCAATTTCAATGGACAGTAGATAATGTGTTAATAAAAGAATTGAAAAGAGAGTATATTAGAGGGAATTCCACTCCCAGAACTTGTGTAAATAGTTTTATCCTCTTTTTTTTTTTTCAAGTCTTTGTCATTCTCACATGGTGGAAGGCTGTCCTATGTAACTATGTAAGCTACTTTTGGCCTTACCACCTTTGTAGTCTGGGGCTATATCATAAAGTTTCTATTACTCTTCCTAATAAAGTAGCAATGAGCTGTGCATATAATTTTTACTTCGCATACATATTTATGTTAATGAGTCATGATATA
The DNA here is from genome assembly GCA_963454935.2 of Ilex paraguariensis. Taxonomy (NCBI): domain Eukaryota; kingdom Viridiplantae; phylum Streptophyta; class Magnoliopsida; order Aquifoliales; family Aquifoliaceae; genus Ilex; species Ilex paraguariensis. The sequence goes on from CAUOFW020009324.1 coordinate 290,679, forward strand.
TTCTAGTTTGATTTGTTGTCATCGTCATGACAGTGAGTTAAATTCACCTGGTCTAATAGTACTCCTTGTCTTATAAAAATTTTGTCTTCTTGAAGTTAAGTATTCAAACCTCCCTTCCCCCTTCCCCCCCCAAAAAAAAAGATAGTTATAGGAAAAATATTACACTAATTGTATGAAATTTTTATGAAGCGATGTTTCGATAACACTTATGTGAGACTAATTTAATGTTACTAGTAATAGTATGCTATATATGCTGGAGTGACATAAAGCTAGGCCTGGGGTGTTTGCATTGCTTTTCCTAACAAAGTAGCAAATTAAGAGCTATTGTGCATAGATATAATTACTTTTAGGCATAGCTATGGTGTAGCTGCATGCCCCTTTCTCCTCCTCATATTTTGAGTTTTTAACTCTCTTTCAATCAGGGCCTTCTGAGTTTTGAGACAAGTTTTTTGTGATAGTCATGTTTGCTGTCACAAAAAAATCGTATTTTGAAATAAAAAAGTTTTTTTAGCGATAATGCTATCATACAAAGGTTATTTGGTGCTACAAATACTATTTAAGATAGTAAATAAAACTTTTGTGATAGCACTATTGTCACAAAAACTTTTTTTTTTCTTCAAAAACATGTGTTTTTTGTAAAGGTGAATGTTAGAAAATTCACACGAAATTTTCAAACCTGAGAGAAACAACAATAGAGAAAACACACGTCAAAGAAAAACAATTACACGCACGAGACAATATTTACGTGGTTTGACAATTTGTCTACGTCCATGAAGCTGCAAGGATTCACTATTCTCAAGAACGATTACAGAGAGGGTGACGGTCGTATAGAGTCAATCAAACCCTAATCACCCAAAAGAGAATGATTTTATATGTCTTGCACTGGACTACAAACAAACAGGCCCAACAAATTTTTCATTAAAAATCACGCAATATTTTTCAGGTCGGATTATCATTCGGATCAACATAAAAAAACTAGACTTCACAAAAAACCCAACAATGAACACAACTGTTGCAAAAAATTTATCTCAAAAGACCTTAATTCTTGTAATAATTTTTTTTCCTTTAGATTCTTCAGTATTTTGCTTTTATCACTAACAATAAACAACTTGACACTATCTTAACATATTAAAAAAAAATGTATTATCTTGTTTACAAGTTGAATATTGTATCATTTAATATCACCTGGTGATAACTAAATGAAATTCTAGAATGGATGGACAGCCTGAAAATTCTGTCCTCTGCGAGGACAAGGAATTTCAATCACTAAATGCAACAACAATACATGCCCTTAGAAATCTCAGCACTAGAGAAGAATTCTCGGTCCCTTAAAAACCAGAGGTCTAGAGGGAAGTTCTCACCTTAACACAAGGACACCCCATAAGCACATTTCAGAACCCCTCAGAAACTCAAGTATAAATATCAAAACCCAGAACTTAGTCTCTTGTCACCACACCTTTCTTCTCTACCCCTCTCTCTCTCTCTCTCTCTCTCCCCCCCTGTGGTTACAGGACATAACCTCTAGTCCTGTTTCCACACCTTTTCTCTCTCTTTTTTATGGTTCTTGTAGCCATAAGGCCAGGACCGAACCTCTAATCCTTTAATCACAGGAAGGAAGAGAGAGAGAGAGAGAGAGAGAGAGAGAGAGAGAGAAGAAATGGGTGGTAACCATGCATTTGTTTCTTTCCTTTTGCTCTCAGTTTCATGGGTGATTTGCTCTGCAACCTCCATTGATCAAGACTTTGGTCAGTGCATAGCCACACATTTATCAGGAAACCCCAACCCCACAGCAAATATCTTCACTCCAGACTCACCAACCTATCAATCTCGCTATGAAGCTGCTCAGCAAAACACCAGATGGGTCAACTCAACAGTCCCACTTCCGAAACCTGTTCTAATCTTAATGCCTTCCAGTGAAGCTGAAATCCAGGCAGCTGTTCTTTGTAGCAAACAAGTTGGTCTGCAAGTCAGAGCCAAGAGTGGTGGCCATGATTATGAAGGCCAGGCTTTCCTCTGCAAGCTTCCATTCATCATCATCGACCTCGTCAACTTTCGATCGGTGGAGATCAATGAGACTGAAGAGACAGCCTGGGTGCAGACTGGTGCAACCCTAGGAGAGCTGTATTACAACATTGGCAGCAGGACAGAGACCCTTGCTTTCCCAGGAGGGTTATGTCCTAGTGTTGGTACTGGTGGGCACATTAGTGGTGGAGGGTTTGGTGTTTTGTTGCGAAAATTTGGTCTTGCGGCTGATAATGTCATCGATGCTCGGATAGTTGATGTCAATGGTCAAATTATGGACAGAAAAGCAATGGGTGAAGACCTGTTTTGGGCCATTCGAGGAGCTGGAGGAGCAAGCTTTGGAGTCATACTTGCATGGAAATTGCAGTTGGTTCAGATTCCGGCCACTGTCACATATTTCAATGTTGGTTCTTTTGGAAAGGAAAATGTTACAAAGCTGATCACCAAGTGGCAGCACACTGCAACACAACTACCCGAAGATCTCTTCATCAGAGCCTTGGTGACACTTAATAGGACATTTGAAAATAAGGTGCTGATTGATAAGAAAATCAAAGTTAGGTTCGAGTCACTGTTCCTTGGAAACAAAAGTGACCTAATTCCATTGCTGAACCAGAACTTCCCTGAGTTGGAAGTCAAGCCAGAAGACCTCCAAGAAATGAGCTGGGTCCATGCACAGGCGTTCCGGCTAGGCGGCGGCGATGAGACGAGGAACACCCTGGACATGGTTCTACTCAACAGGACTGATATCTTCAGGTCAAGTTACAAGGGAAAATCAGATTTTGTGACCACCCCAATTCCTCAAGAAGGCCTTCAAGGTATCTGGGACAAGTTTTTGGAAGAAGATGCTCAGGTTTTAATGATTTTCGACCCTTTTGGTGGGAAAATGAATGATATTTCAGAGTCTGCACTTCCTTTTCCTCATAGAAACGGCACTTTGTACAACGTTCAGTACTTGGTGAAATGGTACCATAACAATGTGACCACTGATGAAAACCATGAAAATTGGATGAAGGAGCTATATCAGTACATGACCCCATATGTTTCACAGTCTCCAAGGGCTACATATCTGAACTATAAGGATTTGGATTTGGGTACTAACCAGGTGGGTAACACAAGCTATGCTCAGGCTAAGGTTTGGGGTGAGACGTACTTTAAGGGCAACTTTGAGAGGTTGGCTAAAGTGAAGAGCATGGTTGATCCGACAAACTTCTTCAGAAATGAACAAAGCATTCCACTTCTTCCTTCTGATGGGACAGAGCAATTCAATTAGAGAAGCCATGGCCTGAACTTTGTGCTTGAAGGTTGTATATGTATCAGGTTTATGGTGTAACATACAAGTTTAACCCATGAAATAACATGCAAATTTTGTTATTATAATCTCAACAAATGCATCATATATGGACCTACACACACACACATATACACACACATTTATGTATCTATGAATGTATGTGTGTCTATATATATATATATATATAAAATACTATCTTCATATTCAACTTATGTTAAGCAATTCAATCTGTTACACACATTGGGCTAAATTTGGAACTTAACCCATTAATTAAATAGATGTAAGCCCAAACCTAAGCAAAGAAAAAATTTTAATGCTAAGGCTAAGTAGTGTCGAGGTGAATGAGATGGGATAAAGAAAAGTCCAATTACTTTATTCCAATTTCGTGAAGTATGAATCAGTGTGTGAATACTTTATGAATGTAATTTTTGAGCCTTCATTAAATAATACAACTTAAAACCGTGAACGTAGCTCAAAATCAACAACATTGTACAATACAAGTCTTAGAATTCACTCATTCTTCAATCTACTTCCAGTTTAGCATCAGTGCTTCTTTGAGGTCACTTTGTCCTATAGTAAACATTTTTTTTTCTATATTATACTACTTATAGGTAGACATATCAACACATCGGGTATAGACCGAATTGTCATATATTCGAATTCGTAAGTTTTTTGCTGATTCGATCTGATCCAATTATCCGACGAATTTGAAAAATTCAATTCATGTCCGAATCTGGTAATTTTTAAAATACCCAATCCAATTCGATTATTATAAAAAAACACATGTACAACAAAAAATTAACAATAAAAATTTAGATAACGAACCAAAAAAAGGAGGGAAATTGAAAGCAAGAGGAAAAATTAGATAAGAGAGGAAAGCAAAATAAAAATTAAAAAGTGGGTCTTACTAATATATATATTTTTAATTCGGATAAGATTATTATAAATCTATAGCTAAATCCGTTTTGACAACTCTAATAGGATCGGATTAATGGATTGAAAATTGGAAAAAAAATACCAATAAATCCTACTTTTTTGTTCCAAAAAATAAGTAAGTCCTATCAAATTTGTACTTGAACAATCAAGTCCTAGTTTTCCTAATTACTTCTAAAGAAGTCCTAATTTTTACTATATTTCATTTTTATCCTTTTAATATTTATTAATTACAAAATTTTCATTATTTTCTTTTAATTGAAAACCCACAAAATAAGACAATCAAGGGTCTTGTTTCAACCCCACTGACGGTTGGGAAGAACATCAAAAAGGCTCTTGCAGCTCTCCAATTCTTATTTTTTCAAGTAAGTTAATCTAATCTTTGTAGTTGAGGGATAAATACTGTTTTCGTGATGTCAAAATAACTAAATTTGTAAATCAAATCTATTTCTTT
>CAUOFW020009325.1:0-11671 GCA_963454935.2 Ilex paraguariensis
GACATTGCATGTGGTATGAGAGCCGGTGGAGGGTTTGGGTTGTATTACATGTGTGAGTCTCACCTTATAATATGACATATCATTATGATATTCATTCTTGAAATTGTATGTTATTTGATGAATGTTTGTTTGATTGTTTAGTTTCATGTGAACATTTCATTTGCATTTAGGTTGGAGAGTAGCCTCTTTAGGAGATACCCTATTGAGCATGACTCACCCTTTATGGGGACAATATTTCAGATGTTGAACAAGCGCCGGTGGACAATCCTCACATGGGATCTTGTTGAGAAGAAGAAGCCAAAATGTGGCTTTAAGCTTGCATTTTGTAAAACAATTGTGTAAATTATTTTGGACTTGTAATATTATTTAAAGGGTTGTTTAATGAACCTTATGGATTATATTGTGAATATAATTTGATATTATATGAGTTTGGGTGAATGTTATATGAGATTTTATAAGTTGAAAGTTGAAAATGGAAAGAATTTGGAAAATTCTGGGCGTAGGTACCATTACCAAAGTGACTAGGTACCGGTACCACGCTGTCAGATGACTTAGGTACCGGTACCTAAACTTATAGGTACCAGTACCTAAATTCTAGTGGGCTCAGATACCAGTACCAAGACTATATGTACCGATACCTTGATGGACAGTGAGATCAGGTACCGGTACCTAGCAAACAGTAGACTCAGGTACTAGCACCAAGGTGATTAAGTACTGGTACCTGGTAGGTTAAAGGGACTAGTAGATAAAAGGCTTAGGTACCAGTACCACATATACGAGGTACTGGTACCTCTTCCAAAATTTTTAAAATTTAAATGTAACTTTGCCTAGCCTTCGGGTCTTGAGCCTTCTTATTTAAATGATGAAATTGGAGTAATACTAAGAACAAATTGATATACATTGGACCTTAGAATAGTTGTATGATGACTTAGTATCAGGTTATGTAGCATGCACGGGTGCTTCCACGGGTTAATGAAGGATAAACGAACCAATAAAAGATCCTCGGTTTTAGGGGCATCACAAGTAGTGGTGTGTTAATGTATTGTTCGCATTTATGTTTAGAACTTATAGAAATAGGGTATGTGGTTTAGTATTAGAGGTAAGTAGAGTTGAGTGAGTATGTGAAGAGTCAAAACTGTGGCTATAATCACTTGAATTATTATATTTTAGTTATTTGATCCTCTAATTCATTCCATTTTCTTTCTAATCCTCTTAACTCCGACAAAGTGGTAAAAGAACAATTTGCAACCGCACTAACATTAAAGTAATTCCAACACATTCTAAGTGAAACCGTGTATAGAACTGAGAAACATGGAATTAGTCATCTTTGATCCACATAAAAAGTAATTGAAGTTGAAATGTAGCCATTCATTTCAAGGGTTTAGGGCTGATAAATTGTTTTGGAATTTAAATTAAAAGAAATTCATATTCTAGAGTATTTTTTTTTGGGGTTTAGGGAGGCTGGTACCTTCCTAAAAATTTAATAGGATAAAAATATACTTTTTAAAATTATTGGGATAAAAGTACATTTACTAAAAAAAAGTCATAAATGTCATTTTACCCCTACCATAAATAGTGCATACCTAATTGAATGTAAGATTTTCAAGACTAGAATGTGAAATTTTTAAGATTCCTTTTGATATTTGTGTATCATTTGAATTTTAAAATTTCATATATATATATATATATATATATATATATATATATATATAGTACACATATATATTTGCTCACTTAAAGAGTTGTACCTAAAGATAGACTCAAAAAATTGTTATGCAAATATAGTGTCACCAAAAAGAGACTGTGGGGGTCTAATCAATGACATCATGTAATGCTCTCCCTAATAGTGTCCAAGTAGTGTTAGTAAAGAGTGACAACAATAGATTGACCATAAATAATGACAATATATATTTGTCCACTCAAAGAGTTGCATAGAAAAAAGACTTGAAAATTTGTTATACAGACAATGTCACCAAAGAGAGATAAGAGATAATAACAATGTGGGTCCAATCAATGACATCATGTAATGCCCCCTTGATAGACCCAAGTAGTGTCAGCAAAGAGTGACAACTAAACTTTTGTTTGATGTTACTATTTTTTTGTTGAACATATTACTGTTTTGATATTACTCTATATGTGTATGTGTGTCATATATATATGTGTGTGTGTGTGTGCGTGTGTATATATATATATATATGAAATTTCAAATTCAAATCATACACAAATATCAAAAAAAATCTTAAAAGTCTCACTTTAGATATTAGAAATATAAAAATTATCAATTAGGTATACACTATTTATGGTAGAGATAATTATGAAATACATTTTAGAAAGAATTTGAAAATGTTTTAAAATGTGTACTTATTAACAACTATTGGATGAAAAAAAGAACTTAAAGAGAATAAGTTTGGAGGTAATAATACTTATGCTCAGTTTGGTAGGGAGAATGAAAAGTAAGAGAGATACACTTTCTATCCTTCAAGGATGGAAAGTAAGAAGGATACACTTTCCTTCCTTTGTGTTTGGTTGGATAGATGAAAAATAAAAATGGCTATTTTTTTTTTTTTTTTGTGTTAGCTAAGATTTAGGGTGACAATCGAATCATGCCATGTCAGATTCGTGTTGAGTTATTACGGATTTATGTCAAATATTAGTTAGACCTAATTTAACTCATTTAACTAATTGTGTCGTATTGAGTTGCGATTTGACCTGTTTATTTTCGTATCGAGTTCGAGTCATGTTATCGTGTTGAGTCGAAAATTTTCACCCTTAGTTAAGACAGAAAAAATATTTTTTTTTAATTTAAAATTTTTATATTTTTATTTTAATTATATATATATATATATATATATATATATATATATATATTACCATTGTATTTTTATATGAAATTAATGTATATAAAATATATGTATACTAGTTATTGTCTGTGCCTGAAGACACAGAGTAATAAAAAATGGTAAACAATAAATATATTTGTATTTATATCCAAAATTAAATCACAAACATTGAGAAAAGATAAATGAATTTAAATATCGATTGTAGTGGGGGTGACGGTGGTGGTGATGGTAATGGCAGTGTGTGGTGGTGGTGGCGGCGGTAGAGGTAGTAGAGGGGCGGATTCAAACACTATTTTTTTTAAAAATACTTATGAGAAATAATTCTTATAATTACTTTTAAAAAGTTACTCCAAACACATCCTTAGGAGCCTATATTTCTTATTAAATTTAGGGTGTTAGTATTAGCCGTTAGACTAACTTTAAAGTAAAATTTAACACGATTTCAACTGCGAATAGTAAAAAATTTTGTTTATCTTTTGAGATTTGAATTGTAATCGACTTTATTATATAGATATAAAAGATATTTAGACAAATAATTATTTTTCATGTACTTTCCTTCCGATTTTGGAGGGATCAGGGTCGGCTCATGGTAATTTGAGGCCTAAAGCGATAATTTATTATGAGGCCTTTTTATTTTTAATGTTAAAAATTGTGATTAAAATTAATTCTTTTCATTTTTTGAGTTGTAAAAGTATAAATTGAGTTTTTATGTTTAAATTTTGTTATCATATTTTTTTTATTGATAATATCACTAATCTATTTTTTTTTTGTGATAGTCAATTTTAAATAAGATTTTATTGATTTTAATTTTAAAAAACTTCTTTTTGTAGAAGTAACTATTACAAAAATTAATAATAATATTCTATAAAAAATGCATACATTTGAAGAAAAAAATCTAATGTTTTTATATAAATTGGTGTCTCAATTAGAGTATTTTCTTTCATTTATAAAATCTACTTTAAAATATTTTATTTTTAAAATAAATCTAAACTATCATTGTCAAAAAAATTGTTATGTATTAAGAAACATCCGAAATCAAGATAAATTTTTTTAAACTAATCAGTATTTAATAATTTTATTTTTTAAGTTAAATAAACAATCAAAAAAATTTTTTTATTTGAAATTAATATGAAGAGTGAGAATAAAAATGAGAGGGAGGGGCTTTATAGAGAGAGAGAGATAGAGAGAGGAGATGTGGTTAATAACGGATAGGTGATTATGACTTGACTTTTGAGTCTACCATCAGTTTTTTTTAATAAAATTTTGATTTTTTAGGTTATTATTATTATGGGATGAATCATGAGTTCAAAAAATTATTAAAATTAAAATTTTTGATTGACCTTAAATTTTAACTAAGGCTTTTTTGTAGAACTTATAATTTTCATGGACTTAAAATTTTAAAGTGGGTCAATTATTTGCTTAAAATTAAGGGGCCTAAAGCCCAAGTTTTTTTGCTTCTATAGTTGGGCCGGTCCTGTAAGAGGTTGATTTTTGTGAGTTGGAAAGAAAGTTAATTCATTCACTTTTTCATTATTCATACTTTTCTTTCTTACTGAACATGATGTTTTATTTATCCTTCAAACTTTTCATTCTCTTACTTTTTCATTATACCAAACCAAACATTAAAGTCAAATAAATTTTGAAAAAAATACTCGCATACCATTATTATTATTTTTTTAATTTAGGCCTGTCATTTTTTTTGGGTGGGGCAACTTGGCCAAGTTCGGTCGCATGAAATTGTTGGCCGGGCCGCTGGTCGTGCCACCAAACCGTGGCCTGGTTGCGTTTTCGTTGGGCGGCCCCTTTTTTATTGAGCGGCCAAGATGCCATCGGCAGGTCTCATTCCTTCACAGCCATCGTTCTAGATGTCAGAAAGAAAGAGTCGATATAATGTTATCAATGAAATATTCATACAAAGAATATATATATATATATATAACAATAATGATATGTATACCACTATTGTGTACCACTTGACTTATACTGTCACCTAATATGACATGATCTCAATTATTAAATATTTAAAAAATTAATAAGACTTATTAATTTAATAATTCATATTAAAATGATGCACAAAAAAGATGCAGATAAATGGTATGTTTAACACCCTCGATAAAGCTTATCTCTTACAACATAAACTGGTCACCTACCACCGCAACTTCCCTGCAGCCCCATCACAGTCATAAGAAACCATAAAAATCAATATGAACTATTTGTTAGTTTTTGATATCCACACGCCACACTAAATAAGAAAATTCCATTTCTAGGGTCCACACGCCACACTAAATATCAAGCTAATATTTTTTTTTTTTTTGCTAATATTCCATTCTCACTACCCGTATAATCATCTTTGCACCTAACATTAGTTAGCTTTGATATACTTTTTTTTAGTGATTATTTTAAGCAAAGAAAAATTATTTATATTAGCTTAATGATGTGTATGACCATAGTTTGAGTCTTGAATACCCTTTGCAGCGATTAAACTATAAAAGAAGTAAGAGGTTACAAATTTGTTGATAGAACATTGAGGGTAATCGAAACAAAAGTTATAAGAATTGTCTTATTTTTTCTTCTTCTTCAGCGTTTCATACCTCTATATATGTATACTCCATAAACTTCTGTTTTTAATACTCTATAACTTTCTCTCTCTCGCCCCCCACCACCCCAAAAAAAAAAAAACCCAGCAGACATGTATAGAGTTGCAAGGGCATCAGAATACTTGGTGATCACAGGAAATGGTATCCCTGACATAAGAATCGCTAAGAAAGCATGGATCTTTCCTGGCCAGTCTTGTTCAGTCTTCGACGTCTCACCTGTGAATTACAGCTTTGAAGTCCAGGCCATGAGTGCAGAAAAACTCCCTTTTATTCTCCCGGCAGTCTTCACCATCGGCCCACGGATCGACGATGACGATAGCCTCCTAAAATACGCCAAGCTTCTCTCTCCTCATGACAAACTATCTCACCATGTCAAGGAGCTCGTCCAAGGCATCATCGAAGGTGAAACTCGTGTCCTAGCAGCCTCAATGACCATGGAAGAAGTCTTCAGAGGAACCAAAGAGTTCAAGAAAGAAGTGTTCGACAAAGTTCAGCTTGAACTTAACCAGTTTGGACTTTTGATCTATAATGCAAATGTCAAACAGTTGGTGGACGTGCCAGGGCACGAGTATTTTTCTTACTTGGGCCAAAAAACCCAGATGGAAGCTGCTAATCAAGCGAAAGTCGATGTTGCGGAGGCGAGGATGAAGGGAGAGAATGGTTCAAAGCTTCGAGATGGACAAACGCTTCAAAACGCCTCGAAGATTGATGCAGAGACGAAGATTGTATCGACGCAAAGGCAAGGGGAGGGGAAGAAAGAGGAGATAAAGGTGAAGACGGAGGTGAAGGTTTTCGAGAACCAAAGAGAGGCAGAAGTGGCGGAGACGAACGCAGAATTGGCGAAAAAGAAGGCTGGATGGGCTAAGGAGGCGCAGGTGGAGGCGACAAAGGCAGTGGCTCTTCGAGAGGCTGAGTTGCAGAGGCAAGTTGAGGTTATGAACGCCTTGACCCGTACGGAGAAGCTTAAGGCTGAGTTTTTGAGCAAGGCTAATGTTGAGTATGAAACCAAGGTATGCATTCTTCTTTATCCAAAATATGTCAAAAGAAAAATTATTGTCCAATTTTCACCTTCCTAGAGTTTTTATGTGTTGACCATAATATAGCAACATAAACTACTATTTTGCACAGTAATACCCGAACAAGCAAAAATAAAATAAAGAATTTTAAAAGTATTTAAAAAATGTTATCAATCGATATATTTTTATTTAAATAGAAAGAATAATAGGATCTGAGCGTTAGACAGTAACATGAGTGTAAATGTGAGGGTTAATAATCTTAAAACAAGCAAAACACGATTAGGTGTGAGTAGTTTGTCAAGCTAAATAGTTAAGTTAGTACATTGACAATGATGTTTTTTACTCTTGTATTTGTTGTATTGCCCCGAGAAAAAGAAAATATTACAAAGGGTTCGATCCATTCTTTGTCGGGCATCCTCTTTTAAGTTTTTTGTCTTTATTCAAGATTACATGGTCTCTCTAATTTGTTGGAATCACTGAGGAAATATTTGATTGTTAAAGTCAATCATATCCATTGGAGACATGATTTTCTAGAAGTGATGATGTTGCATTCCTGAGGTGGCTTGTTATCTAAGATAACATGGGTTTGCTTACCTTTCCCCCTTCTTGTGGTTATAGACTCTGAGCTGACTTTAATTTTGGCTGAGTCATTCAGTCATTGCTTCCACGAATGCGCTAAGAGATGTCCTTCCTTAGTCTACAACTCGTAGTTGCAAGGCTTGACCACTCTTTTTACCACATAAGGTCCTTCATAGTTTGGGCCTAACTTCACATGTTTGGGGTCCTTCTTGGCAAACATTAACTTTTTTAAGACTAGATCTTCTACTTTGAAACTTCGCTTCTTAAACCTTTGATTGTAGTATTGTGTTAATTTTCGTTGGTAAGCCTCGATTTTCTATAGGGCTTGGTTTCTTTTCTCATCTAGTAGGTCCAAGTTGAGAAGTAGGGATTGATCATTCTTCTTGGTGTCTGACAGCTTAGTCCTTGGTGAGGGGAGGCCAATTTCCACTAGTGTTGTTGCTTCAGTTCCAAAGACTAAGCTGAAAGGCGTCTTGTTAGTGGTCATCTTAGCCGTCATTTTGTAGGCCCATAGCACACTGGGGTGATGATCAACCCATTGATTATTTGAAGCTTCTAGCCTAGTTTTCAAGGTTTTCCATATTGTTCTTATTGTGACCTTTGTTTGCCCATTCACTTGAGGGTGGGCTGGAGAAGAGTGATAGTTTTTGATCTCCAATTCAGCACATAAATTTTGGAACCTGACGCAATCGAATTGTTTTCCATTATCTGATACTATCACCCTTGGGATTCCAAAATGGCACACAATCAACTTCCAGACGAAGTTTTTCATCTTCTACTTTGTTTTCATTGTGAGTGGCTCTAGCTCAGCCCATTTGGTGAAATAATTAATGGCCACCACTGCAAACTTCCACTATGCCACACCTATTGGAAGAGGTCTAACAATGTCTATACCCCACTGCTAAAAGGCCAGGGGCTTATGACTGGGGTGAGCTCCTCCAGTGGACTTCTCGAAATGTTTGAATGGAATTGGCATGACTTGCATTTTCAGACTAGATCAGCAGCATCCTTCATTACTGTGGGCCAATAGTACCTCTATCGCAAGGCTTTGTATGCCAATGTTTGAATTCCTATGTGATTGCCATAAATACCCTTATGGATTTCCCTAAGCACATAGTCAGCTTCTTCTGAGCTAATGTACTTGAGCAAAGGTCGAGAGAATCCACTTTTGTAGAGTTTCTCTTAGATGATAAGGAATCGAGACAGCCAACTTCTAAGCTTTGCTTCTTCTATTGGATTTGTGGCAGGCTCCTATTTCGAAAAAAATCCATAAATAGGGTTCATCTAGCTCAATCTCTCTTACGTGGCCACGATATCTTCACCATGGTTGTGCGTGATGCATGGCTCCATCAAGTGCTCCCTGGGCACCTTGCTTCCTAGGGCCCTCTGAGGGGCTGTGGTTAATTTGTCCAGTAAATCCGCTCCAATATTTTTGGCTCTGGGGATTTGTTTGATTTATGCGTGAAGAAATTTACTCAGCAGCATGTTCACCACTCCAGGTATGATGTCATTCTCTCTTCCTTAGCATTGTATTTGGCGCCGACTTGCCAGACCACCAGTTGCGAGTCACTATAGATGATGATCTGCTGAGCTTCCATGCATAGGGCCAACTTGAGCCGTGCCACCAGTGCTTCATACTTTGTTTTATTGTTTGAGGTAGGGAATCTAAATCTTAGTGTATATTCTAAGTCTATTGACCTGTGGTGAGGTCAGGATTAAACCGACTCTGTTTCCCAACCTATTTGATGCCCCCATTGACGTGAAACTCCCACACCAATATGTCAGGCACAAAGCCTTCTTTTTGAGGGGTTTTCTCCAATTCATGTTCAGGTGTGAACTCGGCCAACAATAAGCTTGGAGGCGAATTTTTCTTGACCTTTTTCACTCCACTATGAGTGGTTTGAAGAACATCCTATGTTTTTCTTGGATGTGGTTGTACTAGCAACCTTTTGTAACATGACATCATCCAAGCATTGATGGATGAGTAAAAGAACTTTTTGATTTTTCTTTGTTGTAGCTTGCAAGGCTTCCTTTTAAGCTTGACTTGAGGAAGTTCATCTTGTAGTGTCGTGTAACCAATTGTTATAATTTTTTACAAGTATTTCATGCAGATACACCAATTCTCACAGTTATCTTTGGTGAACTGAGGCATTTGAAATAGAAGCATTCCATTCGACATCTCTCTCTCTCTCTCTCTCTCTTTGTAACACTCAAGCCTAACTCTGATTCCACTTTATTGAAATCTAGAGAACTATAACAGACTCATAAAAAGACATAATGGAAGAGACTATTGAAGATAGGAATCACTCTTTCAATTCATTCATACCCAAATAGGTGAATTATATATGATATATATAGACTCTCACCAAAATACATCCCCCGACACACGAACACACTAAAATATATATAGTAATACACCAAAACATACACAAACACACACACACACACACACACGTACTAATACACCAACACACACATACACAAACACTAATACAACAACATACACACTAATACACCCAAGAAAATATACACACGCACTAAAACACCAACACACACGCACACGTACATATATCCACTAATGCACCAAAAGATACACACACACAATAATACACCAAAGAACACACACACACACACTAATACACCAAAGAACATGCGCACGCACACACACACACACATTAATACACAAAAATACACACACATATACATTTGTACACCAAAGAACACCAACACACACTCACCAACTAATACCCCAAAACACATACATGCACACACTAAGGTAGTGTTTGATAAAATTGAAAGTTGAATACTAAAAGTTAAATGTTGAATTTTAAGAGGTGGATGCTGAATTTTTTAATTCATAAACTGTTCGATGTCCATTGAAATTTAAGTATTGAATTGAATCAAACTATTTGATAAATACACAAACTTGAAGTCTGAAAATAAATTATTTTTCAGTTTTACCCTTCCACTATGTATTTTAAAATTATTTATAAAAAATATATTTATCTAACAAAAAATACGGTATATCACTAAAAGTAATTTACAACATAAATTAATCACATAATTACATTGTAGTTTACATTTAACAAACATGATAATAAAATTAATTTAAGTTAAATTGATCTTTATAAAACTATTAATTGATACAAATCAAGAGTTTAATTGCGTTGTAGTTTGTTCACACAAAGTGAGCAAAAAAATTTGATCAAGTTGTGTTGTTGCTCCTCCCATTTCCAAGTTTGTTAAAGTGTGCACATTCTGTTAGGGATTACCATAAACAACATTCATGTCAAAAAATTGATCGAAAAATTATCTATGATGCTTTCATTAAAGGCTCTAACATTACAAACAATTAAAAAAATAAAAAATTGAATAATAAAGATTGAACATATAAAATACTCAAAAAACAAAACTTCAAATAAAAAATTAAAAAATTGAACAATAATTAAAAAAAAAAAAAAAAAGACCTTGTGTGACTGTGTGTGTGATTGTGTTTGTGTGTGCGTTAATTTGTGTGACTATTTGTGTGTGAAATTTTTGTGCCTCGTGTGATGTAGTGTGGGGGGGGGGGGGTATGGTCTGTGAGCCTTGTGGGTGAGATTGAGTGTTTTCTTTTGTCAGAGAAGACATGATAGGGAACTTATCAGAATCTTGGAGGCATTTGACAAAGATGGTGAATGAGATTGGCAGATTAGAGATTTTGGAGAGAATACTAGTTAGAGTTTGAATTGGATTGTGAAATATTTCAGGGTAGAATTGTCATGTTTAAAAAATTATAAAATATATTTCTACTGAGTGCTTTCAGCTTTTAGCATTAAACTAGAGATCCCCTCTTTAATAATTTAACATATTTTTATAAGACACTTAACATATTAAGAGATATTAATTTTAGTTATCTTTTTTTTTATAAGAAATAAACTTTCATTTCGTAGAAAGTGAATAATGTACATAAATGGCGGATAAGAAATCCACCAAGAAACAAAAGAAAAACAACAAAATGACATGAAACTAGCTCAAGGCTGCTTTCTACTTATGTCATAAAATTGAAAGAAAAATGTTCATAAATTGATTTGAAGCCTTCGCCCAAAGAGAAGCTAAAAACTTCACTCTACCCCCACAACAACTCTATAGCCTCCTCCATGCTCTGCGATTTCTCTCCAACCAAACCATCCACATAACAATCATAAAAGCACATCCCCATAACGTCCAAGCTTTTTGACCCTTTCCAAAACCTTTTAAACGCATCACAAAAATAGATACACAATCCCGAGGAATAACTCACATCAAATTTGCTTCTCTCAAAAGTTGATACCACAAAAACATAGTTGTAGGACAATGAAGAAACATATGATCAATACTTTCATTACTCTCTTTGCACAAAATACATCAATTAGGGGAAAGATAACTATTAGGCTTTTTTTTGTTGCAACAAATAAACATGTATTCACCTTCCCTTGGGCAATAATCCAAGCAAGCACCTACACCTTGACGAGCTCTTTTACCTGGCATCAATCAAATATTGAAAATTGGAGCTACAAGAAAAGAATCCAGAAGAATCAATAGACCAAACTCTTTTATCACTAACAGTAAAATCCAATTGAACTGAATTAATCAAGGAAGAAGATAACTTAACTCCAAA
>CAUOFW020009326.1:0-11663 GCA_963454935.2 Ilex paraguariensis
TTCCCTTGTTGCCTATAAATACCACCCCTTAGGACTTGTAAAGCATTCATCTTTTGGTAGAGGAAAACCCTCCAAAAGTATTATTGCTTTCCTTATTGCTTATAGCTTTCTTTAAGTATTGCTTTCTTTTATTGTATTCTTGCTACCTTTTAATTTATTGCTTTCTTTTACTTTAAGTATTGCTTTCTTTTATTGTGTTATTGCTCTTTTACTTCCATTGCTTGAGCTTCCTTCTTCCCTTAGAGGAGTGAAACTCTTCCACTTTTCTAGAGCTTTACCAAAGCCGTGAAGGGTGGAATGTGATTCACTCATTCTTTGTCGAAGATCAGCTCCTTGTGTAAAATGTGTTACCTTGTAACTCCTCTACTTGGAGGGATGAGCATCACTCACTTTTCTAGTTTTAACAAAGCCATGAAGAGTGAGTAGTTTCGCATCCAATCTTTTTGTAAGAGGTGGTTATCCGGAAGTTAAATTTATGCAATTCGTTTATGCTTAGCTTTAGTCTTTATTTTTTCATAATGTCTTCTCATCATATTGTTGTCTTTATTTTAAGCATGAATAGCTAAATCTCTTAGTTGGCAAAACCAAGAGGAACATCCACTTGGGTATACCATTTCAACTCATTCTCCTCCCCTCTTTCAGAGTTCAATGGTTCGGTTTGATTGGGTTGAGGGTGGATAACTTGGTGAGTCTTTGATATTTCGTAGGCCTACTCACGGTTTATGCTTAGATACTCACCAATCTTACCCCTAGCTTCCCACGAATCAATCGTTCATTCATGCTCTATTGGAGGAGGGTTTCGAGTTGAGACGGTATTCCTATTGGAGTGACCTCTTGGATTTGCCAACATTTGTTTCTCATTTTACTAGCATCAAAACAACTTCACCAACAACTTCCAACAATCAAAGATTTTACACTTTCTTTCTCCCAAAATCACCTCCCCTCGGTTACTTCCTTTCCCGTGGAAACGACCTTGGAATACCACCAAGTAAAACACGATCCGTGAAAGTCTCCTTGCGCTTGAGGAGCACTTTTGTTCACACATACTCACATTTGACATCTTATTCATCCACCATTCTGTTGCCCTTTCTTTTGACATCATCCCTATGAGAGTGACACTCCCCTTTGTTCATATACTATACATGTTAAAAGGTGATGTTTATTGTTTGGAAACAACAAGAAAATTTGTCAAGCACTTACCTAGGTTGTTAGGGGTAGACTAGGCCCGATGGACTAGAAGAGTATCTATTGCATTTGTAGAATTGAATTCCCATTGTCTGCCTCCACAAATAAGAAAATATTTTTCCAACCCTGTGGGAGCTCGGGAGATCAGAGATGATAACTTGGTTTTCACCCGTTTAGAAATGTACAAAAAACCGTTAGAAGGAATGTATTTAACATTGAAAAACTTCATGAGCAAAGAAATGGTGGGAACTCCAACTTCATGTTTCTTGAAGAAAATAAAGAGACCCACCAGCACACCCCAGAAGTTAGGAGAAAGTTGAGATGGACAAACATTAAAGTGTTGCAAGACACTCTTGATAAATGGGTGAATTGGAAAGCGAAGGCCGTTCTCAAAGGTGGCCATGAAAAAGCAGATTTAGGAATTGAGGATTCATATCGGGTATATACATTTGGGCTCCAGTGCTGTACACCTAGAGGAAAACCAAAAATGAACAGCTAGAACCTTTAAATAAGAAGGACAGACCTCACTAGAACCCTTGAGTTTTGCAGGTCTGGAGGCAGCCCCTACACCCTTGATATTGACAGAATTGACACATAGAAAATTATCAATCTCCTCGCCCAAGCCTCCTAAATTAGTATAGAGAAATAGACAAACCATGGCTTCGGAAGAAGCAGACATAACTAGGCAAGAGAAAGGAAGTTTAAAGGAACTGTAAAGAAGGGAAACCTCTGAAAAACACTCACTATGGGTCAAAGAGGCAAGACACCAGCGATTGATGACAAAGATCCTAGCTGCAGAATAAGGGTCAAGAAAGAGGGGAATGGGTACAAGGTAGAGCCTCGATTCCTATAATAGAAAAAATGAAAGGTCCAAAACTGCAGCAACCACCTCGAATTCGAGGGATCTAGAGTTAAGGAACAAACAAGAGTTGAGAAACATACCTAGTCAGGAACAAGCAATGAAACAGAGCCCAAAGTATGAAATCAAAAGAATGAATTTTGCGAGGCCTTTGAATTAAACTAGGGAAAGTTGACTCTTTGGTGAAAATCTAAATACACATACGAATTAAGGAGCTTGGTTCGCAAGAAAGAGAGAAAGAGAATCTAAAGAGGGAAGTTAAACAGGGAAATGAGGCAATTTTTATCAGCATGAGGATATTTAAAAGCTTGAAGTTCGTGGGATGAAACGTGCATGAAATACATGGAAGAAATGATTACTGGAAATCATCAAAAAGTACCCTAAATGCACAAATCTAGGTCACTATTTAGAGGGCTAACTCAAGCTCAGCGTAGCTTAGTCCCTGTCCAAGCCCGCTTGGACCAAGGGTTGGGGAGGGCTAATGATACCCATAAGGAATTATAGCTAAGTATGAGCTCAGGAAGAGAGGACAGACAAGGAGGTCAGATGGGATATCCAGAGCTCAATGGTTCAGACCTCGAGCTCCCCTCAGAAGAAATAAAAAGGAAAATGAGAATGAAACTATTGGATGATGGGGGGCACCCTCGAAGCAATAGAAAGTTATAATTAAGGCACTAAACTCTTAACTGACCAAGATCCTCTCCCAAAATCAAGGGAGAGCCTATGGATGGAAGGAAAAGATCTCATTGCAGATCCTATAAAGTTAGGAATTAGACTATAAATAGTGGACAATGCCTCCAATGTGGGGCAAGCCGTCCCAGTTGTATTAAAGAAACACTCTATAAATCACTTTGATGAGGGATATAGACCCAAGGAGCAGGAGACTCCATTAAAGAGTGGATTCGCTGAGCTCCTGAGTTGTTGAACCACTATAACTTCACTGTGCAAATCATCCAAATTCCACAAAAGGATCTTGTCATAATCCTCTTGAGCTCAGAAGCTCAAGCCAAATTTTAATCATACAAACTACATTCTGCTCACCCACATTTTATAAACCATCATAAATAATAAGGAATTTAGAAAAAGGGAAGAATGGAACACGAACTTGAAATACAAGGCAAAATAATCTTTTTCTTTTTGCAGAGGGGAAGTTTCTCGAAGGAGGCAGCACTCAAATGCCAGAAGAGGGGTTCAAATGCCCATCAAAAGTCAAGAGAAAATCCTAAAAAAATTAGACAAGGAGCAACAGTTGTGGTTTGCATTTGAACACCCCCTCTAAAGTCAGAGATATTAAAGACGGGGGGTTCCTCAACATTTAATGCCATAGGCAGCATTCGAACATGAATAAACCTAATTAGTGCGTAATTGAATTAGAATAATAGGTTAATTATGCTAGTCAAATAAGTTAAAGAGTCAAAGTAGTTGAAATTAGGGTTAGTGTGTAAATTAGGGTTAATACATGAAATATTATATTTTTTAGGGTTTTGTGCATAAATACCACAAAGCTAAGGGGGGCAAACTGTCAAAGTCAAATCCGCAAGGGGTTTAACGAGCAATTACATCAAATCAAGCAAGGAACCAGCCACACCAAAAACAGTGGAATGCCACCGTCCGAACGATGGTGGTGGCATCCGGACAATAGGCAAACTGCCTGAAACCCTCATTCTATTCTGCTTGAAGTTTTTTGTTGTAGTATCCTAACCTCCAGACATCATCCCTCAATGTATGTATGGTGTGTGTGTGAAAGGGAGTGTCATTCTTCATTGGAATGATGTCAAAAGAAAGGGCAACGGAATGGTGGATGAATGAAATGCGTGTGTGTCTATGTGAACAAAAATGCTTCCCAAGCGTAAGAAGACTTTTGTGTGTCGTGTTTTACTTGGAATCATGTTCCAAGGTTGCCTCCGCGGGGAAGGAGGTGAATCGTGTAGAAGGTGATTTTGGTGAAAGAAAAGTGTAAAATCTTTTGTTGTTGAAGTTGGTTTGTGATTTTTGTTTTAATGAAAATGAAATGGAAAACAAGTGTTGGCCAATCCAAAGGGTTCACTCAAGTGAGAATGCCAAATCAACTCAAAACCTTCCTCCAATGGTGCATAGATGAACAATTAATTCGTGGGAAGCTAGGGATGAGATGGAAGTGAGGATCCAAGCATAACCCATGACAAGTCTATGGGATATCAAAGACTCACAATCCTGTCCACCCTCAACCCAGTCAAACCGAACCATCGTGCACCGAAAGGAGGAAAGAAGATGAGTTGAAATGACATACCCAATAGGAGGTCTCCCTTGGATTAGCCAACTTAAAGGCTTAGCTACTCATGCTTAATAGAAAAAACAATAATGCAATGGAAGACATTCTAAAGAAATGAAGATTATAGCTAAGTTAATGCAAGAAAGTATAAACTAAAAGAGAATGCATTGAATACCCATTTTTAAAACTAAGAAATGAAGAACTTGAGTGCATTAATGGTGAAAGCTTGAATGGAACACTAAACTTGAAATAAACTTGCAATAAATGGAACTAAAGACTTCAAACAAAGCTTAAAATATCGTCACATGAAATTACAAGACAATGTGTGAAAGAAAATGCAAAAATCTTAACTTCTCTCTCTAACACTATTCATCTTCTTCCTAGACTCTCTCTCTCTCTATATTACAATGTGTATCCTCCTAATTAATGCAGAATAATGGTGAATTCATCTCTCAAAAACATCCATGGGTGCGTACTCTAGCTCTGTGTGATGTGATCCCAATCATAGGCGCTTCCAAGGATGGGTTGGTGCTGGGTGGTGTAGGCTTTGTCTCCACACCCAGCATCTTCTCTCTCCTCTCTCCACATTAATGCCCAAGGTTCCAAAAGTCCAATGTAGGTTGAGGAAGGCCTTCTAGAAGTGTGTGGAATGTTAGGGGACATGTTGGAGAAGTGTAAGTAGGACTGCCAAGTTGCAGAATTGAGTTGCAGGTTGTCTTGGCAATTTGGGCAAAACCTTCCAGAAGGTCAACAAAAACCTTCCGAAAGGTTTGTGCAGGAATAGTTAAATGAAGAAGTCAACAGGTAAAACCTTCTGTAAGGTTCATTCTGGTAGACAAAACCTTTCGGAAGGTTTAATCCTGTAAACAAAACCTTCTGGAAGGTTTTGGCGGTAAAAAAAATTAAATCCAAGGCAAACCAATTTGGATTTTCTTGGCTTCTTCACCCTCTAAACCTTCCTTTAAGCAACCCCCCTCATCTTTATTGATTTGAACCACTTCTTTGGGGGCTTAACTTTAGTCATTCACATCATCTTTCTTGCATTTACATAAAACTCCATTAAAACAAAGATTAAATGTATTTCTCCCCAATATCATGACAAAAGCAAGTATAAAAGGAATATTAGCACACAATATATGTCATGTTTTTGTGCTAACCACATCCCATTGGCCAGTTCCTGTAGCAATTGCACCCTATTGGTCCTCCAAGTTTCTGCCATCTCAAGGACCTCCCCTGGAGCCTATAAATAGCCCTTGTCATCTTCCATTTCCAACATTTAGCAAAATTAAGCTTCAGTTCAGTAATTCAGTCAGAGAGAAAGGCAGAGGGAGTAGAGGGAAGCCTAGAGAGTCAGAATCTTTGCCAGAGAGTCAGGAATTGTAATGCCCCAAAAGTCACCATGGACAACATTACTATCTAAATACCATTCACATCATGAGAGCAACTAATAAAATCCATCAAATAAGAAAATTTCATTTATCATGTGCAATATCTACAACATCTTCCCAAAAGAATATGCCAAACCATGGCCATCATATCCAAAAGAATATGCCAGGCTAAGGCAATTACATCTCAAAAGAATCAAATTTGACTTGCAATGGAATAACAAAATATTAGACTCCAACGAGTCTCAAAAGAATTTTCCTAGTCTGGCACCTAGGAGAGTATAGCCCTAAGCATCTACCTTAGGATCCACGCATTCGTCTAGTGGAACTTCCCAATGTCCTGGTTCCTCATCTCCAAGCTCCTCCTCTAGCACATAATCTGGAAAATATATTGTTTGTAGGGGGTGAACACAAAGCTCTGTAGAAAAATTATCCCAAACTCGAACAAGGTTTAGAAAACATGAAAAAAAGTCGGTCTCATTTTACAAATATCGTAGATATAGCTTTTGAGAGAAAACAGGGGCAATTCGATCTCAAGTTTATACAATAGCAATAAATTAAATAAGGAAATAAACGAACTTCCAACAATAAGTCATTTCCACAACCACCATTTTCACCATAAACCATAACCACCATGGATCTCAATCCACCGTTTGCACAATAAACAATAATCAACAATGTATTTCTGTATCTCAGGTATGATGCATGATTCACATAAATAACACATCGAGAATATCCTGACTCACACACACACACACACCTATATCCTCTCAAGGATATACAACTTTAGGAAGGGCGTATGCCAACTCATGGCAGTGACGAAACCAACCTAGGAATAGTATACTAACCCTCATCCTCAGTACTCGTGAGCGAATAGTGGTTTGGTCCTCACAAGACACCAACCCCACTACGAGTGGTAGGAAAAATTTAAACCCGCACGGAGTAAGAAACACATCTACCCACTCTACGATACCCGGTCAATGACCACCCATGGTCATCCAAACACCCACAAGAGATACAATAACCAACCAATTTCTTCAAATCACATCCCAATCCAAAATCCCCAAATCTCACATATAATATTACAATAGAACCATTTAAGAAAATATGCAAGAGATCATCATAAATATCATTGTATTTTTTAATACCAAACACTAGAGTTTTGAAATCAAGAAGAAGAAATTTCATGGCTACCCAACTATAACTTTGTTTAAAACATGATAGTGTTTGCAAGAATATCAAGAATCAATGATTTACTAACAAATAAATAGGATTTATAGTCAAAACATATATACATATAAGCCCTAGCCTCAATGTAAGAGAATAAGAAGAACCCCCTACCTTCTTCTTCCTTAGTTTGGTGTGGAGACTTTAAGCTTTGATCTTTTCCAACTTGAATGCATTCTTTAAATCTCTTGTTTTTCTCCTCCTTTCTTCCTCTCTAAGACCCTCTAGGGTTATAAGTGTTGAAATGGGGCTCAAGAGGGTATCCTTAAGTATTTATAGGATGCTAAATGGTGCCCTGTACGTGAATCTGAAAGCCAGAATCTGTAAGTCACGTTCAAACATCATTTGGCATTCGAACGTCCACAGTGCAAATTAGTGATTAACGTTCGAACGTCACTTGGGCTTTCGAATGTTGGTTGCTCCCAATAATTTTGCATTTTTATCAGAGATCTGTAGAGACCAAAGTACTGGGACTCATTGCCGTTTGAACGTCCATTCACGTTCAAACGTCCTCCCAGTTTCTGCTGTAACTTCCAGTTCAGTTTTGACCAATTTAGATGTCGATTTGGAAAATTTTCATGAAATACACTTTTGTAGCCCTAGAAGTCTACTATCTATTGATTCAAAATTTCAGATCAAATGGATATAAGGATAAAAAGTTATGATCCAAATACTAGAAAGTGTCCAAAATCCTCCCTTCCCAAATTTTGTCTAAAAATGTGTTTTCACTCCGGAATACTTCCAAACTTCTACAACATACTCTATTAGCTCAACTAAAATTTTATTTCTACTCATACAATATACATAGTTCATGCATACATCATTACATATATTAGCATTTCAAAAACAATCACGTTGTTATATCAATACAAATAAAATGTGGGGGTTTACAGGAATAGTCAGTGAGTGAGAGAGAATCAGAAATAAAGAAGAAAAAGCCCTGTCAAACCACTTCTAGCCATCCTACTTTCCAGCCAAAGAGTGTGAAATTGAAGAAAAACTTCTGCATAAAGTGTGAAATTGAACTTTGTCAGAAGACCACTTGAGTGGAAAAGGCCAGGCAAGACCAGAAGAAACATTTGAACGGCAGTCCACGTTCAAACGACCCTAAAGCAAAATAGAAGGTAATTCATGTCGGACATCCTCTACAGACAGCCTGCAGAGTAATTGGTTTCCATGGGTGGCAAATACTATTCACTCATCCTCTCTTATCTCTTACCCCCCTCCCTTTCCATGCCTATAAATACTCCCACGTTGAGAGGTTAAAGGGCATCCTTTTCCATGAAAAATAGAGAGCTTTTCTTCTTAGCAATTTTTCTTCATTGCAAGTTTAATTCTCTTTAAAAGCTTTCACCATCAATGAATCAAAGTGTTTTCTTACTTTTAAAATGGGTATTCATTGCTTTCACTTGTAGCTTATGTTTGCTTGCATTTAGTTACTCAAGAACTTCATTCCTTCGCAATGCATTCTTATTACTTTGTTAATTTCATTCCAAGCACGAGTAGCTAAATCTTTTAGTTGGCTAATCCAAGGGAGACCTCCACTTGGGTATATCGTTCCAACTCTTTGTCGTTAATCCGCTTGGTGTATGATGGCTTGGTTTGACTGGGTTGTGGTGAGATATGGTTGTGAGTTCTTGATACACCATAGGCATTGTCACAGTGTATGCTTGAATCCTCAACTCCTTTTTAGTCATGAGCTTCCCATGAATAATTTATACTTCTAAGCACCATTGGAGGAAGGCTGGAGTTGGCTTGACATTCCCTTTGGAGTGATCCTTTGTGATTAGCCAACACTTGTCCTCGTTTCATTTTCACCAAACAACTTTCAACAACAAAACATTTTACATTTTCTTTCACCCAAATCACCTTCCCTTTGTTTCACATCCATCCCCGTGCAAATGACCTTGGAGTACCTCCAAGTAAAACACGATCCATGAAAATCTCCTTGAGCTTGGGGAGCATTTTTGTTCAAACACATAACACATTTCCACCATCCCTTTTTCCCATCTGCTTGCACTTTCTTTTGACACTACTAAAGGGAGAGTGACACTCCCCTCCATCCATATACAATAGGTTTTGAGGGATGATATTTAGGGTTTAGGTATAACAAGGAAAATAACCAAGTATTTTTGGCGCCGTTGCTGGAGTAGGTGAATAGTACTTAAATGTAGCATATTATTATGCCGTTTTAACACTAACTATACTTTGATGGAGTTCATGTAAGAATATTTCAGGTTCTAAAGTGAACAAGGGATTGAGGCAACAAAAGTCACTATTGAATGTCACGCCAGCATGGAAGGGAGTGAAATTGGAGAGGCTAGGGACAAAGACAGAACGTTCAAAACCCAAATCACGTTGAAACATCCATCTGAACTATGACAGAACCAGCCTGCTGAGACAGTGTGTTGAAGACAAGCACTAGCACCATGAGGTACTTGAGTATCACGTTCCCAATGCCAACAAACGTTGAAATGTGCACTTGAGTTGATTGAAGGTCAGACTTATAAGACATGACATGTTATAGCAAACAAAGGAGGACTCTGAAGCACTTGAGTACCACGTTTGAAGGCCATTCAACGTTCGAACGTCCTTTGGAATTAATTGAAGAACAAACTTCTGCATAGAGTGTGAAAGTGAACTTTGCCAGAAGACCGCTTGAGTGGAAAAGGTCAGGCAAGACCAGAAGAAACATTTGAACGGCAGTCCACGTTCAAACGACCCTAAAGCAAAATAGAAGATAATTCATGTTCGGACATCCTCTACAGACTGCCTGCAGAGTAATTGGTTTCCATGGGTGGCAAATACTATTCACTCATCCTCTCTTATCTCCTACCCCCCTCCCTTTCCTTGCCTATAAATACTCCATGTTGAGTGAAGGGCATTCCTTTTCCTTGAAAAATAGAGAGCTTTTCTTCTTAGCAATTTTTCTTCATTGCAAGTTTAATTCTCTTTAAAAGCTTTCACCATCAATGCATCAAAGTTTTTTCTTACTTTTAAAATGGGTATTCATTGCTTTCACTTGTAGCTTATGTTTGCTTGCATTTAGTTACTCAAGAACTTCATTCCTTCGCAATGCATTCTTATTACTTTGTTAATTTCATTCCAAGCACGAGTAGCTAAATCTTTTAGTTGGCTAATCCAAGGGAGACCTCCACTTGGGTATATCGTTCCAACTCTTTGTCGTTCCTCCGCTTGGTGTATGATGGCTCGGTTTGACTGGGTTGGGGTGAGATATGGTTGTGAGTTCTTGATACACCATAGGCATTGTCACAGTGTATGCTTGAATCCTCAACTCCTTTTTAGTCATGAGCTTCCCATGAATCAATTATACTTCTAAGCACCATTGGAGGAAGGCTTGAGTTGGCTTGACATTCCCTTTGGAGTGATCCTTTGTGATTAGCCAACACTTGTCCTCGTTTCATTTTCACCAAAACACACTTCACCAAACAACTTTCAACAACAAAACATTTTACATTTTCTTTCACCCAAAATCACCTTCCCTTTGTTTCACATCCATCCCCGTGCAAATGACCTTGGAGTACCTCCAAGTAAAACACGATCCATGAAAATCTCCTTGAGCTTGGGGAGCATTTTTTGTTCAAACACATAACACATTTCCACCATCCCTTTTTCCATCTTGCTTGCACTTTCTTTTGACACTACTTAAAGGGAGAGTGACGGTCCCCTCCATCCATATACAATATGTTTTGAGGGATGATATTTAGGGTTTAGGTATAACAAGGAAAATAACCAAGTATTTTTGGCGCCGTTGCTGGAGAAGGTGAATAGTACTTAAATGTAGCTATTATTATGCCGTTTTAACACTAACTATACTTTGTGGAGTTCAAGTAAGAATATTTCAGGTTCTAAAGTGAACAAGGGATTGAGGCAACAAAAGTCACTATTGAATGTCACTCCAGCACGTAAGGGAGTGAAATTGGAGAGGCTAGGGACAAAGAAAGAACGTTCAAACCCCAAATCACGTTGAAACATCCATCTGAACTATGACAGAACCAGCCTGCTGAGACAGTGTGTTGCAGACAAGCACTAGCACCTTGAGGTACTTGAGTATCACGTTCCAACGCCAACAAACGTTCAAATGTCACTTGAGTTGATTGAAGGTCAGACTTATAAGACATGGCATGTTATAGCAAACAAAGGAGGACTCTGAAGCACTTGAGTACCACGTTTGAAGGCCATTCAACGTTCGAACGTCCTTTGGAATTAATTGAAGAACAAACTTCTGCATAGAGTGTGAAAGTGAACTTTGCCAGAAGACCGCTTGAGTGGAAAAGGTCAGGCAAGACCAGAAGAAACATTTGAACGGCAGTCCACGTTCAAACTCCCTAAAGCAAAATAGAAGATAATTCATGTTCGGAAATCCTCTACAGACTGCCTGCAGAGTAATTGGTTTCCATGGGTGGCAAATACTATTCACTCATCCTCTCTTATCTCCTACCCCCTCCCTTTCCTTGCCTATAAATACTCCCATGTTGAGAGCTTAAAGGCATCCTTTCCTTGAAAAATAGAGAGCTTTTCTTCTTAGCAATTTTTTTTCTTTGCAAGTTTAATTCTCTTTAAAAGCTTTCACCATCAATGCATCAAAGTTTTTTTCTTACTTTTAAAATGGGTATTCATTGCTTTCACTTGTAGCTTATGTTTGCTTGCATTTAGTTACTCAAGAACTTCATTCCTTCGCAATGCATTCTTATTACTTTGTTAATTTCATTCCAAGCACGAGTAGCTAAAATCT
>CAUOFW020009327.1:10000-11656 GCA_963454935.2 Ilex paraguariensis
TGTTTTGGTTCCCGAAATCACATCGATGGGTCATGATCCTATCCATTCAAGTAAAACCATCAAGTTTAAACTAGGCCCCTTATTATTCTAGTACTCGACCCAACAAAAGTGGGCTCAATTAGCTTCCCCTGCATATTTGTATGAGTAAGAACATGTATGCGGTTGTAGTGTGAGACATACTACAAAGGAAACTAGTGAATCTCAATCATTGTAGGCTTACATCATTGATTAACTTTAACTCCATTTCTTTTTGCTTTGGTTATGGATAGATTAACTAGACACATTACATGAGGCCCACGACACTAGCAATGATATCATATTGATTGATGAAATAAAATAGGAACCCACACTAGATTACAAATTTGGATAGAAACTTTAGAGTCAAAAGAATTTAAGATAAGTAAAATTAAAATTGAATGCATAGAATATAAATTTAGCGAAAATAGAAACCCAAATGGATAGATAGTGAAGATGGATGATCAAGAAATACCAAAGAGAAATTTTTTTTCATTCGATGTCAATTATTGATAAGGAGTAGGATGTAGGAGAAGATGTTGCCATAGACTAAAGTCAGATGAATTGAGTGTATGATGAATATGATCGATGTATGCCTCTTAAACTAAAAGGTAAAAATTCTAAAATAACCATACTTTATCTTATAGATTGTTTTTTTAGAAAGATGTTTATAGATAGAAAACAACAAGTTTCAAAAACTAAGAACAACTGAAATACGAATGTTAAGATTGATAGTGTAGGAAAATAAGAAAGGTCAAAATAATTAATGAGTCTATTTGTGAATCATGTAAGTAAACCCCAATCAAGGATTGAATTTCGTTTTGTTTCTACCGAAACATATCAATTTCCTTGGAAACTAAAACAAATCAATGATTAAATATCAATATTCCATGTTTTGAAATGTTTCTCAATGTTTAGAGCTATTTCAGGATGTTTTGGCCAACGTTTCATATTGTTTCAAAAAAAGATCTTCAATTTTTTCCAATGTTTCCATTCTGTTTTCGAGTTGATTGAAGTTCGAGACTATGCATCGAAACAAAATTTTGATCCTTGACCTAATAGAAGATAAATCAAGAGAGAATAAGTGCTTATCAAAATTTAATCCTTGATCTAACCAAAGGCCCTCTTCACTCCCATTGCAAATTAATTGGAAATATTCATGCAAAAATGATAACAGTTGACAAGCCCAATTGCCACAATGTGTGTTGGTCGAGTTAAAATTCGACACAAGGGATAACAACTCCCATGCCATTCTACAAATCTAGAAAATAAGGTTTGTTACCACTATATACATAGTGGTAACAAACTAGAAACTATAACGTTTTGCAAGTAAAAACTAGAAGATCAATTTATTACTAGTGTATTAAAGAAACTACCAAATCTTCCCCTCCGGAGAAGTAGATAGGTCCACAATCTCAAGCATAGGGTGAACTAGTTGACAAGAGACAATGGATTGCAACTTATTCTGTAATGTTGAACTGTAAAAACTTCCCTCCTTGAGAAAAACTAACAAGAGTGCAAAGTAATCGGGAAAATGGTAGTGCGACATTGTTATATCTCTAGTGGTAAATTTAGAAGGAGTGGAGTAGGCATTCCTTTCATGGGAAGGAATTGCTGAAATTGAAATTCAAACATGGTGTT
>CAUOFW020009328.1:0-11640 GCA_963454935.2 Ilex paraguariensis
TGTAGCAACATTCCTCCCACACTCAAGATTTAGAAAAGCATATAAAAATGGACGATCACCCTTCACAAATAGCATACATGAAATTTTTGAAGAAAATAGGGACATTTGAAATAGATCTCAAGTTTAAGCAACAACAGTAATTTAATGCATAAGTGAAACCAATATACAACTAATAATTCATTCCATCATAAACCGTTTCTCCCAAGTTCTTGCGGAATCCCATACTTTCCAAAATTCTTGTAGAAACTATTTCTGGTACAATGAACAATAATTCATAACTTGAACATTTCACAATGATATATACATGTATCTCAAACATGATGTAAGACATCCACATGAATCAATGCATTGCGTAACATCTAGCCCACACACACCCACCCAAATCTTCTCAAAGATATCCAACCTTTAGGAAGGGCGTATACCATACCAATGGCAGTGACGTATCCAACCCAGGCATTAGTATACTAAACCTTTGCCTCGGTACCCTTGAGAAATAGCAGTTTAGTCTTACCAAAACACTAACCCTGCTACGAGTGGTAGGAAAAGTCCAAACCTACACGAAGTATGAATAACATCTACCCGCTCTACGATATCTCGTCAAAAGTCACCCATGGTCCTCCCACACTCATGAGAAATACAATACCAAACTCAATTTCTCAATTTACAATCATATCTCAAAAATCCCCAAATTTATCATGTGACAATTCCAAAACCAATTAAGAAAAATACAAGAAATCACAACCACATCATTTTATTACTCAACACAAATCACTATAGTTTCAAAATCAATAATAAAGGAAGAATTTAAGAAGAAAATACATCACTCTCCAAAAACTAGGATTTTGAAGCAAGAAAAGAGATTTCATGGGTATTCAACCCTAACTTTGTTCAAAACATGTAATCTTTGGAAGAAGACCAAGAAAAGATGATTTCACAGAAAATATACAAGATTTAGAGTCAAAGAATACATATATATTAGCCCTAGCATCAATGGACAAGAATGGAAGAAAACCCCCTACCTTGATGTTCTTGGAGAAGTTAGATTTGATCTTTAATCCCCTTTAGAACTCTAGTTCTCCCTTTCTTTCTTCCTCTCTAACTCTTTCTATTAGTGTTCTAAGAGGTGTGGAGTGAGAGTGGTGTGAAAGAATGGGAGTAAATGTAGTATAAATGAAAAGCAGAAAATCTTGACTTTTTAACTATCTACCGGTAGTTCGTATCGAGCTACCGGTAGTTCAGATACACTGGCAACCTACTACCTGTTGAGCTACCGGTAGTTCGGAACTACTCGACATTTACTACCTGTTGACTACCGGTAGTTCGTATCCACTCGCCACTGACTACCAGTTGACTACCGATAGTTCGAATCCACTGGACGAAGTACTACCGCTAGGTCCTGTCCAAATTTGCCTATTTTCTCTATTTTTCATTTCAAACCCATTCCAAACCCTTTCAAATCCAACCCAAGCTTATTCAACATGTTTTTGTACCTCAAACCTAGTTGGTACAATTTTTATTACAACGATTTCATATTTTTGCCAGCTAAACTAAGTTTTAACTACTATTTCCTTGAATTTCCATATTAACGTTTCCAAAAGAAGTAATAACTTGCTACATAAACCTTCATACATAGATAAAGAAAAAAGGGTGGGGTTTACAATACAACCCCCTTAAAGAAAGTTTCATCCTCGAAACTTACCTCAAGTAGCGAATAAATACGGGTACTTCTCTCGCATCTCCAGCTCAGGTTCCCAAGTAGCTTCCTCCATTCCGTGATGTTGCCACAAGACCTTCACTAGTTGGATTACTTTGTTGTGTAGTACCTTCTCTTTGGTGTCGAGAATCTTCATCGGTTGTTCTTCATATGTTGCTCCATCTTGAACTTCAATATCCTCCAAATCCACGACATGTGTTGTATCCGATTGACATTTCCTCAACATTGACACATGGAACACGTCATGTACTCCCAATAACGAAGGTGGTAGTCGAAGTTGATACGCCACTTTGCCTATCACCTTGATCACTTCAAAGGGTCCGATGTATCTTGGTGCTAATTTTTCCTTCTTGCCAAATCTAAACACCCCCTTCTTGGCCGATACCTTGAGGAACACATAGTCTCCCTCTTGGAATTGCAACGGTCTTCATTTTTTATCCGCATAGCTCTTCTGTCTACTTTGCGCCGTGTGTAGTCTTTCTCGGATAAGTTTGATCTTCTCCGTAGTCTCCCAAACAATCTCTGGCCTAAACAAACTACTATCCCCAGCTTCCAACCAACAAGTTGGGGACCTACATGGTCTTCCATACAATGCCTCATATGGTGTCATCTCAATACTTGTCTGATACCTGTTGTTGTATGCAAATTTCACCAACGGAAAATGATCGCTCCAGCCTCCCTTGAAGTCCAACACACAAGCACGTAACATATCTTCTAGAATCTGGATCACCCTCTCGGATTGGCCATCCGTTTGGGGATGAAAGGCATTGCTGAAGTGCAGCTCTGTCCCCATAGCTCTTTGAAGACTTTGCCAACATTGGGCTACGAAATGAGAATCACGATCCGACACAATGGATAGGAGAACTCCATGTAATCTCACTATCTCCCGAATATAGAGCTTGCTCAGGGGCTCTAAAGTGTCTGTGGTGTTCATACTCAAGAAATGTGCGGACTTGGTGAGTCTATCAACTATCACCCGTACTGCATTATGCCCTCGCGAAGTCCTTGGTAAACCCGACACGAAATCCATGGTGATGTGATCCCACTTTTAATCTGGGATAGGTAAAGACTATAGTAATCCTCCTGGCTTTTGATGTTTGATCTTCACCTGCTGGCACACCGCACATCGTGCTATAAACCTTGTCACATCCTTTTTCATTCCCTTCCACCAATATTGGCGTTTCATGTCCCTATACATTTTTGTGCTACCGGGGTGGATAGCAAACTTAGAGCGATGACACTCTCCAAGTATCTCCTCCTTTAGGGACGAATCATTGGGAACACATAGCTTCTCCCCATATCTCAGTTCTCCATTTCTCAAAGACCAACCCTCCATTCTCGAATTTAGCTCGAATTGACGCTAAGTCAGGATCTAAGCATTGCAATTCCACAACCCTACGTTGAAGAGTAGGTTGGGCCACAAGGTTGAATAGGCATGGCCGAGACCTATCTTTTCCAACCCATAGATCATAGTTTCCAAGGGCATCCCTCATCTTCCATTTACTTGCAAGAACATTGAGTTCACCCCAAGACTTTCGGCTAAGTGCATCAGCGACTACATTGGCCTTCCCCGGATGGTAGTTAAGTGTGAAATCATAATCTTCTAGATACTCAACCCACCTTCTTTGCCGAAGATTCAAGTCTTTCTGTGTGAACACATACTTGAGGCTCTTATGATTAGAAAACACTTCAAAATTTTGTCCATCTAAGTAACATCTCCACAACCTATGAGCAAAAACCACAGTGGCAACCTGTAAGTCATGGGTGGGATAATTCTGCTCATGAACCTTGAGTTGCCTAGAGCCATAGGCAACCACCGTCCCTCCTTGCATTAATACACACCCCAAGCCTCGTAGCGAAGCATCGGTGTACACATCGTATCCTTCCCCACCACTCAGAATAATGAGGACAGGAGCAGTTGTCAACTTCTCCTTCAAGGTGCGAAAGGCTAGTTCACACGTTTGAGTCCACAAGAACTTTTCTCCTTTCTTCATAAGGCGATTCATCGACATCGCTAGCTTGGAGAATCCTTCCACAAACCTCTGGTAGTAGCCTGCTAAACCCAAGAAGCTACGTACTTCGGTCACATTCTTAGGTGGTTCCCATTTCATCATGGCTTTAATCTTTGCGGGGTCAACAACTACCCCTTGTTCCGACACAACATGGCCAAGGAATTTCACTTCCTTCATCCAAAACTCACACTTACTCATCTTTGCATATAACTTATGTTCTCTCAATGTCTATAGCACGATAGAGAGATGGCGTCCATATTCCTCTTGGGTCTATGAATAGATCAATAAGTCATCAATAAAAACAATGACAAACTGATCAAGGTATAGCCGAAATACCCTGTGCATCAAATCCTTGAAGGGTGCTGGTGCATTAGCCAGTCCGAACGGCATCACCGTATACTCGAAATGACCATACCGGGTACGAAAAACAGTCTTAGGAATATCTTCGTCCTTGATCTGCAATTGATGATACCAAGTGCGAAGATCAATCTTTGAATAATACTTGGAACCCATCAACTGATCGAATAAATCGTCAATCCTTGGCAAGGGATATTTGTTCTTCACTATTACTCGATTTAACCTTCGGTAATCCGTACAAAACCGAAGTGTCTCGTCATACTTCTTCACAAAGAGTACAGGGGCTCCCCAAAGTGAAGTACTCAAACGGATAAACCCAATTGCCAACAAATGGTCTATTTGCTTCCTTAGCTCCTTCAACTCCAAAGGTGTCATCCGATAAGGAGCAATGGATATGGGTTCGGTTCCCCAAATAGAGATCAATTTTGAACTCAATCTCTCGTTGTGGGGGTAACCCAAGTAGTTCTTCTGGGAAGACATCAGAAAAATCTGATACTATCAACACTACAACAAAAATTATTTTTTGCGACGTTTTTTTTTTGTCGCAAAAATGAACTTTCCGCGACGATTTAATAATTTTGTCACCAAAAATGATTTTGGCAAATTTTTTTTGCGACGTTTCGCGAAAAGGTATTTACCACCAAATTTTTTTGGCGCAAGAAAAATGGCGGGAGTTGATTTTTTTTGTGACAATTTGTTTGTCGCGGATAGTTTACTTCGTCATAAAAAATTACTAAAAATTTAAAATAAAAATAAACTCAAAATATTTAATTCGCGACGTTTAATATTATCGTCGCCGAATATAAAGTTTAATTAATATTAATTTGCGACGTTTTTAAATATATTTTCGAGAATATTTATTTTTTTCGCGACGTTTTTATAAATTCGTCGCAGAATAGAATTTTTTTATAAAATAACATTATTATTTCGCAACGTTTTAATATTCGTCGGAAATTAGAATTTAATTTTTAATTAGAATTAAAATATTAATTGCGACGTTTTTATTTTCGTCGCAAAAAATAAATTTTCCGCGACGAGTTAATGTTTTTGTCGCAAATAGTGTATTTGACAATTTTTTTTGCGACATTTTCTAAAAATGTCGCGAAAAGGTGATTCGCACCAAAATTTTTTGGCGTTAGAAAAGGGCATGAATACGTGTTTTTGCGCGACGTTTTTAAAAGTCGTCATAGAATATAATTTTTATTTTATATTAAATAAAATTATGCATAATTTTCAATTTTAAATTATAAATTAGAATTAAAATATTAATCGCAACGTTTTTGGTCGTCGAAAAAAGTGAATTTTCCGCGACGATTTTATATTGTTGTCACAAATAGTGTATTTGACATTTTTGGCGACGTTTTTTAGAAAACGTCGCGAAAAGGTGAATCCCTCCAATTTTTTTTACAAGAGAAAGGTCAGGAATATGTGTTTTTTCGCGACGTTTTTATAAATTCGTCGCAGCATATAATTTTTATTTTATATTAAATAAAATTATTATTAATTTTAAATTTTAAATTTTAATTAAAATATTAATTGCAACGTTTTTTTTCATCGCAAAAAATAAACTTTGCGCGTCGACTTCATATTTTTGTGGCAAATAGTTTATTTGGCAATTGTTTGTGACGTATTTAGAAACGTCGTGAAATGGTGATTCCCACCAAAATTTGTTGGCTCGAGAAAAGGGCGGGAGTTGAAAATTTTTTGCGATAATTTTTTTTTTGTCGTGGATAGTTTGAATTGAATTCAACTATCCACGACAAAAAAAAAATTATCGCAAAAAATTTTCAACTCCCGCCCTTTTCTCGAGCCAACAAATTTGGTGGGAATCACCATTTCACGACGTTTTCTAAATACGTCACAAACAATTGCCAAATAAACTATTTGCCACAAAAATATGAAGTCGACGCGCAAAGTTTATTTTTTGCGATGAAAAAAAACGTTGCAATTAATATTTTAATTAAAATTTAAAATTTAAAATTAATAATAATTTTATTTAATATAAAATAAAAATTATATGCTGCGACGAATTTATAAAACGTCGCGAAAAACACATATTCCTGACCTTTCTCTTGTAAAAAAAATTGGAGGGATTCACCTTTTCGCGACGTTTTCTAAAAAACGTCGCCAAAAATGTCAAATACACTATTTGTGACAACAATATAAAATCGTCGCGGAAAATTCACTTTTTTCGACGACCAAAACGTTGCGATTAATATTTTAATTCTAATTTATAATTTAAAATTGAAAATTATGCATAATTTTATTTAATATAAAATAAAAATTATATTCTATGACGACTTTTTAAAAACGTCGCGCAAAAACACGTATTCATGCCCTTTTCTAACGCCAAAAAATTTTGGTGCGAATCACCTTTTCGCGACATTTTTAGAAAATGTCGCAAAAAAATTGTCAAATACACTATTTGCGACAAAAACATTAACTCGTCGCGGAAAATTTATTTTTTGCGACGAAAATAAAAACGTCGCAATTAATATTTTAATTCTAATTAAAAATTAAATTCTAATTTCCGACGAATATTAAAACGTTGCGAAATAATAATGTTATTTTATAAAAAAATTCTATTCTGCGACGAATTTATAAAAACGTCGCGAAAAAATAAATATTCTCGAAAATATATTTAAAAACGTCGCAAATTAATATTAATTAAACTTTATATTCGGCGACGATAATATTAAACGTCGCGAATTAAATATTTTGAGTTTATTTTTATTTTAAATTTTTAGTAATTTTTTTATGACGAAGTAAACTATCCGCGACAAACAAATTGTCACAAAAAAAATCAACTCCCGCCATTTTTCTTGCGCCAAAAAAATTTGGTGGTAAATACCTTTTCGCGAAACGTCGCAAAAAAATTTGCCAAAATCATTTTTGGTGACAAAATTATTAAATCGTCGCGGAAAGTTCATTTTTGCGACAAAAAAAAAACGTCGCAAAAAATAATTTTTGTTGTAGTGTTGATAGTATCAGATTTTTCTGATGTCTTCCCAGAAGAACTACTTGGGTTACCCCCACAACGAGAGATTGAGTTCAAAATTGATCTCTATTTGGGGAACCGAACCCATATCCATTGCTCCTTATCGGATGACACCTTTGGAGTTGAAGGAGCTAAGGAAGCAAATAGACCATTTGTTGGCAATTGGGTTTATCCGTTTGAGTACTTCACTTTGGGGAGCCCCTGTACTCTTTGTGAAGAAGTATGACGAGACACTTCGGTTTTGTACGGATTACCGAAGGTTAAATCGAGTAATAGTGAAGAACAAATATCCCTTGCCAAGGATTGACGATTTATTCGATCAGTTGATGGGTTCCAAGTATTATTCAAAGATTGATCTTCGCACTTGGTATCATCAATTGCAGATCAAGGACGAAGATATTCCTAAGACTGTTTTTCGTACCCGGTATGGTCATTTCGAGTATACGGTGATGCCGTTCGGACTGGCTAATGCACCAGCACCCTTCAAGGATTTGATGCACAGGGTATTTCGGCTATACCTTGATCAGTTTGTCATTGTTTTTATTGATGACTTATTGATCTATTCATAGACCCAAGAGGAATATGGACGCCATCTCTCTATCGTGCTATAGACATTGAGAGAACATAAGTTATATGCAAAGATGAGTAAGTGTGAGTTTTGGATGAAGGAAGTGAAATTCCTTGGCCATGTTGTGTCGGAACAAGGGGTAGTTGTTGACCCCGCAAAGATTAAAGCCATGATGAAATGGGAACCACCTAAGAATGTGACCGAAGTACGTAGCTTCTTGGGTTTAGCAGGCTACTACCAGAGGTTTGTGGAAGGATTCTCCAAGCTAGCGATGTCGATGAATCGCCTTATGAAGAAAGGAGAAAAGTTCTTGTGGACTCAAACGTGTGAACTAGCCTTTCGCACCTTGAAGGAGAAGTTGACAACTGCTCCTGTCCTCATTATTCTGAGTGGTGGGGAAGGATACGATGTGTACACCGATGCTTCGCTACGAGGCTTGGGGTGTGTATTAATGCAAGGAGGGACGGTGGTTGCCTATGGCTCTAGGCAACTCAAGGTTCATGAGCAGAATTATCCCACCCATGACTTACAGGTTGCCACTGTGGTTTTTGCTCATAGGTTGTGGAGATGTTACTTAGATGGACAAAATTTTGAAGTGTTTTCTAATCATAAGAGCCTCAAGTATGTGTTCACACAGAAAGACTTGAATCTTCGGCAAAGAAGGTGGGTTGAGTATCTAGAAGATTATGATTTCACACTTAACTACCATCCGGGGAAGGCCAATGTAGTCGCTGATGCACTTAGCCGAAAGTCTTGGGGTGAACTCAATGTTCTTGCAAGTAAATGGAAGATGAGGGATGCCCTTGGAAACTATGATCTATGGGTTGGAAAAGATAGGTCTCGGCCATGCCTATTCAACCTTGTGGCCCAACCTACTCTTCAACGTAGGGTTGTGGAATTGCAATGCTTAGATCCTGACTTAGCGTCAATTCGAGCTAAATTCGAGAATGGAGGGTTGGTCTTTGAGAAATGGAGAACTGAGATATGGGGAGAAGCTATGTGTTCCCAATGATTCGTCCCTAAAGGAGGAGATACTTGGAGAGTGTCATCGCTCTAAGTTTGCTATCCACCCCGGTAGCACAAAAATGTATAGGGACATGAAACGCCAATATTGGTGGAAGGGAATGAAAAAGGATGTGACAAGGTTTATAGCACGATGTGCGGTGTGCCAGCAGGTGAAGATCAAACATCAAAAGCCAGGAGGATTACTATAGTCTTTACCTATCCCAGATTAAAAGTGGGATCACATCACCATGGATTTCGTGTCGGGTTTACCAAGGACTTCGCGAGGGCATAATGCAGTACGGGTGATAGTTGATAGACTCACCAAGTCCGCACATTTCTTGAGTATGAACACCACAGACACTTTAGAGCCCCTGAGCAAGCTCTATATTCGGGAGATAGTGAGATTACATGGAGTTCTCCTATCCATTGTGTCGGATCGTGATTCTCATTTCGTAGCCCAATGTTGGCAAAGTCTTCAAAGAGCTATGGGGACAGAGCTGCACTTCAGCAATGCCTTTCATCCCCAAACGGATGGCCAATCCGAGAGGGTGATCCAGATTCTAGAAGATATGTTACGTGCTTGTGTGTTGGACTTCAAGGGAGGCTGGAGCGATCATTTTCCGTTGGTGAAATTTGCATACAACAACAGGTATCAGACAAGTATTGAGATGACACCATATGAGGCATTGTATGGAAGACCATGTAGGTCCCCAACTTGTTGGTTGGAAGCTGGGGATAGTAGTTTGTTTAGGCCAGAGATTGTTTGGGAGACTACGGAGAAGATCAAACTTATCCGAGAAAGACTACACACGGCGCAAAGTAGACAGAAGAGCTATGCGGATAAAAAATGAAGACCGTTGCAATTCCAAGAGGGAGACTATGTGTTCCTCAAGGTATCGGCCAAGAAGGGGGTGTTTAGATTTGGCAAGAAGGAAAATTAGCACCAAGATACATCGGACCCTTTGAAGTGATCAAGGTGATAGGCAAAGTGGCGTATCAACTTCGACTACCACCTTCGTTATTGGGAGTACATGACGTGTTCCATGTGTCAATGTTGAGGAAATGTCAATCGGATACAACACATGTCGTGGATTTGGAGGATATTGAAGTTCAAGATGGAGCAACATATGAAGAACAACCGATGAAGATTCTCGACACCAAAGAGAAGGTACTACACAACAAAGTAATCCAACTAGTGAAGGTCTTGTGGCAACATCACGGAATGGAGGAAGCTACTTGGGAACCTGAGCTGGAGATGCGAGAGAAGTACCCGTATTTATTCGCTACTTGAGGTAAGTTTCGAGGATGAAACTTTCTTTAAGGGGGTTGTATTGTAAACCCCACCCTTTTTTCTTTATCTATGTATGAAGGTTTATGTAGCAAGTTATTACTTCTTTTGGAAACGTTAATATGGAAATTCAAGGAAATAGTAGTTAAAACTTAGTTTAGCTGGCAAAAATATGAAATCGTTGTAATAAAAATTGTACCAACTAGGTTTGAGGTACAAAAACATGTTGAATAAGCTTGGGTTGGATTTGAAAGGGTTTGGAATGGGTTTGAAATGAAAAATAGAGAAAATAGGCAAATTTGGACAGGACCTAGCGGTAGTACTTCGTCCAGTGGATTCGAACTATCGGTAGTCAACTGGTAGTCAGTGGCGAGTGGATACGAACTACCGGTAGTCAACAGGTAGTAAATGTCGAGTAGTTCCGAACTACCGGTAGCTCAACAGGTAGTAGGTTGCCAGTGTATCTGAACTACCGGTAGCTCGATACGAACTACCGGTAGATAGTTAAAAAGTCAAGATTTTCTGCTTTTCATTTATACTACATTTACTCCCATTCTTTCACACCACTCTCACTCCACACCTCTTAGAACACTAATAGAAAGAGTTAGAGAGGAAGAAAGAAAGGGAGAACTAGAGTTCTAAAGGGGATTAAAGATCAAATCTAACTTCTCCAAGAACATCAAGGTAGGGGGTTTTCTTCCATTCTTGTCCATTGATGCTAGGGCTAATATATATGTATTCTTTGACTCTAAATCTTGTATATTTTCTGTGAAATCATCTTTTCTTGGTCTTCTTCCAAAGATTACATGTTTTGAACAAAGTTAGGGTTGAATACCCATGAAATCTCTTTTCTTGCTTCAAAATCCTAGTTTTTGGAGAGTGATGTATTTTCTTCTTAAATTCTTCCTTTATTATTGATTTTGAAACTATAGTGATTTGTGTTGAGTAATAAAATGATGTGGTTGTGATTTCTTGTATTTTTCTTAATTGGTTTTGGAATTGTCACATGATAAATTTGGGGATTTTTGAGATATGATTGTAAATTGAGAAATTGAGTTTGGTATTGTATTTCTCATGAGTGTGGGAGGACCATGGGTGACTTTTGACGAGATATCGTAGAGCGGGTAGATGTTATTCATACTTCGTGTAGGTTTGGACTTTTCCTACCACTCGTAGCAGGGTTAGTGTTTTGGTAAGACTAAACTGCTATTTCTCAAGGGTACCGAGGCAAAGGTTTAGTATACTAATGCCTGGGTTGGATACGTCACTGCCATTGGTATGGTATACGCCCTTCCTAAAGGTTGGATATCTTTGAGAAGATTTGGGTGGGTGTGTGTGGGCTAGATGTTACGCAATGCATTGATTCATGTGGATGTCTTACATCATGTTTGAGATACATGTATATATCATTGTGAAATGTTCAAGTTATGAATTATTGTTCATTGTACCAGAAATAGTTTCTACAAGAATTTTGGAAAGTATGGGATTCCGCAAGAACTTGGGAGAAACGGTTTATGATGGAATGAATTATTAGTTGTATATTGGTTTCACTTATGCATTAAATTACTGTTGTTGCTTAAACTTGAGATCTATTTCAAATGTCCCTATTTTTCTTCAAAATTTCATGTATGCTATTTGTGAAGGGTGATCGTCCATTTTTATATGCTTTTCTAAATCTTGAGTGTGGGAGGAATGTTG
>CAUOFW020009329.1:0-11640 GCA_963454935.2 Ilex paraguariensis
AACCTTCGAATTACAGTCGTTGCCTGGTGATCGTAGGCTTTCATCCTAGGATCCCTTGTCTCAAACTCTCCGTTAACTTGATTGATTACTAGCATAGAATCACAATGCACGATTAAATCGGTAACTCCAGTCGCCTCCGCTAACCGAAGTCTTGAGATGAGGGCCTCGTATTCAGCTTCATTATTCGAAGCCTTGAATCCCGACCGATTATTGGGTGCGCTTGGAAATAATTGGGGTGCGCTTGGAAATAATGCCGCAGTTTCCTTGCAGTGGTGACCAGGGATAGAGCCAGTTTCTCTAGGGGTAGATATCTTGTCTCTGCGTCCAGGAGCGCCTTGCTTATATAATAAATCGGCTTCTGGCGGTGCTCATGCTCACGGATAAGTACCCCGCTTACCGCAAACTCAGATACTGCCAGGTACAAGAACAACATCTCCCCCTGGATGGGGACGGATAAGGTTGGAAGAGTCCTTAGGTATTCCTTGATTCCAGCCAGGGCGTCCTCGCACCCCCGGCTCCACATATTCTTCCCAGCACTCTTGATTGCTCCGAAAAAGGGTTTGCATTTGTCCGAGGAGCGTGAGACGAAACGGTTAAGTGCAGCCAGCATCCCTGTGAGTTTCTGGACTTCTCGGACAGTGCGGGGGCTCCGGATGTCCAGGATCGATTGAATCTGATCTGGGTTGGCTTCGATTCCTCGTTGACTAACCAGGTATCCGAGGAATTTACCTGATTCCACTCCGAAAACGCACTTTGCCGCATTCAGCTTCAACCCATACTCCCTGAGGGTGGAGAAGGTATCCGCCAAATCTGTCAGATGATCACAACTCCGTTTGCTCTTTACCAGCATATCGTCTATGTAGACCTTGCTTATATAATAAATCGGCTTCTGGCGGTGCTCATGCTCACGGATAAGTACCCCGCTTACCGCAAACTCAGATACTGCCAGGTACAAGAACAACATCTCCCCCTGGACGGGGACGGATAAGGTTGGAAGAGTCCTTAGGTATTCCTTGATTCCAGCCAGGGCGTCCTCGCACCCCCGGCTCCACATATTCTTCCCAGCACTCTTGATTGCTCCGAAAAAGGGTTTGCATTTGTCCGAGGAGCGTGAGACGAAACGGTTAAGTGCAGCCAGCATCCCTGTGAGTTTCTGGACTTCTCGGACAGTGCGGGGGCTCCGGATGTCCAGGATCGCTTGAATCTGATCTGGGTTGGCTTCGATTCCTCGTTGACTAACCAGGTATCCGAGGAATTTACCTGATTCCACTCCGAAAACGCACTTTGCCGCATTCAGCTTCAGCCCATACTCCCTGAGGGTGGAGAAGGTATCCGCCAAATCTGTCAGATGATCACAACTCCGTTTGCTCTTTACCAGCATATCGTCTATGTAGACCTCCATGGTGTTGCCGATCTGCTTTTTGAACATCCGATTCATCAGTCTTTGGTATGTTGCCCCGGCGTTCTTTAGTCCAAACGGCATCACTTTGTAACAGTAAACTCCCTTCGGAGTGATAAACGCCGTCTTTTCCTGATCCGGGGGATAGAGAGGGATCTGATGATATCCTGCTCGGGCATCCAGGAAGTCCATTCGTTCATATCCGGCAGTGGCATCTACCAG
Source organism: Ilex paraguariensis (assembly GCA_963454935.2). Lineage (NCBI taxonomy): Eukaryota > Viridiplantae > Streptophyta > Magnoliopsida > Aquifoliales > Aquifoliaceae > Ilex > Ilex paraguariensis. The sequence goes on from CAUOFW020009329.1 coordinate 1,622, forward strand.
CTGGTCCACCTTTGGCAGGGGGTAGTCGTCCTTGGGACATGCCTTGTTTAGATCTGTAAAGTCTACGCAGACACGCCATTTCCCCCCTTTCTTCTTTGCGCACACCGTATTAGACAGCCATTCTGGGAACTGTATCTCTCGAATGGCGTCGGCCTTCAGGAGTTTGTCGATTTCCTCGTTGACCGCGCTGGTGTGATGCTGGGCCATGCGTCGTGGCCTCTGTTTGACTGGCTTGTGCGACGGGTCAACATGCAGCCTGTGTGTGATTATCTCGGGGTCTACCCCCGTCATTTCCATTTCGTTCCATGCGAACACGTCTGTATTTCCCCTTAGGAACTCGATCATCTCCTCCTGTTCGGCTGTGGGCATCGAGGTCCCAACCAAGAAATACCTCTCTTCTTCTCCCTCTACCAAGGGCACCTTCCGGAGGTCTTCTACCGACCGCTCAGTTGGGTCTATCCGGGGGTCATCCATTCCTGGACGCCCGGACTGTAATTGCTATTTTTCCATAATCTCTTCCGGTGCTCGCCCCTTCTCCTGGCTGAACGCCCCGGCTCGAACGGCTGAATAAAAACAATTTTTCGCGGACGCTTGGTCCCCCCGGATCTCCATGATACCCTCTGGCGTGGCGAATTTTAATTTCTGGTGGAAAGTGGAATGCACCGCTCCCAACGCATGCAGCCATGTTCGCCCCATAATTACGTTGTAGGGAGAGTCTGTATCGATCACGACAAACTCGTTGTTGATGACGAAGGGACCTGTGACAACTGACAATGTGATTTTCCCCACGGGCAGGGCGAACGAGCCGTTGAATCCGATGAGGGGTGTCCTGACTTTGGTGAGGTCTTTGAGGCCAAGACCCATTCGTTTTAAAGTTTCGGAGTACATCACCTCCGAGGAACTTCCAGAGTCTATCAAAATCCTTTTGACATCGAATTTTCCTATCCTCAGGGTCAAGACAAGGGCGTCGTTATGAGGAGTCACTACGCCTGTCAAATCTGTCGTCGGAGAATGTAATGCCAAGCTCACCCGTCCTGGCCCTTTTACTTGGTGGCCCTACATCAACCTCGGCTACCTTCATCGTAAAAGCTACCCTCTTGAGGTCGGACTCGAGTTCCTTGGACGTGGGGCGATCCAGGGGACATATATGGATGACATCTATGATGTTGTCCGGCTCCTCGGTCGGGGCAAGGGCATGTCTCTCTTCTGGCCTGGGCTCTATGTACTCTTTCAAATATCCGTCTCGGACCAATCTTCCCAAGAACGATTTGAACACCCGGCAGCTTTCGATGCGATGCCCGAAATCCCGGTGATAGGAACACCTAACCTTTTGATTACGGGTGGAGGGGTCGCTCTACATCCTAGGCGGCCATTTGAAGAACGGCTCGTGCTTGATTTTATGGAGCAACTTGAAGATGGGTTCCTTGAACACAGTGTGAACTCCTTTGGACGAACCCCCTGGAGGGGGTAGCAATCCCTTTCGGGGAATATCTTCCCGCTCCTTCTCTTTTCTCTTAGATTGGAGGGCTCGGCCTTTGCTGCTTCCCATCTCGTCCTCAATCCTCGAGTATTTGTTTATCCGGGCCATTAGTTCCCCCATATCCGAGGGGGTCTTCTTGGTCAGGGATCGGTACAGGTCCGTGTCCCTTGCCAAGCCGAGCCGGAAAGATGCTGCTGCCATGACCTCCGAGCAGCCTTCTACCTCATTAACCTCTTCCCAGTATCGGATGGCGTACTGGCGAAGAGTCTCGGATTCCCTCCGTCTGAGGGTCAGCAATGATCCAATGTCTTTGGGGCGCTTACTCCCCGTAATGAATCGAGCCAGGAACTGCTTAGTCAATTCCTTCCAGGACCCAATACTGTTGGGGGAAGCGCCTCGAACCACTTCATCGCAGAGTCCCCCAAGCTCATAGGAAACACTCGGCAGAGAAACCGTTGGTCCGAATGATAGAGGGACATCATCTGCTTGTATTGCCTGACATGGGCTTCGGGATCGGACCGCCCGTCATAAGTTTTGAACCGCGGCACGACAAACTTTCTTGAAACCTCCATCTCACCGATCTCCCTCGTAAAGGGTGTTTGTATGACTTCGTCCTCGGCCTCATCCTGGACAGCCTTACCCTTTCTCTTGGAGTCTAACCGGGCTCTGAGATCAATTTCTTCCCTGACGGGATGCCTTCTGAAGTCCTTGAGTTCATCGGTAAGCCCCTCATTTCCTGGGCGTCGTGTGGATTGGGTTGAGTCCTCCTCGGATTCATCTCCCTTCCTCCGTCTAGACAAACCTCGCCGGAGGTCGTCCAGGGCCAATGGCCTTGCTTTCCTTGAATGGTTGTCATGATGATGCTCGCCGGCTCTGGGTCGCTTTGGGGCCCTAGAGCTTTCTGCTTTGTTGTTTAGGTGGTTTCTTAGATCCTTCGTTTCCGCCTCCCGGACGGGAAGCCCACGAGAAAGGAATGAATCCCTCGACCCTTCGCCAGAGGCGGCAAACTCGTTGAGCCGGCTTAGGACGTTTACATTGTCCTTTTCCAGCTGTCGTAATCTATTGCCGAACTTTTCTTCAATCACCTCCGCCAGCTGACGAGCCAAGGGGGCTGATCCCCCTGACCTGATTCCCATACTGGTTTGAGGGGTAACCCCTCTTGACCGAGTAGAGGCACTTTTATTCATATCGGTGTGATCCCTTCCTCCGTGATGACAGGGAGCTTGTAACTCGAGACTCCTTTGGTGGGGCCTTTCCCTTTCTGTCGAGTGTTCACCATGGTCACTGTTCTTTATAGAGAAAAAACTAGGAAAACTAGTCGTTTCCCACAGACGGCGCCAGATTGTGCGTGCAAGATCCTGCACAATATAAAAAAGAGAACAGATCTCTCCCTTGGTGAACTCGAGTGAGCCAGTTGAGTGACCAACCACGCTGCTTGGAACAGCCTGCGAGGTCCGGTGGTAACCTGGAACGGCAACGGGAGACCCTGGGGGAGCGGAAGAACGATCCAGTAAGGCTGAAAGAGGTTCTGGAACAAAGAAGAACAAGTTAGAAGGGCGCCGGAGTGTTTTCCGGCGTATCCCCTCCGACGATCTAGTCAGTCTTTGAGAAAGAGAGAGGAAGGAGAAAACACTGAGTGTGTATTGTAGTAAAGAGTTTTTTGTTGCATACCCGTCTTGCCTTTTGCAAGGAGTATTTATACCTCAAAAGCTCATGATTGCTGTCAGTGTAGTCAGTAGGTGATCATTAGGTACAGGCAGTGTGCGCACTGATTCTGATGAGGAATGTCTTCTCTTCTTAACTGCTCGGGGTCCCGAGCAATCAATGCTGCGTCATCGGGATGCCGACGGTACAATGTACTCCTCTCGGGGAGGATGCAATAAATGCTCTGTATTAGGAGCATTTATTGCCTTTCATTTCCGAGCCTTACCGCATTGAATGCGGTCTCATCAAGGGAATGGTGTAATTAATCGTTTGCTTTCCCAAGTCGCGTGTCAGCAACGACATGCGGTTTCTCTGTCTTCGATGTGATATCATATGCCACGCGTCCATCCCCCATTGGCTGTGGCCCCTGCCTTCCAGTACGTTCTGACACTAATTGTGTAAGACGAGGTCATGATGAATAGCCTAGGCTAATGACCTGTACGTCAATAGCTTATCCTGGAGTAGAGGAAGCGTCCAGGACGGGGGTACCTCTCGCACCGAGGAAAGGCTCATCTCGGAACCGAGAGAGGTATACCGACCGAGGTACCATATCAGACCGAGGTTATGTGTTGGTTGTAACTTGTACTGAAATGCCATGATCCTATATGACGAGTACCTCGGGGGCGAGGACCTTTATGCGCCGATGGTGCTTGATCTTAGTAACAGTATTTTGGCAAATACCGAGAACACGTGTCTTCATCATGGAGTATTTCAGAAAAGTCCCATCACTTTCTTATCTCTCTTTCTCTACATCTTTGTAACTCTAATATTATTTTTTCTATTTCAAAAACTTCAATTATGTGTAAAGCCACACAAACGAACTTGTCAAATGCATATATGTTCATCTACAAAAACTCACCGTATTATTATATCCATGTAGTTTTTTTTTTTTGAAGTTAATCTCCATTTAGTTCATGCTAAATGTATTCCAGACTCTCATTTTGACTGATGATTGCTTTGTCTTCTTATTATAATATGCAAATATCACCTCGGATCAGGTTTCATAATTCTTTGGAATGTTATGAGGTGGGGGGAGACTCTTTTCTAAGTAGCTTTCACATAACGTTCTCAATTTCCTATTGCTACTACCATAAGACTGGTTGTGGATTCCCGAAATACTTTTCATGAACTGCATGTATTTTGCCTTTGCTTTGGATTAACAAGGCCAAAACTCAAGTTTTTGTTACAACCCAATGACTTGAAAAGTTAATCACTGTCCTATGCGAGACATATAAAGATATATCGTTGTTTTAGTGCTGCCAGTTGGTATTCCATTGTCTCGCTGTTTCAGTGATGCCATTTGGTATTCCATTGTCTCGCTGTTCCTGTGGACTATCATATATAATCTTGATGTCCGTGTGCAAGTGTGAATGTAGAGTTCAAGCTGCCCAAATATTTAGAAGAGAAAAATCAAACCTCAACAACTAGCTTAATCTATATAGCGTCCTGTCCTCACATCAACTGTTGATGGAAAAGTGGAATCATCCGCACCATGCAAAATCGTTAGAAGAAGTTGACAAACATGACAAGGCTCGCCAAGATAAATAAAAAGTTCAACCACATCTGCAGCTTGCGGGCAAACCTGTCAGGGTATCAATACATAATCGACAATAATAGAAATGACAGCAGTTGCTCAATATAAACAATGCAACAAAGTGATTCAACCAGGAATGACCATTTTTGGGTTGCAATAAGATACATTTCATGATGCAATGACAGATTATAAGTACCCAGATTTGGTCTTTTCTCTTAAAATTTAGAAGGCTGGCTCCCCCATCAGAACTTGGAAACATGTTGGCAACCGGCTTGAGAAAACAACCAGATGGTCAAGAGGGAACCTGTCAAAATCCGCATGAATTATTAGATGACTTAACATTGCAGCGTAACACATAAATTATGGATAGGCATTGGTCTTTAAATTAGTGATTGTTTCAGGACAGGGATAACAATATTTATTTAACAATCATAATTTATCCATTCGCCATATATTTAAAGCATATTGATAATTGAGTCAAAACAGCAGCACCCTTCAGAAGTGTCTAAAAGAAAAGGAGAGGATGCAACTAAGGATAAGGGCTTTACTGGCACAAGTTGGATGATGGTTGGCCCCCTTGGGACTCTGCAGATCAAGGTTTGAATCATGTCTATTTTTAAGTTTTTTTCTTATTTTTGATCTTATAAGCTAAGGAAACATTTTATACAAGTTTTGTGATGTTTGAATCATGAATCCAACCCATAATGTCTTTTCAGTCTACAAGTCTTATTTGTTATGCTCCTGGGTCCTCATTTATTCTCCATACGAAACAATATCCGATAAAAGGTGGACAAGATAGGATGCACAGATACTCCTCGGGGGGTCGATGTGGCGGTGTCAAACACGTGTCCGACACAAATACACGTGGGACACGGCCGGACACATGTCTAACACGTCCACAAGTGTCATGAACAGTGAAGAACCATTTGTTGTGGATGGATATGGCTCGAATACAAGGTTGATACGGTGGAATACGGCCACAATCATGGATCTATGTTGAAGCCAAAAAAAGAAAGGGAGGGGGGCAAGAAGGCGATACAGACCTGATCGGCCGCAGATCTCTTCCTCTTCGAGGAGGTATGTCGTCTTCATATCTCTCTTTGACAACTCTCTCTCTCTCGACCTACAACTCTGCGATTTCTATCGACCTGCGTGTTGGTTCCTGTGGCTTGCCCTAGTTGCTGAAAAGCAACATAGCAACGTCTTTTTCTTCTTTTTTTTCTTTTCGGCAAGGGCTTGCCCTAATTGCTTTATTGCCCCGATTATTTTCTTTTCTTTTTTTCTTTGCCCTAGTTGCTAAATTATAATTTACAAATAACCCTTGAACTTCTTATATTTTATGTTAAATTACAATAATACTTTATTAGTTGTCATCCACTACTCAATTTGGTTTAGCCCACTACTCATAATATATTAGCCCACTAATCAAAATTAATATTAGATTATTTGTTCAATTATAAAATATTAATTAATTATTCAATTTTATTATTAATGTTATTATATATATAAAATTATATTATATTATTTTAATTAGTCGTATCCTCGTCGTATGGCCCGTACCCGTGTCCTATATTTTGAAATTTTGTCGTATCTCTGTGTCTATATCGTATCTCATACAACAAGTCAACAACCATGTCCGTATCCGTGCTTCCTTGTAGACGAGTAATCAAACTATATTACATACAAAACAAGAAGCAATAGAACCAACTCAAATAATTTGCTCCAAGAGAATAACGTGGTAGAACAATGTAGAAATAAATGGTTCAGAGTCTCACAACTTACTGTACCCATAGCACACCATTGTGGACAAAGATAAAAGGTAATGCCTCCTCCTTTGGAGCATGTCATAAGTATTGATCTTACCATGAGCAATCACCCGTGCACAAACTTGCACTTTCAAGGGCATCTTAACCATACGAATCTTCAATGTCGGGTAAAAAAGAGGAATTGAAGGATCATCAATCAAAACTTCAAAGGATTACTCACATAAGTAGGACCCCGATGGGTCAAATGACCCAACATCTTTTGTCTAAAGAATCTTGATTCAAAGTGATTGAATTAAGCAAGGAGAGAAATGACACTAATTCCAAAGAGTCTCTATATTTAGATTCCTACGAAACCCAAATAGGAGAGGAATCAGATCTGGCCAAAGAAGCAACATTATGATCAAGAAAACAAGAAAGTCAAAATAACCGAGGGAATGAACTTGAGAACGACAACTCCCCAACCCAAATATCCTCCCAAAATCAAACTCTCACCCCATTACACACGATGAACTTGACCTTCTGAGAAAAGTAAGGTAATCCCTAAGAAATAAATTTCCCCGAATTTCAATAGGTTATCCTAATAATCCTTTAGCATCTCACCCATTAGCCTGCAAGTCATACCTTTTTTCAATAATCGACAGCCATAATGAATTTTGCTCCAAAGAAAATCTCAAAAGCCATTTTTCTACCAAGGCTCTATTTCTAGCCATTAAATTTCTCACTAAAAGTCCACCCTTAACTTTTGGTCTCGACACTGTTAAGTTTGTATTTATATTTATATTAACAAGGGTAGTCTTTTCTTTCTTATGGGGTTTCATATATATTATTTCTTGTACCCAATTTTAGTTATTATGAAATATTAGAATAAGCAAGTAGATTTCTTTTCTCTATTCTACTATGGGATCTAAATTCTCATGGTATTAGAGTCAGTTAATGGTTTCTCTTTGACATTCGGATATCATTCTTGTCTTCTCGTTGCTGTCTTCATCAATGCTTGCACCGTTAGGAAATTTCATCATTGCTGCTCATCGAAACAATCATGATTGCCCGAAAGAGCTTCAGAAATAAGCTGTGATTCATTGTTGATTTGGATCTTTGTTGATGCTTTTGAGGGTTCTGAAACCAGGGTTTCAGACTCGATCTAACCACGAAAGACAACTGTTGTAGGCCAGGGTTTGAAAAATAAAAACTAGAGCAGTTGCAAGGAAGAGGAAGGCTTCCAATTCAGCATTGTCATTGTGCCGTCGTGACTACCGCTAGGGTTTGCAATTGTTGCTATATGAATGAAGCAAAGAAGACCCATCTGTTACTGGGTTTTAAAATTTTTCTGATCTTACCAGAAGACCTGACTTGATCCAAATTCCCTATAAATTACAGAATCAGCCCCAAGTAGTCTGAAATTTTAGCCGAGCCCAGAATTTTCTAAAATTCCAGATTTTACCTTAATATTTACAGATATTACATATCTAAGTTGTCTGAAATTTCAGAATAGTCCCAGCATTTGCTGAAATTTCAGAATAGTCCCAAAAATTATAGAAATTACAAAATCAACCCCTAAATTTTCTGAAGTTTCAAAATAGCCCCAGCATTTCAACAAAATTTCGAAAATTGCAGAATCTTTTTGAGCAAGCCAAGGATATGGCAGGTGGATATTTAGTTACATCCCCAGTAGATGACCTTTTTGACTTTTAGTGCTGAGCAATTGTAGAAACTTCTTTCTATACATAAACCTAATGTGCCCAGATGCTTCTCCTATAGGTATGTCTTTATCAACTCCTTCAAGTATATCGCGCTCCACTAAGGTGTTTGATTCAAGTGCTACACATCATATGACCAATAAGTCATCCTTGTTTCTTTCTACCTCGTCTCCCCCTTCCCCTTCTATTATTCTAGTTGCCAATGGGACTTTTACGTGAAATGGTAGGCATTGGATATGGTATGACTTCACTTTTTTCTCTTTTTGATGTTTATTATATCCCTCCACTATCCTTGAACTTGATTTCCATCAGCCAACTTTGTGGTCTTGGTTATATTGTTCAATTCTTTTTCACTATTTGAATTGTGCAAAGTCCTTACTCCAAAAAGCTGATTGAGACATGATGTAGAGTTGGGGGTCTGTATGTTCCAGAGAAATTGCATGTTCCTGTTGTGGCTACTTCTTCAATTGACTTTTATTCTTTTCATTTAAACCCTAAGTCGTTCATGTTTTATTTATGGCATTATCGTCTTGGACATATTTCTAATTCTCATCAGAAGTTTGTATTTTCTGCAGGTGCATTGAAAATTTTAAATAGTCATAATATTTCTGATTTTAGGGGTTGTAAACTTGCAAATTTATAGTTTTACCTTTTATGTCTAGTGTCACTTTTGATCTTGTACACTCTGATGTGTGGGGTCCTGCCCGTAGATACCTTATCGTCCCACAAACTAGGGTCGCCCAACCCAAAATAGGGTTGATTTGCAATCCAGATCGTTTAAATTCTTAATCCCAAATTGTAACTCAAAGCCAAAAATAAATACTTGTTAATTATGTGTATATGAATGTATAATTATATGTAATCTCATATAATAGAAAAATCAATCCTCTATAAAACGAACCACAACTCAAAACAACATACCCACAAAATATATCCTCATCATACCATGTATCGAAAGATGTACCGTACCGCATACTTGTACTTGTACTACATACCATATTGACCCACTATCCAAGTAACATAGGTCCTGCCCCGATTACAATTAAAGGGGGATCTCAGTATTATGTTTCCTTTATTAAAATTATGCTCAATATTGTTGAATTTATCTCAGGAAACAACGATCTGAATTATTCTCAATTTTTTTCGTACTACCATGATTCAAACGCAATATTTTCCAGTTATTAAATATTTTGGTGTGATCTGGATTGGGAATACAGATATAAAGGCTTTGTTGACTTATTGAAATTTGATGAAACTTTTCAACAGCTTTCTTATGAAGACACTCCTGAGCAAAATAGTGTGGCTGAGTGAAAGTACAGACAATTATGGAAACTGCTCAATCATTTTTTTAACTACATCTATGCCTAGATCTATTTGGGGAGAGGCGGTTCTTACTAATGTTTACCTGATTAATCGAATAACCTCTATTGTTATTCGAGTGTTTCTCCATTTGAATGATTATGATGCAAACTAAGAAGGAACAACTTGGGGTTTGGAAAGATAGGAGCAGTTGGCACTTATCTCATTCCTTTCAAAAGTCAGGAATGTAGAGCCAAGTAAGAAGTTACAGAAAAGGTCATCCCTTACTCCATTCCTACACGGATACGAACACTGGGATTGATGTTTTGCTTAACATTATTGAGTTATTAAATAGTTTCTTTTGGCTTCCCAAACTTGAGGAGTGGTGAATTAGAGCTAGGACACCCTCGCTCAACCCTTATCATAAGGTGCTAAAGTGTCAAGAGGAGGAAGGGAGTGTTTTCGCTCGTGCTTACAAACCTTTTAAATACGTTGTCCCAATCCAAGGAAGGAAAAGAGCTAACAAAAGTAGCAACTCA
>CAUOFW020009330.1:0-11635 GCA_963454935.2 Ilex paraguariensis
TTCTTGAAGAAGAAGATTAGTACAGTAGAGTTTTTTCCTTACTTGAGATAGCCTATTGGGCCCTTTTTTTACACAATGATCTTTGCATTTTATATTAAATTTTTCAGAGAATATTTGGTATGATGTGGCCTTCTCGAAGCGATGAATTATTGCCTAAGGTAGGGTTTGATGGCAAAAGTCCTTTTCTGTCCTTTATAGTAGTTTCTATGTTGTTTGTCATCTTTTGGAATCTCATTCTGACCTGGATAACAATTGACTGGGGCTGAATTATTGACCTGGATGACCTGACCTGACATAGTCTGACCGAGCTGACCAGAGTTGGTCTAACCTTAGTTGCTCGACATATGGTGAATTGTCCTGTCTTGACTTGCTCGACTTATACTGTCCTGGCCTAAACTATCCGAGCTATGTATTTTTTTTTGTATCATCATAAGGCAAACATTACTATGTAAAAAAGAAAAAAAAAAACTTAAATTAATGTTATTACAAGAAAAATATAATTTGTGTTTATAAGTCCTATGAGTCTAAAACAGAAAGTTGCATTATACAAGGGAGTTTCCATTCAGCTACAGCTTCTGAAATTATGAAGTTTGACAATGTAAAAAAAAATAAGGGACAAGAGGATCTGAATGTAAGGTAGTAAAACAAGTGTAAATGCATAAGTTAATAATTGCAAACAAGTAAAATGAGAAACAATGTGAGTAGTTCACCAAGCTGGATAGCTAGGCTAATCCATTATCAATGGAGTCTCTAGCTCCGGTGTCTATTCTCAATATTGATAAAGAAGAAATAGATTGTTTTTAGAGGTTCGATCCATTTTTTTGTGGGGCAAACTATTCTACGTGTACAAGGCTGAGATTCTATCTGTTGGAATCATCCAAGAATATTTGGTTGTTAGAGGTAATCATATCCATAGGACACGTGATCTTCTAGAAGCAGTAAGGTGACATCTTTGAGGCGGTAACATCAGGTCCAAGATAGGATGGGTTTGCTGACCTTCTCCCCTTCCTATAGTGATGGAATTCGAGTTGCCTTGACTGTAGCCGAGTTGCTCGGATATTGATTGGTGACTTGGGATCTAGCTTCCTTAAATCGATCTTACGCAGTTCAAGAACTTTGTACTACAATGAATTCTATTGAGGTGTAATTTATAGTATCATCAGTTGCTCCCCCAGCCCCGAGCTTAGGTAGTCCTGTACTGAACTTAGGCTGGGGCTGATCTACTTTGGAGCTCGATACTCTATTACCGAAGCTTATTTCATGTTAAGACCTGGACGTGATGTGATGCGATTGTTTAGTAGGGGATGTGCAGTTGTGGCGTGCCCTCATTTGGGGTGCCCTCATCGCGGTCGTACACATGGCCATGATTTGGGGCACATTAATTGCATGTATGGTGCATTAATTGCTCATGGGGTGATTGAACCACCGAAAACCCAAAGGTATTTGAACCTTCTGCCTCCATTGTAGTGAAGCATTTAGCCTTTTTCGTTTCTTTTGTCTAGAAAAAGAGAGAGCAATATTTCAAGGATCTCAGCGGTGTGCTGTTCATCCCTTCGGCATCGATGTCTCCATCGTCTTCTATCAAAGTTGGCTCCCTCTTAGGTACGTCTTTGTTTCCTTTCTTTGCCTTGGATCAAATTGATCCTGGTGGTGGTTTGTAGGGTTCCAATATGTGTCCTTCAATTTTGTTATTTTAGGAGTTCTTTTGGATCTCTAGAACCCCTTATTTCCTTCACTGATCGCTCTCTCTTGCGAGGGACCAGAGCCTAGAACCAAGGGCAATATAAGATTTTTCTTCACATCCACCACAATTGTATTATGAGTTAAGTTATGAACCTCGTGGTGTCTGAAACTTATTCTTCTTTTGCTGCTACCCATTCTTTGATTCTTTAATTGTAACACCCCCATTTTCTTTTATATATGTATATAGATATATAGTAAATAATTGTTGTAAAAATGGGGATATGTGTAGTGATGTGTGTTTGAATTGGTAGAATGAAAAAGGGATGAACAGTGCACTGGCTGTAACATCAAGCTCGATTTCGACCTTGATGCAGTCCATATCTCTCAAAACTTAAAACATGAAATTTTTAGAGCTCTCTCTTAGGATTCCATATCACCTTGAATCATCTCAATCGGAACTAGGAGGAAGGAGTTATGTCCATATTACGAAGTAGTGTCTACACTGTCCAAAAATCTGTCCGGCAGACTACCTTTCGCTAATTTCATCATAACTCTTTATTGGAAAGTCCGAATTGTGCACCGTTATTTTTTTTAGAACCCTAACTCGTATATCTTTCCAACCATATAGGTTACACCTCCTAGAAATACCTGAGTCAAATCAGTTTATTCTATGAAGTTGACCAAAAATCTGCACTATGGTGCTCCTTGGATAGTAAAGGGTTGTGCTTTCTTATTAGACCTTGAAGGTGTAAAATCCCATATGTTTACATTAATATATTAATGTACTTGTTTAGTGATTCTTCTATATGTAATGACTTAAGAATAAACCATATATATATTAAAATCGTAAGGATATCACCTATAGTAGTTCGAAGGAATAAAATAGAAATTTTAATGTTCCAAGTGTGAATTTATTTTAGTTTTGAAATAAATCATAAAAAGCAATGTTTTTAGGTTAAAATAACATTAAAAATGAATCCGGAACGTCGAAAAACCTTAGGGTAGTCGTATGGATCAAATTGGAGATTTCTAGTGGCAAAACTGTAATTTTGGAAAAAAAACTCAAAATTCAGCCATGAACAGTGATTTGTCGCGGACTGCTGTGTTTAAAACACAGAATCCAGCCAATTTCTTCCATTTTTTCTCACATCTCTCACCCCCAAACCCCTTAGCACCCTTGGGAAGATAGAGGAAAGGAGGAAATGGAGAAAGGAGGTCATTAGAGCTTGGGTTTTTGGTTTGAAACTTTGATTCAAGGTAGGGATTTCTTCTCTTTCTCTTACATTGAGACTAGGGCTATGTATACATATAGTTTTTTTTTTTTTGATCTAAATCTTAGATGTATGTTAGGAAACCTTTGATTCTTGATGTCTATGCAAATATTATCATGTTCTAAACAATGTTATGGTTGGGTAACTACTTTCTCTTGTTTTTGCTCTCAACCCTAACTTTTGAGAAATATGGATTTTTCTCTCTATAGTCACTCAATCTTGGCTTTGAAAACTTTAGTGGTTTGTGTTGAGTAATAAATGATGTTGTGGTGATCTCTTGTATTTTCCTAATTGTTTATTGAAATTGCCTCATAATGGATTTGTGGATCTTTGGAAATTTGCTTGTAAATTGGAGATTTATGGAATCCTTGGTTATGTGTGACGATTGTTGGGATGATGTGATCTTGTATGGTTGTTGGAATGAACATGGATGAGAGGTTCCTTGTAAGGATGCTCATTCCATCTCAAGAGGTTCCTTGTAAGGATGCTTGAGAAACCAAATCTTGAGGGTGAGAGGTTCCTTGTAAGGATGCTCACACCAAAAGAGGACAGTATGTGATTTTCTCAAGAGGTTCCTTGTAAGGATGCTTGAGAAACCAAATCTTGAGGGTGAGAGGTTCCTTGTAAGGATGCTCCCGTTAGAGAGGACAATATGATATCATGTGTGGGAAATGATTTATATTTTGGCAATGGATGTTTATTAGCACTTGGTTGAAATTGCTCCTTTCTATTACTATTGTTACTTAAACTTGAGATTCGTTGAAAAATGCACCCGTTTCATTTCAAATTATGTATCTATGCTATGTTGAAAAATGAGACCGACCCTTTTATATATTTTTATAAACCTTGTATGAGTTGAGAGGATTTTGCTACAGAGCTTCGTGCTCACCCCCTACAAATAACATTTTCAGATTTCACACTTGAGGAGGAGTTAGGAGCCGAGGAGCCCGCCCATTGGGAGACTCCGCTTGAAGGGAATGTGGATCCCGAGGTGGACGCTTAGAGCGACACTTTTATTTTGTTCTAGACTAGATTATACTTAGAATATCCTTTTGAAGTCTAGTTCCTTTTTTTTTGTTATTTTCGCTGCGTTATATTATTACATTGTGGAGATGTAAAGGCCAAGATTGGACCTATTCTTTGGGATGATAGTGTGGATATGACATATGATGAATGAAAGTTTATTTTATGATGGATAAATAGACCCGGTGTGGTCAATAGTTATGCATATGTGGACCCGGTGTGGTCAATTGTAATATAATTGTACAGGTTGTGTTTTGGGTAAAGCTCCCCGTACAAAGGAGACTCTGCCCAAATTTTGTTAAAATATGAATGGTTGATGAATGAACTTTCGTCGTGATGAATTTACGTAATGCTCTCATGGGGTGAATGGTTTTTAGAATGTAATGTCACCCAAGGGGGTTTTGGGGCGTTACAAATTTGGTATCAAAGCTTAGGCTTTAGGTCTTACATGGGAGCTGTAGGTTATGGATTACCACTAGAAAGGCAGGATTAGGTTGAACGAAATTGTTGATCTATGTTTTATATAAATCTTAGGCTTTAAATTAAAGCAATAATTAGGATGTCTTGTACCTCAATGAAATTAAATTGTGAATTGATGTGCAGGATGGATGGAGGACGAGGACGAGGACGTGGACGTGGGCGTGGTCGTGGAGGTCAAGCAAATCCACCACCACCACCACCTCCCGATGCCATGAATGGCATCTATCAATGCTTGAAGGAGCTCACCACTTTGGTACAAAACCAGAATGGGAACAACAACCATAATGGTGGAGCTCAACCACTAGCGCAAGTACCCGGAATTGGAAATGGAGATCGAAGGATGGTGGTTCTTCGAGAATTTCTGAGACAACATCCACCCACCTTCCAAGGGAGCTCTAACCCTTTGGATGCGGACAAGTGGATACGCAGAGTGAAGAAGGTATGTGACGGCATGGGAGTTGCCGAAGATTTGAGGGTTGGCTTGGCGACCTATTTGTTAGAGGGGGAGGCCGACCATTGGTGGGATTCGGTCAAGAGACGGAGGAACACTGATGCACTCACTTGGGAGGAGTTCGACCAAATATTTCAAGACAAGTACTTTCCTGAATCAGTCAGAGATCGAATGAAGGCTGACTTTCTTGCTCTACGACAGGGTAGCACGACGGTGGCCGAGTACGAAAGGAGGTTTGACGAGCTCTCCCGTTATGCTACAGGATTTATATCTACGGAGGCCGACAGGGCTAAGCGATTTGAGCAGGGACTGAGGCCGGTCATCCGGGAGAAGTTGGTGGCTCTCAAGATTAGGGAGTATGGGGACTTGGTGGACAGAGCTGCACTGGTAGAGAGAGACATAGAGGATAGCCAGCGACGACAGGGCTTCTTGAGAGGAGGTCCAATCCGGACGGGTGCTAGCACTAGTGGGGCACAGAGACCGACACCATACCGTCGCCCAGACCCGACAGGTGGACAGCGACTTTTGACAGCCCGAGGAGAGGGAGACACTCAGACTAGAGCTGGTATTATCCCACGATCTTGCTTTGCATGCGGAGGTGTGGGACATATTCGGATGCATTGCCCAGTTTTTCCACCTCAGGGGCCTATCCAGACCGCAAGACAAGTACCAGCAGCCCAACCACCACCACCGAGGCCTGCACCGCATCGACCGATACAAACTCAAGCCCCCGGCGGCACCAACCAAGGGCGAGTATTTGCTTTGACTCAGCCGGAGGAGGACATTGCCAATGCCGTTGTGGAAGGTATCATTCTTCTCTACAATTCCTGGGCCCGAATCTTATTTGATCCCGGTGCTACTCATTCTTTTATACGTACTGCATATGCTATGAATTTGGGATTGGGTTTCGAGAAGTTAGAACATGCTTTGACTGTTGACTTGCCTACGGGAGAACAATTGGGTACTAGCCGAGTCTGCAAGGGTTGTGTGCTTCGTATTGGGGAGCACGAATTGATTGTGGATTTGATTGCTTTAGAGATGAAGGGGTATGACGTGATTTTTGGGATGAACTTGTTATCCACTTTTCGTGCGGTACTGGATTGTTTCCGCAAGCGGATTACATTTCAATTGCCGGGAGGAGTAATTTTCAGTTTTGTGAATAACCGAGATTCTTTCCATCCATTTCCTACTACGGGTAGTAGATTCTTAAAAGCGAAAGCGGGAAGTCATTTGAGTTTCTTAGCTAGCTTGATGGGAGATAACATGGATAAACTCCATACGGATGTGGTGTTAATTGTATCGGAGTTTTCGGATGTTTTTCCTGAGGAATTACCTGGATTACCGCCACATAGGGAAATTGAGTTCAAGATCGATCTCTATCCGGGAACCGAACCCATATCCATTGCTCCCTACCGGATGGCACCTTTGGAGTTGAAGGAGCTAAGGAAGCAGTTGGATCAATTGTTGGCGATTGGGTTTATCCGTCTAAGCACTTCACCTTGGGGAGCCCCGGTCCTCTTTGTGAAGAAAACGGATGAGACTCTACGGTTGTGCACGGATTACCGGAGGTTGAATCGGGTTACCGTGAAGAATAAGTATCCGTTGCCGAGAATTGATGACTTATTTGATCAGTTGGAGGGTTCAAAGTATTACTCCAAGATTGATCTTCGCACGGGGTATCATCAGCTGCGAATTAAGGAGGAGGATATTCCTAAGACTGCTTTCCGTACCCGATATGGTCATTTCGAGTATACGGTGATGCCATTCGGATTGACTAATGCCCCCGCAGCCTTCATGGATTTGATGCACAGAGTCTTCCGGCCATACCTCGATCAATTTGTCATTGTGTTTATTGATGACATATTGATTTACTCACAGACTCAGGAGGAACATGCTCGTCATCTCTCTATTGTGCTACAAACATTGAGAGAACATAAGTTATATGCAAAGATGAGCAAGTGTGAGTTTTGGATGAAGGAAGTGAAGTTCCTTGGCCATGTTGTGTCCGAGCAAGGAGTAGCGGTTGATCCAGCAAAGATTGAGGCCGTGATGAAATGGGAACCACCGAAGAACGTGACAGAAGTACGGAGTTTCTTGGGGTTAGCCGGCTATTATCGTAGGTTTGTGGAAGGGTTCTCCAAGATTGCGATGCCGATGACTCGCCTTACAAAGAAGGGGGAGAAATTTTTGTGGACTCAAGCGTGTGAACTAGCTTTTCGCACCTTGAAGGAGAAGTTGACGACTGCACCTATCCTCATTATTCCGAGTAGTGGGGAAGGCTACGATGTCTACACCGATGCTTCACTACGAGGATTGGGATGCGTTCTAATGCAAGGAGGGAAGGTAGTGGCTTATGGCTCGAGGCAACTCAAGGTGCACGAGCAGAATTATCCCACACACGACTTGGAGCTGGCTGCAGTGGTGTTTGCTCTTAAGTTGTGGAGATGTTATTTATACGGGGAGAAATTTCAAGTGTTTTCGGACCATAAAAGCCTCAAGTATATCTTCACACAGAAAGACTTGAATCTCCGGCAGAGAAGGTGGATTGAGTACTTGGAAGATTATGAGTTCACACTCAACTACCATCCAGGGAAGGCCAATGTAGTTGCCGACGCTCTTAGCAGGAAGTCTCGGGGTGAAATCAATTCTCTTGCGGTAAATAGGTGGAAAATGATTGATGCATTGGAGGAGTACGATCTATGGGTGGATGGACCGGAGTATCAATCATATCTATTCAACCTTGTAGCTCAACCGACGCTTCGACAACGGGTTGTGGAGTTGCAATGCCTGGATTCGGAACTCGATTTGATTAGAGCCCGATTGGAGAATGGGGAAGCGATGGGAGGATGGTCTTGGAAGAATGGAGAGTTGAGATATGGGGAGAAGCTATGTGTTCCCGATGATTCGTCCCTAAAGGAGGAGATACTTGGGGAGTGTCATCGCTCCAAGTTTGCTATCCACCCCGGTAGCACAAAGATGTATAGGGACATGAAGCGTCAATACTGGTGGAGGGGAATGAAGCGAGATGTAGCCAAGTATGTGGCAAAATGTGCGGTGTGCCAGCAGGTGAAGATTGAGCATCAAAGGCCAGGAGGAGTCCTACAGTCTTTGCCTATTCCAGAGTGGAAGTGGGATCACATCACCATGGACTTCGTGTCGGGTTTACCACGGACGTCGCGCAGGCATAATGCAGTGTGGGTCATTGTGGATAGACTCACCAAGTCCGCTCATTTCTTGGGTATGAAGACCACAGACTCATTAGAGACGTTGAGCAAGCTCTATATCTGTGAGATTGTTAGGTTGCACGGAGTTCCGCTCTCCATTGTGTCGGATCGTGATTCTCGGTTTGTGGCGCGATTTTGGCAAAGTCTACAACAAGCTATGGGGACAGAGTTACATTTCAGCACAGCCTTTCATCCCCAAACGGATGGCCAATCCGAGAGGGTGATACAAATCGTGGAAGACATGTTACGAGCTTGCGCGTTGGACTTCAAGGGAAGTTGGAGTGACCATTTACCGTTGGTGGAATTTGCATACAACAACAGCTATCAGACCAGTATTGGAATGGCACCCTATGAGGCCTTGTATGGAAGACCATGTAGATCCCCGACGTGTTGGTTAGAAGCGGGCGAGAGTAGTTTGTTTGGGCCAGAAATTGTTCGAGAGACTACAGAGAAAATTCAACTCATCCGGGAGAGACTACGCACAGCACAGAGTAGACAGAAAAGCTACGCGGATCAAAGACGAAGACCATTAGAATTCAAAGAGGGGGACTATGTGTTTCTCAAAGTGTCGCCCCAGAAAGGAGTATTTAGATTCGGCAAGAAGGGAAAGTTAGCGCCAAGGTATACCGGGCCATTTGAAGTGATCAAAGTGGTGGGCAAGGCGGCATATCAGTTGCGGTTACCAGCTCAGTTATCGGGAGTACACGACGTATTCCATGTGTCCATGTTGAGGAAGTGTAAATCGGATGCAACGCCGGTTGTAGACTTAGAAGATATTGAAATTCAAGATGGAGCAACCTATGAAGAACAACCAGTGAAGATTCTCGACGCCAAGGAGAAAGTGCTTCGCAACAAAGTCATCAAATTGGTGAAAGTCTTGTGGCAACACCATGGAGTGGAAGAAGCTACATGGGAACCGGAGCTAGAAATGCGAGAGAAGTACCCACATTTGTTCGCTACTTGAGGTAAGTTTCGAGGACGAAACTTTCTTTAAGGGGGGTGGATTGTAACACCCGCATTTTCTTTTATATATGTATATAGATATATAGTAAATAATTGTTGTAAAAATGGGGATATGTGTAGTGATGTGTGTTTGAATTTGGTAGAATGAAAAAGGGATGAACAGTGCACTGGCTGTAACATCAAGCTCGATTTCGACCTTGATGCAGTCCATATCTCTCAAAACTTAAAACATGAAATTTGTAGAGCTCTCTCTTAGGATTCCATATCACCTTGAATCATCTCAATCGGAACTAGGAGGAAGGAGTTATGTCCATATTACGAAGTAGTGTCTACACTGTCCAAAAATCTGTCCGGCAGACTACCTTTCGCTAATTTCATCATAACTCTTTATTGGAAAGTCCGAATTGTGCACCGTTATTTTTGTTAGAACCCTAACTCGTATATCTTTCCAACCATATAGGTTACACCTCCTAGAAATACCTGAGTCAAATCAGTTTATTCTATGAAGTTGACCAAAAATCTGCACTATGGTGCTCCTTGGATAGTAAAGGGTTGTGCTTTCTTATTAGACCTTGAAGGTGTAAAACCCCATATGTTTACATTAATATATTAATGTACTTGTTTAGTGATTCTTCTATATGTAATGACTTAAGAATAAACCATATATATATTAAAATCGTAAGGATATCACCTATAGTAGTTCGAAGGAATAAAATAGAAATTTTAATGTTCCAAGTGTGAATTTATTTTAGTTTTGAAATAAATCATAAAAAGCAATGTTTTTAGGTTAAAATAACATTAAAAATGAATCCGGAACGTCGAAAAACCTTAGGGTAGTCGTATGGATCAAATTGGAGATTTCTAGTGGCAAAACTGTAATTTTGGAAAAAAACTCAAAATTCAGCCATGAACAGTGATTTGTCGCGGACTGCTGTGTTTAAAACACAGAATCCAGCCAATTTCTTCCATTTTTTCTCACATCTCTCACCCCCAAACCCCTTAGCACCCTTGGGGAAGATAGAGGAAAGGAGGAAAGGGAGAAAGGAGGTCATTAGAGCTTGGTTTTTGGTTTGAAACTTTGATTCAAGGTAGGGGATTTCTTCTCTTTCTCTTACATTGAGACTAGGGCTATGTATACATATAGGTTTTTTTTTTTGATCTAAATCTTAGATGTATGTTAGGAAACCTTTGATTCTTGATGTCTATGCAAATATTATCATGTTCTAAACAATGTTATGGTTGGGTAACTACTTTCTCTTGTTTTTGCTCTCAACCCTAACTTTTGAGAAATATGGATTTTTCTCTCTATAGTCACTCAATCTTGGCTTTGAAAACTTTAGTGGTTTGTGTTGAGTAATAAATGATGTTGTGGTGATCTCTTGTATTTTCCTAATTGTTTATTGAAATTGCCTCATAATGGATTTGTGGATCTTTGGAAATTTGCTTGTAAATTGGAGATTTATGGAATCCTTGGTTATGTGTGACGATTGTTGGGATGATGTGATCTTGTATGGTTGTTGGAATGAACATGGATGAGAGGTTCCTTGTAAGGATGCTCATTCCATCTCAAGAGGTTCCTTGTAAGGATGCTTGAGAAACCAAATCTTGAGGGTGAGAGGTTCCTTGTAAGGATGCTCACACCAAAAGAGGACAGTATGTGATTTTCTCAAGAGGTTCCTTGTAAGGATGCTTGAGAAACCAAATCTTGAGGGTGAGAGGTTCCTTGTAAGGATGCTCCCGTTAGAGAGGACAATATGATATCATGTGTGGGAAATGATTTATATTTTGGCAATGGATGTTTATTAGCACTTGGTTGAAATTGCTCCTTTCTATTACTATTGTTACTTAAACTTGAGATTCGTTGAAAAATGCACCCGTTTCATTTCAAATTATGTATCTATGCTATGTTGAAAAATGAGACCGACCCTTTTATATATTTTTATAAACCTTGTATGAGTTGAGAGGATTTTGCTACAGAGCTTCGTGCTCACCCCCTACAAATAACATTTTCAGATTTCACACTTGAGGAGGAGTTAGGAGCCGAGGAGCCCGCCCATTGGGAGACTCCGCTTGAAGGGAATGTGGATCCCGAGGTGGACGCTTAGAGCGACACTTTTATTTTGTTCTAGACTAGATTATACTTAGAATATCCTTTTGAAGTCTAGTTCTTTTTTTTTTTTGTTATTTTCGCTGCGTTATATTATTACATTGTGGAGATGTAAAGGCCAAGATTGGACCTATTCTTTTGGGATGATAGTGTGGATATGACATATGATGAATGAAAGTTTATTTTATGATGGATAAATAGACCCGGTGTGGTCAATAGTTATGCATATGTGGACCCGGTGTGGTCAATTGTAATATAATTGTACAGGTTGTGTTTTGGGTAAAGCTCCCCGTACAAAGGAGACTCTGCCCAAATTTTGTTAAAATATGAATGGTTGATGAATGAACTTTCGTCGTGATGAATTTACGTAATGCTCTCATGGGGTGAATGGTTTTTAGAATGTAATGTCACCCAAGGGGGTTTTTGGGGCGTT
>CAUOFW020009331.1:0-11632 GCA_963454935.2 Ilex paraguariensis
CCCTTTCGCAAGCCATCTTTTACTTGCAAGGCAGACAACATTTTCCCCGAAGACTTGGCCTTAGTGAGGGGAACAAAGCAGGGATTGGGCATATCCATCACGAACATCCCATATAAATGTGGCATAACAGACACATTTGCCTTTGTAAGGAATTGCAGTCCAAGGATTACCTGAAAATCATCGAGAGGGACTGCCATAAAATCACATGATCCTTGCCAATCACCAACTTTTAAAGGGACTTCTCTTGCGATGCCGCCTACTGGTTTTGCCTCTGAATTCACAGCCTTAATCTAGCTAGAATCTTTCACCAAAACCAGACCAAGCCACTGTACTTCCCGATCAGAAACAAAATTATGGGTTGCACCTGTATCAACCGTTGTCTGGACAGTCACATTGTTCAGGCGAATCTGCACAAACATCAACCCCCTCTTTTCCACTGTCTCCTCTTTGCGAATTGCATTAAGGAGTTGTAATGGGTTGACTCGTGTTGGTTCGTCAGAACAGTCAGTTTTCTCAGCCATGAGGGCATTGAGTTTTTCCTTCTTGGGGCAATTTTTGGCACGATGAGGGCCATTACAGATAAAACAGCCTGAGTCAACACCACCCTTTGATGAAGAGGCTTTGTCAGTCAGTTTTTCTAAATTGCCAAACTTCTCAGCCTTTTTCTTCTGCTTGTCCTTCTTAGGGAACTTGGTTTTCCCTTTCGACTCCTTCTTTGGAGGGTTAGCCTGTGTTTTGTAGTCAACCAACGCATTTGCTGCGGACATAGCAGCGGGTAAGTCCTTCACCCCTTGCCGACGAAGTTCTGCCTATGCCCAAGTTTGGAGACCAGACATAAAGTTGAACAGTTTGTCTTCCTTTGACATATTTTTGATGTCAAGTATCAGAGATGAGAATTGCTTTATGTACTCCCTCACGGTGCTTGTATGTCGAAGTTTCCTTAATGCATCACGGGCTTGCCAAGCCGTGTTGCTAGGAAGGAATTGCTCCTTCATTTCAGTGGACAGAGACTCCCAAGTAGTAATTGATGGACGAGATTTGTCCTCAGAACGTGTTCACCACCATAATTTACTATCACCAGATAGGTACATACTAGTGAGGTCTACCTTCTCAGCATCCGAAGTGCGAACTGCTTTGAAGTAATGCCTCATATCCTACAGAAAATTTTTGAGTTTTTTAGCATTACGACTGCATGTGAAAGGCTTAGGGTCAGACACTTTGGCTTTCAGAGTGCTTTCACTGCCAGAAGCCAAAGAAGCATTCTTCAGTGCCTTCTTGAGCACTGAAACGTCTGTCTCGAGGGAACTCAATCTTTCTCCCATATCATCGGTCCACCTGGAGATCATAGTCAGCACGTCAAAAACTTCGTTCTTCACTCAACTGAAGTGATCAGATTTAGTCTTTTGAAGTTGTTCATGTGCAACCCGCATCTCTTCAAACCGTTGATACAGCAACTCAAGTTGCACAAAGAGAGTCACAACATCACCGAACTGTGGAGGACCAACCAATTCCTCCAAACGTGCCATCTTTTCCCTCAGATCAACATTCGTTCCGCCAGCCATAGTTGATTTGTTGCCAAAACCACGCTTTGGTACCAAACTGTCACAAACTAACTTTCGTTTTTCCTTCGAGACTACCTGTGAAGGCGTTGCTACTGCAATCAGCCACACTCAAACTCAAGAATAAGGGACAGAAACTCACACAGAAGGCATACACGAGTTTACTGGGACAAAACTCTCAAACCTTATATATTGAACTCAACAATTTACAAGGACTCTCAAAGGCAGAACACTCTCTACCTCATCAGAATGCTCAAGCACCCCTATTTATATAGGAGTAAGGCAGATGACACCCCCATCTGCCAAGGGGTAGTTACACACGTTTTTGCTATTCCATAGCATACTGGCTAGCAGGCTTGGTCTCCGTGCGACACCTAGCAAACAGTTCCACCACTTTCAGTAACTGTTGTGGAACTGCCCTTCATCAACATGCATCTAGACTGGATTCAGACTAGGGATGCCCAAAACTACCTCAGCAACTGTCTTAACTGTGTCTCAGCATCATAACCGCCCACATCCTCCTGGTCACATGCATTGAATAGTCATGTGCCAGTCAAGTGCCCACATTCAGCAGCCATGTGCCAGTCAAGTGCCCACATTCAGCAGTCAGTCTGACTACACGAACCAATGTGCATGCTGGGTTCAACCCATGCCATGCAATCCAAAGCTATGCACCCACATTGTTTCAATTGAGCCACCACGTGTTGTCATGCTCAACTGGGTGTTCTCATACTGCCTTGGTTCGCCCTAATCTGTCGAACCACTTAGCCGCATCACCTTGATTCCAACTTATGGCATCCCTTGGTGCAAGGTGCTACCAAGACCGGCCATTTGCACCCAAGTTAGTTAGGGTGTGACACTAAGGAATAATGATAAGACGTAAATCCCATAATGGATGGGTGTGGGCCATTTGGTGCAAGTGGGCAACCAATCGTCACCCAAGTCCAGAAGCCGATTAAGAGTAGGTCAAGAAGGCCCACTCCTTTTATCACCCTCATTTCAACAAATGTCATCTTATGGTTCAATTAATTAGAGAAATTTGGAGGCCGGTCACAGGTTGAATAAAATTTCATAAAAACCTCACTCACCAGTTTTTTTTTTTTTTTGTGAATTAGGTATAAGTGGCCTACTCTCCTTCCCTCCGATCAGCAATTTTCCGAATGATGTGGGCTTGTGAGTACCTCTCTGCCTGCTTGAGCCATTTGATGTGTGGACTTTGTGTGTGTGTGTTTATTTGTCTTCCGGGAAAAAAAAAAATTAAGCCCCTGTTTGGTAACTGTCTTTATTATGAGTTTTGTGTTTTTGTTTTAATTTTTGTCTAAAATGAAAACAAAAATATGTTTGTTTACTGTTTTTGGTATTGTTTTGTTTTTGTTGTATTGGAGACAAAGACAAAAAAATAGGGACAAAAAATTTTTGTTCCAAGAAACACACGAAACAGAAAACACGCGTGGATTGTTTAAATCAGGTCTTATCTTCGACTCTTGTTAGCCACAAAATTCCACTTCAAAACAGGGGCTATAAATATGGGATCTTTTTTGTCTAAACCACTCTTGCTCTTCCCACAAATCAGTCGCTCAGTCACTCTCTGTTCTCTCAGCCATTCTCTCTCTTTTGTGAAGGTAAGCAACGACTGTCTCTCCTCGTCTCTCTCTCAATACGTCTTTCTTCTCGGAAGTTCTCTCTCTCTTCCACTCACAGATCGACGAAGACGAAGCAAGGCTTACACGTAGATACTTGCAAGGCTCACACGAAGACGACTCAAAGCCGAAGACGAAGAAGGTAAATATAACTCCTTTCATTGTATACATATATGTATATATATACATAAATCTGTATATATATGCATAGATCTACATAAATCTATACATTACAGACCCTAATCATTTTTTTATTTTTTTATATTTTTTTATCTAAATAGATTTGTACGATTTTGTGCTTTAATCGTATTTTTTTTTTCTAGTTTTTCTATCTCAAAAAATATGTTTAAATTGTATAAGTGGTTTTACATTTGTGGGCATCAACGTTGGGGAAATCTTATGTTTAATGCCAAGCGAAATTATATAATTTGATGTAATTATTCGAAAATCCTTCATTAGATTCGGTTTTGCATTTGTTTTGTTTGCAAACCATTCATTAGATTCCGTTTTACAGACCATATTTCAATGCACAATTTCCTGTATATTTATAGAACAGCTTGGACATTTGTCTCTGTTAAGAAACTCATCAAACTGATATTTAATTTTATTTTTGTTTTTTATCTGGCTTTAAAGGTAGATCAGCAAGTTGATTGTCAGTAGAAACTTCTCTAATTTGCTTTCAGGATTTAGCTCAACTAGTCATAATGAAGTTTCAATTAGACGTGTGCTTGTTCTATCAGTCATTGTCAATTTTGTTCCCGATAGGGAATAATTTGTCGAATCTATGGATTGAATTTGATTAAATAATTCATAAATAATGATTGCAAAAGAGCACTAACAAGCATAAGGATTAGAGAATCCTTAACCTAGTATACATCCCTTATAAGCCTATTTGGCCATTAAAGAGAGCTTTATATTGTACGCGAATGCATTAGAATGGTCGAATAATCTTGGATTTTATATTTACTAAATAACAATTGATTAGGATTGCTTCATAGGTCTCAAAACTGCAGATGATGTGAATTTAATCAAGCTCCCTTGTCTATCCATCTAAGATATGTCTATTATTTGTGCGACTGTACCATTGTCATGCTTCCTCGACTGCAGCTTGGAGCCTGCATTTCACTCGAGCATCAGCTAGAATTTTAGTAGAATTTCTTTTTTTGTAATTGGACTATCTGTTATGGCATTTCAATTGTCAATACATGAAATTATCTGTGATGTTCATATTAGGATGATGATGTATTGATGATGGTTACATTTATTCTTTTCACCTTTTTCTTTTATCTATCAATGCATTACTTGGATTTGATGTACACCTTGATCCATGTAGAATGATTAAAGCCAACTTATGTTGGTCTTTCTTCTTTTCATCTATCATCCTCGGTTTATGTGAGGTGTTGGATTGTGCTGCAGTGATCTTTTTGTCAGGACATGGAGCTGGGGTGTTGGTGCATAATCACTCTTTATTTTGTTGATTGTTCTATCTGCTTTGGGTTTTGTGCACTATTCATGCGACTGTTCACGTGAACAGTTGGTTTTCTAATGCTACTGCTTTTTGTCCAAGTGCTTTAGTGGTTCATCTGCTGGCTCTCAGTTGGTTCCTCAGCTGCTCTTGAGGGTTTGTCAGCTGCTTCATCATGATCCATTTTGTTGTTGGGATGCACTGTTCACGTCCAATGTTCATGTGCACTGTCTGTTTTGTTGATGTATCAACTTGGCTCTTGCTGGCATTTCAGCTGGTTCTTGGGGTCTCTCATCTGGTGTTCAGCTGGTTTACTACTTTATGGGATTTCATTGATGATGGCTACTATTGTTATTAGGATTCTGAAGCTGGGAATTCTTGGTTCCGTTCAGTTGAATTTTGCTTTTTTCATGTAACTGCTCTGCTCGGTTCTTAATGGTGTTTTGCAGCTGGTTGTAGCTGGATTTCCAGTTGGTTTTTATCAGATTTTCAACTGGGTCTTCAACTGATTTTCAGCTGGGCTTATGTCCCTTTGCGTCTCCAACAGGTTCATTGCTTTTGGGGTGCTATTAAGGTGGATGTAGGTCTTGTTGCTGTTGAGATACTGGGCAATGTTGACTTTGGATAAAGGCATTTTTTTGTCTTTCTTTTGAAGAATTAAAGCCAACTTTGGCTTTTTCTTTGTTGTTAAAGTTTTGCTTTTTCTGCTTCTTGTGATATTGTCCTTTATCAATAATATTTCTCTTTTTTACCAAAAAAATAAAAAAAAATTTAGAATTGCTCCAATGCCATGACAAAATATTATTCTTGAGAGCTGTACTTAAGTCATATTGAACTTTTACTGTTGTTTAATTGTTGCTTGTTTGCCAGATGAGATATCTCTGGATTGGATTTCACTTGATCATATGGAATTGGATTGGTTTAAAATGATGTTTGAATAGGTTTTGGAGTGGATTGAACCAAATGTTGGATATCTTGTCCATATTATGAAATAAAAGTGTTAATTTGTTTGAAAAAAAATGAGATATTATAAAACATATTTATGATAAAACTTGAAGTAGTTATCAAATATATTTTTTGTTTTTATTCTCATAATTTGATAGACAAAAATGACTATCAAACATGTTTTCTGTTTCAATATTTACTATAAAACAAAGACAAAAAATTGTCTCTGTTTTTAGTTTTTTGAAGATGCAAAAACAAAAACGTTACCAAACGAACCCTAATTTTTTGTTGAAAAGTCAAAATAATAGACATAACTAATGTCCTTTATAATTACAAAAAATAACGACATTATCAGCATCTAATTTAAACACATATTTTAAAAAATTACATCTTCATAATGTACATTTTCTCCATAAACACAAATTGTAAGACAGATACACAATTTAAAAAATATATACATTTTCAAGCTAAAAAATAATAGGCACGCAATAAAAAAAAAAAAAGATACGCAATAATTATTAGATAAATACACTAAAATACAGATCGTTAATGTACCTTATTTTACATAAACACAAATTGTGGGACAAGTACACTGAAACACAGATTATAAGTACACTAAAATATAGATCGTTAATATACCTTATTCTTCATAACTACAAATCCTTAGAATTGTATACTTTCACAAATTGTCAGATAGATACACTAAAATACAAATTGTTAATGTACCTTCTTTTTTATAAACACATATCGTCAGACAAAAATACTAAAATATAAATTATTAATATATTTTTTTTTTCATAAATACAAATCGTCAAACAGGTATACTAAAACACAGATCGTCAGACGTTATCATAATGTCCAAATAGCTTGGTTCACGATTTTGAATTTAAAAATTGATAGACAACACTGTAAAAACCTCAATAACAAAAAAAAAACTAATTATATTTTAAACTAAAATCATGTGATAAAGGCAAAATAGGTAATAAAAATCAGTAACTAAACAATCCCTTAACATTTTCGTCAACACAGGATTGCATTCAATTTTTTTCCAAAATTGGAGGACTTTTTTTATATTAAAAATTTGATAGAACTAAAATTAATTTACACACCAAAAGGGGAATCTTAGCTTAATTAATTATTAAAAGGAACATGTCTTCTTTGCTGGTGCCAAAAGTAAATTGACAGTAATCACCCTTTCTAATTTTTTGTACTGTAAACCTTGTTACAAATAAAGTTTGGAAAAAAAAAGAGATAAAAATATGGTAATTTAAGAAATAAAATTTCTTAAATTATCATATTGCTGACATTGTACTCTCAATTATATGATTAGATTCACATTATTTGAATTATTAATGTCTGTTACAAATTTGACTAAAAATTACTGGGCCTGGACATTCTCTAACAAATTTATCTAAGAGTTCACGAGAATAATTAATACAAGTTTGAACACCCTGTAGAAAAAAAATACACAAATATCATACGAATAAGGACAATATATGCAAGGTTGGCAAAAGGTAATTTGAGGTGGAAGGTGACAACATTGAATGAGAATCTTTTTTATTTTTAATATTAAATTTTTTTAAAAAATAGTTTATTTTTATTTTTTATGTGAGAGAGAGACAGAAGAAGAACGTGTTATTGTTGCTAAGAAAAATGTTTTAACATTTGTTTTTTTATTTTTTATCAGAGAGAGAGTTTAATTTTAATTTTTTTTATATTTTTTACTTATTTTTCATATAGAGAGAGTAGGTAGGGCTAAATATGAATTTACTTTTGAGTACTTTTTATTTTTTCAATATATGATTTTTAGGTTTCTATTATTATGGATTCAAATTACTACAATAAAAATTTTAATTATATTTAATTTTTTGGGTTTTTTTTTAATTTAAAATTTTTTTAGGTTAGTAATTTGGAGGTCGATCTCATTTTCTAGACTTATTTGATGATAAATCTATTAAGAAAACTTGTTTAACATTAAGTCTATTTTAATCTCTATTGTCCAAAAGACTTCCAGTAGTTATGTTTAAGTAAAACAAATTTGAAAACTAACCACTCTTAAATTTTAGGAATTTGACTAATATTAAAATTTTTTCTTATATCTATCTATAGAATAAAACTATAGTAATATTCAAACACAAAAAATGGTATCATTTAAATATAAAAAATAGTAATATTTAAATACAAAAAAATAGTAATATTCAAAAAAAATAACATTGAGTAGTAATATTTGAAAAAATAACAGTAGGAACATGCTCAACAAAAAACTGTAACATGAAAAAAATAGTAACATTCAAAATCTAAAAATAAAGGATGAAACCTCTAATTTTTAACATCAAAAAAGTAACATAGAAAAGTAATAATATGCTCAACAAAAAATAGTAACTTGAAAAAAAAATAGTAATATAGTCAATTAGAAAAAAATAATAACATTGTCAACAAAAAATGTAATAATATGAAATATTGAACAAAATTGGAGACTATTTACCAAAAAAAATAAAAACTAGGGGTCAAACCAATAATACATTGAGCTTCGATTGTGTCCTCTCTTCATCGGCTTCATTGTCTTCAATTCTCAGGAGCAGCACCGCCACCAACGCCAACGTTCAACACAACGTTTTCGAAGCTCCTCTTCTCGGTGAACTTGGCGAACATGCCTTGTGTTCTACTTCATTTTTTTTTCTATAGAATAAAAGTGTTTTAAGGAGGAAGAGTGCACTAGAGTGATGATACATCGGGGAGAGAGAAAGAGAGAGCATATGAATTTAAATTTGAATTTATGAGTAAATTAAGAGAAAATAATTCTCAACTTTGAAAAATTAATTTAAACCTACTGTCAAAGTCTTCAAAGTTTTTAACTTTTTATGACTAAGCAGAATAACATTGTTAATGATGTTTTTAGGATTTAAAAAATAATGGACTTAAATACTTATTGATGATGCATAAATTAATTTTTGTGCAAAATCAAGAATCAAGTGTATGAATGGATGAAGTTAATGAGCAATAAATAAAACAATCAATAATGAAATTGTAAATAAGGAGCCAATACAAAAAATTATAGTGGTTCAGTCCGGGTGACCTACTCCACTCTCGAGAACGGCAACGGTGGCTTGGATCTTTTTATTAATGGGTGAGGTCACCAGAAAGAGTATTCTCTAAGAGTATTACAATGCTTATAGAGAAAGAGAGAACAATGTGTGTAGGAAAGTGTAGTGTGTGTAGGGATCTCAAGACTATGAAGGCATGTCCTCTAAATATAAAGGACTTACATTATATAGACACACCAAGACGGTGACGTAAGGAAGGGGACTTCCACTATCTTGGTAAGTATAATCTTAATAGGAATGAATCTCTACATCCCGATATTCTCTCGCTTGTGTCTCTATTCCCGTCGGAGGATGATCTTGAGCTGGGCTGATTCTGATCTTGAGCTTAGACTTAGAGTAGTATGGACTTGGACTTGCATTGGAGTGGAGAAGAGGGACAAGGAGGCAAGAACCAAGAGGGTCTGGCCATGGGCGACGCCCATTTGGGCGTTAGCCTTTGGTGTTTTAGCCCACTTGACTCCTTGTTAATTTACGGCCTCATGGCTCCTTGTTGTGTTACGTCTTTAGTTGGATTTTTCTTCGGACTTTCTCAGTTTATTTAAATTGGGCTTAGTCCAGTAAAATTCGGACTCATCACTTATTATTAAAATAAAAAACAAATTAATCACCAAACAAATTTTCTTGACGAATTCAAATTATTATAATTTCATTAAAAAAGACTTAGTTCCAATTTTCGTTACTTAGAACCAAAAGCCCAAACTTTTTCTTTTAATATTGTTGAGCCGCCTGCCGCGGGGGACATATGATACATAGAACCACCCGACACGGCCTCTTCCAAAAAACAAAAAAAAAAACCACCCCATACGACACTACATATTGGACCCCCCAACGTGGTACCTTCTCTGATTACCCAAGGCCGATCTCAATAGCAGAAAAAGTGAAAGTATAAGTTAAATCCAGATCGGCTCCATAGATTATTATTTAATTTTTTTTTAATTTTGCTATAAAATAAGTTTTGTATCTTGATAATGTCTGCAATAAATAAATAAAAATAATAGGTGGATCATTATATTCTCTATGTAGTCAGCGGAGGATAATTCCTTTTTATTAAAGAAATGTCTATGACATAATAGTCACTTGCTTTGCATGGTATTCTTTTTCAATTATTTTAATTTTCATTATTCATGCCTATTACTATAATTTTAACTAGGAGTGTCAACCGTATTGTGTTAAGCAGATTCGTATCGGGACTAATCTGGTTTGTGTGAAAAAAGTATTTAAACTCGTACACGATTTGTTTAATTAAACGACTGAAAATCTGTAAATCGAACACAATTCCTTTATCAAACAGGTTACACGATACTGACTCTTTTAACTTGTTTAATAATTTTAATTAATCTAATTATTAAACTGCATATATTATTCTTGGCTAAATTTTTTAAAAGTAATTATTAATCTATTAATTTTATTTAAATGAGTAAATATATGATAAACGAGTTAACATATTTTATTTGAATACGATCCGTTTATTAAATGAGTTTAATAAGTTTATCCATTTATCATCCGTATCCCTTAAAATCTCACTCAAATTTGCTTAACCCTATATTAATTTAGATCAATTAATTATATTGTATAGTTTTTTGATAAGTATAACTATAAGTTTTGCACTTAACAAATTACTAGCACGATCAATCACATGCCATTCCATTCATTGATACATTTTTTGTTAATATTGGGTTTTACATTAATTTTTTGAAAAAAAAAAATTACCCATTGCACTTAAAAGAATTGAACAAAACAAAAGGGTTCATCATTGCTTATTTTTGTCCATCCTCGCATAGGTTTCTTTTCTAAAAAAGTAATGCTACTATTCGATAAGTGGGTTTCGATATACAGTACTTATATTTTTGGATCAATAATCTATATCGATGTATTATTTATTAAAATTTGATTATTTGATAACTGATTATATAATACACACTCTTATTTATATCGATAAAAAACTGTAACCTAAACCTATTCATATATAACTTAATATTTATGTTTCCTATCACACGTCTAACATACTTATTTATGGTATATTAAAATTCTTCAAATATAATTCTATTTTATATAAAATTCTCACACTGATTACCCAATAAACTCTCATTCATAATAATTAGAAAATTTTGGTCAAATTCCAACAAGGTTAGTGGTTCCTATTAAAATTTAACAACGAAAATTGTGCCACATTATTTAGTATGAAAAATTTGATAAATTTTTTTTTGATAAACACAGCATATTCCTTTCTAAAATCCCTCTCTATCCCATTCCGTTGCCAATAAATCAAAGAATTTAGGCACTATCGGAATAACATAATAGGAAATCATTTCCAATTTTTTGTATACTAAACCAAATTAGCTTCATCAATACATATTTCAATTCAATTAATTAAGTTCTGTATGATTTTTTAAAAATATTTAGAACCTATCATCATCATCGATTTAAAAAAAAAAGGCAAACTGTCATCAAATCATGGTGGTAAACTTTTCCAAATGCCTTTTGCAAATACGGTCTCTGCTTAGCCCTTTTCATTTCCGTCCACTTATCAATTGCTCTCTCTCTCT
Organism: Ilex paraguariensis; assembly: GCA_963454935.2. NCBI lineage: Eukaryota > Viridiplantae > Streptophyta > Magnoliopsida > Aquifoliales > Aquifoliaceae > Ilex > Ilex paraguariensis. Next base: position 11,260 of record CAUOFW020009331.1, read on the forward strand.
CAGTGAAATTGAATCATGGGTTTCGTTTATCTTGCCATCAAGATACCGAAGGCTATTACCATCGCATTCTTCGTGAACTTAGTAAACCATCTGAAATTCATGGTTATAGGGGCACTCACTCATCTGGGTCTGTACAAACCACCACCAGAAGAAGAGAATTCCAGGGATAATTGGAACAATTATATTCTGATATTAGATGGGCCATCTCCATCATTAGTCCCAATCCCAGTCCACGTCGTAACAGAACCATCAGGAAAGAGAGTCCCAGTAGTCCATTACGGCGATTTCCTCGAAAGATTTGGAGCAAAGGAAGCTGGAGGAAAGGTATGCACATCTGCTTGGATTGCATAGAGAAGAGGCATGAGATTAGGGA
>CAUOFW020009332.1:0-11612 GCA_963454935.2 Ilex paraguariensis
TATGGTAGGAAAATTTTAAAATACACAAAACAATCCATGTAAACCCAATTTTCTAAGAGTTTACACTAATAGCTTCCACATATCAAATGTGACTAAAACTTAATTTTCTTCCTTCTCTTTAAATCTCCCTCACTTTAGGTTTCCAACAAGCAAGAACACACACAACCACTGATATATGAGTTAAACACACTCACTTTGGTGAAGGTATGGCCACATTACATGAGGATTTGGAGGAAGTTAAGACATCAAAGAGGTATTGGTGTTTGGTAACAAAGGTACCAGCACTAGCTCCCTCTTGTGGAAATACCTCTGTTTTCTCCATTTTGGCCGTGATCCACTCCGAATCTGGAAAAGTTCAAAACACAAAAGTTGTAGATCTAGATGTCTTCCGATTGTGTCAACATTTTAGCTCAATCCCCACGGTTGGATCAAAAGTGATGACGATTCTACGAGAATTGGTCCGGAGCAGAAAAGTGTACCGGCTTTTCTTCACCCAATTTCTATATCCATTGCAAATCCTTTCTTACAATATTTATTTAGCACATTTAGGCACCCTTTTCCCACATTAAACATACACTAATGGTGCATTCAACAAAATAATTTATTTCAAAGTCATCACAACCATCCTCAATACCCCTTTTTACTAAACCATCAATTTCAAACTAGAAATTGATTATATCTTTTTTACACCAACTCCATAACCATAGGCAAGTGAATTACATAGTTCCATATGCCCGCCATTTTTCCATCCAACCAACTATGGTAGGAAAATTTTAAAATACACAAAACAATCCATGTAAACCCAATTTTCTAAGAGTTTACACTAATAGCTTTCCACATATCAAATGTGAGCTAAAACTTATATTTTTCTTCCTTCTCTTTTAATCTCCCTCACTTTAGGTTTCCAACAAGCAAGAACACACACACACACACTGATTTATGAGTTAAACACACTCACTTTGGTGAAGGTATGGCCACATTACATGAGGATTTGGAGGAAGTTAAGACATCAAAGAGGTATTGGTGTTTGGTAACAAAGGTACCAGCACTAGCTCCCTCTTGTGGAAATACCTCTGTCTTTCTCCATTTTGACCGTGATCCACTCAGAATCTGGAAAGTTCAAAACACAAAGTTGTAGATCTAGATGTCTTCCGTATTGTGTCAACATTTTAGCTCAATCCAACGGTTGGATCAAAAGTGATGACGATTCTACGAGAATTGGTCCGGAGCAGAAAAGTGTACCGGCTTTTCTTCACCCAATTTCTATATCCATTGCAAATCCTTTCTTACAATATTTATTTAGCACATTTAGGCACCCTTTTCCCACATTAAACATACACTAATGGTGCATTCAACAAAATAATTTATTTCAAGTCATCCCAACCATCCTCAATACCCCTTTTTAACTAAACCATCAATTTCAAACTAGAAATTGATTATATCTTTTTTACACCAACTCCATAACCATAGGCAAGTGAATTACATAGTTCCATATGCCCGCCATTTTTCCATCCAACCAACTATGGTAGGAAAATTTTAAAATACACAAAACAATCCATGTAAACCCAATTTTCTAAGAGTTTACACTAATAGCTTCCACATATCAAATGTGAGCTAAAACTTGATTTTTCTTCCTTCTCTTTTAATCTCCCTCACTTTAGGTTTCCAACAAGCAAGAACACACACACACACACACACTGATTTATGAGTTAAACACACTCACTTTGGTGAAGGTATGGCCACATTACATGAGGATTTGGAGGAAGTTAAGACATCAAAGAGGTATTGGTGTTTGGTAACAAAGGTACCAGCACTAGCTCCCTCTTGTGGAAATACCTCTGTTTTCTCCATTTTGGCCGTGATCCACTCAGAATCTGGAAATGTTCAAAACACAAAAGTTGTAGATCTAGATGTCTTCTGTATTGTGTCAACATTTTAGCTCAATCCAACGGTTGGATCAAAAGTGATGACGATTCTACGAGAATTGGTCCGGAGCAGAAAAGTGTACCGGCTTTTCTTCACCCAATTTCTATATCCATTGCAAATCCTTTCTTACAATATTTATTTAGCACATTTAGGCACCCTTTTCCCACATTAAACATACACTAATGGTGCATTCAACAAAATAATTTATTTCAAGTCATCCCAACCATCCTCAATACCCCTTTTTAACTAAACCATCAATTTCAAACTAGAAATTGATTATATCTTTTTTACACCAACTCCATAACCATAGGCAAGTGAATTACATAGTTCCATATGCCCGCCATTTTTCCATCCAACCAACTATGGTAGGAAAATTTTAAAATACACAAAACAATCCATGTAAACCCAATTTTCTAAGAGTTTACACTAATAGCTTCCACATATCAAATGTGAGCTAAAACTTAATTTTTCTTCCTTCTCTTTTAATCTCCCTCACTTTAGGTTTCCAACAAGCAAGAACACACACACACACACACTGATTTATGAGTTAAACACACTCACTTTGGTGAAGGTATGGCCACATTACATGAGGATTTGGAGGAAGTTAAGACATCAAAGAGGTATTGGTGTTTGGTAACAAAGGTACCAGCACTAGCTCCCTCTTGTGGAAATACCTCTGTTTTCTCCATTTTGGCCGTGATCCACTCAGAATCTGGAAATGTTCAAAACACAAAAGTTGTAGATCTAGATGTCTTCTGTATTGTGTCAACATTTTAGCTCAATCCAACGGTTGGATCAAAAGTGATGACGATTCTACGAGAATTGGTCCGGAGCAGAAAAGTGTACCGGCTTTTCTTCACCCAATTTCTATATCCATTGCAAATCCTTTCTTACAATATTTATTTAGCACATTTAGGCACCCTTTTCCCACATTAAACATACACTAATGGTGCATTCAACAAAATAATTTATTTCAAGTCATCCCAACCATCCTCAATACCCCTTTTTAACTAAACCATCAATTTCAAACTAGAAATTGATTATATCTTTTTTACACCAACTCCATAACCATAGGCAAGTGAATTACATAGTTCCATATGCCCGCCATTTTTCCATCCAACCAACTATGGTAGGAAAATTTTAAAATACACAAAACAATCCATGTAAACCCAATTTTCTAAGAGTTTACACTAATAGCTTCCACATATCAAATGTGAGCTAAAACTTGATTTTTCTTCCTTCTCTTTTAATCTCCCTCACTTTAGGTTTCCAACAAGCAAGAACACACACACACACACTGATTTATGAGTTAAACACACTCACTTTGGTGAAGGTATGGCCACATTACATGAGGATTTGGAGGAAGTTAAGACATCAAAGAGGTATTGGTGTTTGGTAACAAAGGTACCAGCACTAGCTCCCTCTTGTGGAAATACCTCTGTTTGTCTCCATTTTGACCGTGATCCACTCAGAATCTGGAAAAGTTCAAAACACAAAAGTTGTAGATCTAGATGTCTTCTGTATTGTGTCAACATTTTAGCTCAATCCAACGGTTGGATCAAAAGTGATGACGATTCTACGAGAATTGGTCCGGAGCAGAAAAGTGTACCGGCTTTTCTTCACCCAATTTCTATATCCATTGCAAATCCTTTCTTACAATATTTATTTAGCACATTTAGGCACCCTTTTCCCACATTAAACATACACTAATGGTGCATTCAACAAAATAATTTATTTCAAGTCATCCCAACCATCCTCAATACCCCTTTTTAACTAAACCATCAATTTCAAACTAGAAATTGATTATATCTTTTTTACACCAACTCCATAACCATAGGCAAGTGAATTACATAGTTCCATATGCCCGCCATTTTTCCATCCAACCAACTATGGTAGGAAAATTTTAAAATACACAAAACAATCCATGTAAACCCAATTTTCTAAGAGTTTACACTAATAGCTTCCACATATCAAATGTGAGCTAAAACTTAATTTTTCTTCCTTCTCTTTTAATCTCCCTCACTTTAGGTTTCCAACAAGCAAGAACACACACACACACTGATTTATGAGTTAAACACACTCACTTTGGTGAAGGTATGGCCACATTACATGAGGATTTGGAGGAAGTTAAGACATCAAAGAGGTATTGGTGTTTGGTAACAAAGGTACCAGCACTAGCTCCCTCTTGTGGAAATACCTCTGTTTTCTCCATTTTGACCGTGATCCACTCAGAATCTGGAAAGTTCAAAACACAAAAGTTGTAGATCTAGATGTCTTCTGTATTGTGTCAACATTTTAGCTCAATCCAACGGTTGGATCAAAAGTGATGACGATTCTACGAGAATTGGTCCGGAGCAGAAAAGTGTACCGGCTTTTCTTCACCCAATTTCTATATCCATTGCAAATCCTTTCTTACAATATTTATTTAGCACATTTAGGCACCCTTTTCCCACATTAAACATACACTAATGGTGCATTCAACAAAATAATTTATTTCAAGTCATCCCAACCATCCTCAATACCCCTTTTTAACTAAACCATCAATTTCAAACTAGAAATTGATTATATCTTTTTTACACCAACTCCATAACCATAGGCAAGTGAATTACATAGTTCCATATGCCCGCCATTTTTCCATCCAACCAACTATGGTAGGAAAATTTTAAAATACACAAAACAATCCATGTAAACCCAATTTTCTAAGAGTTTACACTAATAGCTTCCACATATCAAATGTGAGCTAAAACTTGATTTTTCTTCCTTCTCTTTTAATCTCCCTCACTTTAGGTTTCCAACAAGCAAGAACACACACACACACACACTGATTTATGAGTTAAACACACTCACTTTGGTGAAGGTATGGCCACATTACATGAGGATTTGGAGGAAGTTAAGACATCAAAGAGGTATTGGTGTTTGGTAACAAAGGTACCAGCACTAGCTCCCTCTTGTGGAAATACCTCTGTTTGTCTCCATTTTGACCGTGATCCACTCAGAATCTGGAAAAGTTCAAAACACAAAAGTTGTAGATCTAGATGTCTTCTGTATTGTGTCAACATTTTAGCTCAATCCAACGGTTGGATCAAAAGTGATGACGATTCTACGAGAATTGGTCCGGAGCAGAAAAGTGTACCGGCTTTTCTTCACCCAATTTCTATATCCATTGCAAATCCTTTCTTACAATATTTATTTAGCACATTTAGGCACCCTTTTCCCACATTAAACATACACTAATGGTGCATTCAACAAAATAATTTATTTCAAGTCATCCCAACCATCCTCAATACCCCTTTTTAACTAAACCATCAATTTCAAACTAGAAATTGATTATATCTTTTTTACACCAACTCCATAACCATAGGCAAGTGAATTACATAGTTCCATATGCCCGCCATTTTTCCATCCAACCAACTATGGTAGGAAAATTTTAAAATACACAAAACAATCCATGTAAACCCAATTTTCTAAGAGTTTACACTAATAGCTTCCACATATCAAATGTGAGCTAAAACTTAATTTTTCTTCCTTCTCTTTTAATCTCCCTCACTTTAGGTTTCCAACAAGCAAGAACACACACACACACACACTGATTTATGAGTTAAACACACTCACTTTGGTGAAGGTATGGCCACATTACATGAGGATTTGGAGGAAGTTAAGACATCAAAGAGGTATTGGTGTTTGGTAACAAAGGTACCAGCACTAGCTCCCTCTTGTGGAAATACCTCTGTTTTCTCCATTTTGACCGTGATCCACTCAGAATCTGGAAATAGTTCAAAACACAAAAGTTGTAGATCTAGATGTCTTCTGTATTGTGTCAACATTTTAGCTCAATCCAACGGTTGGATCAAAAGTGATGACGATTCTACGAGAATTGGTCCGGAGCAGAAAAGTGTACCGGCTTTTCTTCACCCAATTTCTATATCCATTGCAAATCCTTTCTTACAATATTTATTTAGCACATTTAGGCACCCTTTTCCCACATTAAACATACACTAATGGTGCATTCAACAAAATAATTTATTTCAAGTCATCCCAACCATCCTCAATACCCCTTTTTAACTAAACCATCAATTTCAAACTAGAAATTGATTATATCTTTTTTACACCAACTCCATAACCATAGGCAAGTGAATTACATAGTTCCATATGCCCGCCATTTTTCCATCCAACCAACTATGGTAGGAAAATTTTAAAATACACAAAACAATCCATGTAAACCCAATTTTCTAAGAGTTTACACTAATAGCTTCCACATATCAAATGTGAGCTAAAACTTGATTTTTCTTCCTTCTCTTTTAATCTCCCTCACTTTAGGTTTCCAACAAGCAAGAACACACACACACACACACACTGATTTATGAGTTAAACACACTCACTTTGGTGAAGGTATGGCCACATTACATGAGGATTTGGAGGAAGTTAAGACATCAAAGAGGTATTGGTGTTTGGTAACAAAGGTACCAGCACTAGCTCCCTCTTGTGGAAATACCTCTGTTTGTCTCCATTTTGACCGTGATCCACTCAGAATCTGGAAAGTTCAAAACACAAAAGTTGTAGATCTAGATGTCTTCTGTATTGTGTCAACATTTTAGCTCAATCCAACGGTTGGATCAAAAGTGATGACGATTCTACGAGAATTGGTCCGGAGCAGAAAAGTGTACCGGCTTTTCTTCACCCAATTTCTATATCCATTGCAAATCCTTTCTTACAATATTTATTTAGCACATTTAGGCACCCTTTTCCCACATTAACATACACTAATGGTGCATTCAACAAAATAATTTATTTCAAGTCATCCCAACCATCCTCAATACCCCTTTTTAACTAAACCATCAATTTCAAACTAGAAATTGATTATATCTTTTTTACACCAACTCCATAACCATAGGCAAGTGAATTACATAGTTCCATATGCCCGCCATTTTTCCATCCAACCAACTATGGTAGGAAAATTTTAAAATACACAAAACAATCCATGTAAACCCAATTTTCTAAGAGTTTACACTAATAGCTTCCACATATCAAATGTGAGCTAAAACTTAATTTTTCTTCCTTCTCTTTTAATCTCCCTCACTTTAGGTTTCCAACAAGCAAGAACACACACACACACACACTGATTTATGAGTTAAACACACTCACTTTGGTGAAGGTATGGCCACATTACATGAGGATTTGGAGGAAGTTAAGACATCAAAGAGGTATTGGTGTTTGGTAACAAAGGTACCAGCACTAGCTCCCTCTTGTGGAAATACCTCTGTTTGTCTCCATTTTGACCGTGATCCACTCAGAATCTGGAAATGTTCAAAACACAAACGTTGTAGATCTAGATGTCTTCTGTATTGTGTCAACATTTTAGCTCAATCCAACGGTTGGATCAAAAGTGATGACGATTCTACGAGAATTGGTCCGGAGCAGAAAAGTGTACCGGCTTTTCTTCACCCAATTTCTATATCCATTGCAAATCCTTTCTTACAATATTTATTTAGCACATTTAGGCACCCTTTTCCCACATTAACATACACTAATGGTGCATTCAACAAAATAATTTATTTCAAGTCATCCCAACCATCCTCAATACCCCTTTTTAACTAAACCATCAATTTCAAACTAGAAATTGATTATATCTTTTTTACACCAACTCCATAACCATAGGCAAGTGAATTACATAGTTCCATATGCCCGCCATTTTTCCATCCAACCAACTATGGTAGGAAAATTTTAAAATACACAAAACAATCCATGTAAACCCAATTTTCTAAGAGTTTACACTAATAGCTTCCACATATCAAATGTGAGCTAAAACTTGATTTTTCTTCCTTCTCTTTTAATCTCCCTCACTTTAGGTTTCCAACAAGCAAGAACACACACACACACACACTGATTTATGAGTTAAACACACTCACTTTGGTGAAGGTATGGCCACATTACATGAGGATTTGGAGGAAGTTAAGACATCAAAGAGGTATTGGTGTTTGGTAACAAAGGTACCAGCACTAGCTCCCTCTTGTGGAAATACCTCTGTTTGTCTCCATTTTGACCGTGATCCACTCAGAATCTGGAAAGTTCAAAACACAAAAGTTGTAGATCTAGATGTCTTCCGTATTGTGTCAACATTTTAGCTCAATCCAACGGTTGGATCAAAAGTGATGACGATTCTACGAGAATTGGTCCGGAGCAGAAAAGTGTACCGGCTTTTCTTCACCCAATTTCTATATCCATTGCAAATCCTTTCTTACAATATTTATTTAGCACATTTAGGCACCCTTTTCCCACATTTAACATACACTAATGGTGCATTCAACAAAATAATTTATTTCAAGTCATCCCAACCATCCTCAATACCCCTTTTTAACTAAACCATCAATTTCAAACTAGAAATTGATTATATCTTTTTTACACCAACTCCATAACCATAGGCAAGTGAATTACATAGTTCCATATGCCCGCCATTTTTCCATCCAACCAACTATGGTAGGAAAATTTTAAAATACACAAAACAATCCATGTAAACCCAATTTTCTAAGAGTTTACACTAATAGCTTCCACATATCAAATGTGAGCTAAAACTTGATTTTTCTTCCTTCTCTTTTAATCTCCCTCACTTTAGGTTTCCAACAAGCAAGAACACACACACACACACTGATTTATGAGTTAAACACACTCACTTTGGTGAAGGTATGGCCACATTACATGAGGATTTGGAGGAAGTTAAGACATCAAAGAGGTATTGGTGTTTGGTAACAAAGGTACCAGCACTAGCTCCCTCTTGTGGAAATACCTCTTTTTCTCCATTTTGACCGTGATCCACTCAGAATCTGGAAAGTTCAAAACACAAACGTTGTAGATCTAGATGTCTTCTGTATTGTGTCAACATTTTAGCTCAATCCAACGGTTGGATCAAAAGTGATGACGATTCTACGAGAATTGGTCCGGAGCAGAAAAGTGTACCGGCTTTTCTTCACCCAATTTCTATATCCATTGCAAATCCTTTCTTACAATATTTATTTAGCACATTTAGGCACCCTTTTCCCACATTTAACATACACTAATGGTGCATTCAACAAAATAATTTATTTCAAGTCATCCCAACCATCCTCAATACCCCTTTTTAACTAAACCATCAATTTCAAACTAGAAATTGATTATATCTTTTTTACACCAACTCCATAACCATAGGCAAGTGAATTACATAGTTCCATATGCCCGCCATTTTTCCATCCAACCAACTATGGTAGGAAAATTTTAAAATACACAAAACAATCCATGTAAACCCAATTTTCTAAGAGTTTACACTAATAGCTTCCACATATCAAATGTGAGCTAAAACTTGATTTTTCTTCCTTCTCTTTTAATCTCCCTCACTTTAGGTTTCCAACAAGCAAGAACACACACACACACACACTGATTTATGAGTTAAACACACTCACTTTGGTGAAGGTATGGCCACATTACATGAGGATTTGGAGGAAGTTAAGACATCAAAGAGGTATTGGTGTTTGGTAACAAAGGTACCAGCACTAGCTCCCTCTTGTGGAAATACCTCTGTTTGTCTCCATTTTGACCTTGATCCACTCAGAATCTGGAAAAGTTCAAAACACAAACGTTGTAGATCTAGATGTCTTCCGTATTGTGTCAACATTTTAGCTCAATCCAACGGTTGGATCAAAAGTGATGACGATTCTACGAGAATTGGTCCGGAGCAGAAAAAGTGTACCGGCTTTTCTTCACCCAATTTCTATATCCATTGCAAATCCTTTCTTACAATATTTATTTAGCACATTTAGGCACCCTTTCCACATTTAACATACACTAATGGTGCATTCAACAAAATAATTTATTTCAAGTCATCCCAACCATCCTCAATACCCCTTTTTAACTAAACCATCAATTTCAAACTAGAAATTGATTATATCTTTTTTACACCAACTCCATAACCATAGGCAAGTGAATTACATAGTTCCATATGCCCGCCATTTTTCCATCCCCACTATGGTAGGAAAATTTTAAAATACACAAAACAATCCATGTAAACCCAATTTTCTAAGAGTTTACACTAATAGCTTCCACATATCAAATGTGAGCTAAACTAATGATTTTTCTTCCTTCTCTTTAATCTCCCTCACTTTAGGTTTCCAACAAGCAAGACACACACACACACACACACTGATTTATGAGTTAAACACACTCACTTTGGTGAAGGTATGGCCACATTACATGAGGATTTGGAGGAAGTTAAGACATCAAAGAGGTATTGGTGTTTGGTAACAAAGGTACCAGCACTAGCTCCCTCTTGTGGAAATACCTCTTTTGTCTCCATTTTGGCCGTGATCCACTCAGAATCTGGAAAAGTTCAAACACAAAGTTGTAGATCTAGATGTCTTCCGTATTGTGTCAACATTTTAGCTCAATCCAACGGTTGGATCAAAAGTGATGACGATTCTACGAGAATTGGTCCGGCAGGAAAAAGTGTACGGCTTTTCTTCACCCAATTTCTATATCCATTGCGCAATCCTTTCTTACAATATTTATTTAGCACATTTAGGCACCCTTTTCCCACATTAAACATACACTAATGGTGCATTCCACAAAATAATTTATTTCAAGTCATCCCAACCATCCTCAATACCCCTTTTTAACTAAACCATCAATTTCAAACTAGAAATTGATTATATCTTTTTTACACCAACTCCATACCATAGGCAAGTGAATTACATAGTTCCATATGCCCGCCATTCTTCCATCCAACCAACTATGGTAGGAAAATTTTAAAATACACAAAACAATCCATGTAAACCCAATTTTCTAAGAGTTTAACTAATAGCTTCCACATATCAAATGTGAGCTAAAACTTGATTTTTCTTCCTTTCTCTTTAATCTCCCTCACTTTAGGTTTCCAACAACAGAACACACACACACACACAACACTGATTATGAGTTAAACACACTCACTTTGGTGAAGGTATGGCCACATTACATGAGGATTGGTGGAGGGATTTAAGACATCAAAGAGGTATTGGTGTTTGGTAACAAAGGTACCAGCACTAGCTCCCTCTTGTGGAAATACCTCTGTTTGTCTCCATTTTGACCTTGATCCACTCAGAATCTGGAATAGTTCAAAACACAAAAGTTGTAGATCTAGATGTCTTCCGTATTGTGTCAACATTTTAGCTCATCCAACGGTTGGATCAAAAGTGATGACGATTCTACGAGAATTGTCCCGGAGCAGAAAAGTGTACCGGCTTTTCTTCACCCAATTTCTATATCCATTGCAAATCCTTTCTACAATATTTATTTAGCACATTTAGGCACCCTTTTCCCACATTTAACATACACTAATGGTGCATTCAACAAATAATTTATTTCAAGTCATCCCAACCTCCTCATACCCCTTTTTAACTAAACTATCAATTTCAAACTAGAAATTGATTATATCTTTTTTACACCAACTCCATAACCTAGGCAAGTGAATTACATAGTTCCATATGCCCCCATTCTTCCATCCAACCAACTATGGTAGGAAAATTTTAAAATACACAAAACAATCCATGTAAAGACCCAATTTTCTAAGAGTTTACACTAATAGCTTCCACATATCAAATGTGAGCTAAAACTTGATTTTTCTTCCTTCTCTTTTAATCTCCCTCACTTTAGGTTTCCAACAAGCAAGAACACACACACACACA
>CAUOFW020009333.1:0-11583 GCA_963454935.2 Ilex paraguariensis
CTCCTTGGGCTAGTCTAGTCTATTGAGGACCTTGTAGGAGCTTCAAGAGCTCTTCGTTCTACCGAAGCAAACGCTGGTTTACTAGGCGAAGAGCCTCCAATTCATTATTCATTAGGAATCGATTTTAGCGGTGAGACAAAATCTGTAAGGTTTCGTGTTGCCCACCACCAGTGGCTTCTTGTTGGTTTTGGATCCTCAAGGGATTCATCTGATTTTTGCTCACGTTGCACGTTAAGACCATCAATCACTAAAGAATCAGCATATTTGTAACAGGAACAATCGTTTTTCACAGACGGTGCCAAACTGATGGTGTTAATTACGTGGATTGAGAAGAATGTATAAATTACGCCAACCAGCCTAGATCTAAGTGTTCCAAAGTTGGGGAGTTGGGATGACTTGCACAATGAAAGTATAGTGGTTCACCGAGTTCGGGAGCTTGGCTAGTCCACTCTCAAATGAAGTCTCTTACCCCCTAGGTCTTTATGATGACTGTTATAAATTGCAGAGTGATTCTGATATAATCGGGGTTTCTCCTGCTCAATGGAGGCACTGTCCAGTATTTATAGTTCGATTCCTATCTCTAAGGGATCTGCAGCGAGATCTCTGCCCTTCATGTGCGTGATTTCCCTTAATATTGAGAGAAGATCTTGGGTGGTTGAGAGTTTCGTGCCTTAATCACTGCCTTCTGTTGTTTTGGAGATGCCTCATGTTAGCCAGCTGTTCCTTTCTCATCTCCTTTACTCTTTTATCCGAAGGGAGCTCGAGGTCTAGGCCTCTGAGTTCTGGGTTCCTTATCTGACCTCCTTGTCTGACCTCCCTTCCTGAACTCATACATAGTTAAAATCCTTTCCATGTATCATCAATTATCAAGAAAATTAAAAACATACATATATAACACCCTAAATGTCAATTAAATAACTTGAGATGAACCTCCTACATTGATTTTCTACTTTGTATGTAAACCTAACATGTTTGATCTGTGCCAACGTGAGAATCTCCCTTCAATATTGTGTTTCTTTTCTTATCTCTTGTTCTCTGATTAACCATCAAAATTATTTTTTTATTATATTTAATGATTGGTTAATTACATATTATTTGTGATTAAATGTGTTAAATTCCTTGATTTTTTAGTTTGATACTTTTTTCTAGTTGTATGATTTATTTTGTAGGTAAATTGATTGATTTAAAGTAATAATAGATAAGTCAAGTGAAGCAATCACTAGAGAAAGAATCACAATTGATAAAGATTGAAGAGTCAAGATTGAGATAGGATGATTTGAAGATATGGCAGCAATTTAATCCTTATAAGAGTCCAAATTAGAAAAAAAAATTCATTTAAAGTTGGATTTGGAAAATATCCTAGAAGATAAGAATTTGATACGTCTTCAGTATAGTGGTCATAAATTTTGACTCTGATATCCGATTGACTTGATTTTTACGGGGTTGGAAAGAAGAATCCAAGGGCTACAAAAGTGTATTTCACGAAAATTTCATGAATCGACCTCTAAATATGCGACATTGTTCAAAATTTGAATAGATTTTGTACTCGCACGCCCAAAGATTTTATGCACGAGATTTGACCTTGAAAGACTTCTTTTTGAAAAATAATTCTTCCCAAACCAACCCTAGATTTCCTACTTATACCTAGGTCATCTTTTAGTATAAATAAGGGCTCTCACCTATTGAGAGGGATGATTAGGATTAGAATTATTATTCTTTTCCCATCTTTTTTTTTTCTAGTTTTTTGGTTTTAGTTCTATGGCTTGCTAAAAGCTCAACTAAAGCTAGGAGAGATACTTTCAATAAAGCATGACACTTATTATTGATTTAATGTTTTTTTAATGTATGATTTATTCTTTTAATTTAATTCTTGTCTTATAGTAAAATTTTTGCTCTATAAAATTCCTTGAGTCATTGTGTCATGTGCATTGATTGTTTGAATTTTCCTACGAGTCAAATAACCAGTTATTCCATGCTTGAATTAATTAATTAGAATTTATCATAAGATATTTGATTTTTTATTTGCAATAAAATAAGATTTACCTTTTAAAAAGCTTGATTTATCGTAGACTTTGGGCACGGTAAATGCTTGTGATCTACAAGTAAATTCTTATATTTATTCAGATAATTTATTAATTATAACTGTTGATGTTTTCATATTATCACCGCTAAATATTTCGATTGAGATTACTTCTCAGTTGATTCTCAAGTGAGTTCGAAAACTGGATCATTAATAATTACTGTGCGGATTTGAAAGGATATCCCTGATGCTTTAGTATTTTCAATTATTGTTTTAAAACCAAATTTTAAAATATCTACAAAAATTTTTTCAAAACTATTTTCTTTTATTTTTCTTTGTGTTCTAAGTTTTTCTCAATTCCCTGTAGTTCGACCTCGAATTCCCGAGAAATTTATTACTTCACACAACCTGCGCTTGGGTTTACATAATTAAAATTGAAGCAAGGTTTTGGCGCCGTTGCCTGGGAATTGTTTGAAGGCAGGGAACACACCATCATCTATTGAGGTTTGAAAGATTTGAGATTCGTCACAGATCTAGTAATCTTGTCCCCTATTTTTTTATTATTTATTGTTTCTACTTGATTTTTTTCCCTTAGGTTAGATTTACATAATTTTTATTTTTATGCTTTTAAATTATTCTAATGAGGTGCCAAAATTTTCCCTTATGGAGGAATGGTGTGTGATTTGTGATGTGTTTAGGCATCCCACTGAGGTGTACCCTTTAATTCCAACTGCTTGATAGTTTTTTAGGGATGATTCAATTGTGTTACCTAATTTTTTTACACCTTACCTTGACCATTGTTTTGAATTTTTATATCCCTATTTTGGTTGGGGGAACAAACTTTATCAGTTACCAATATATGCCACACCACCACAAGACCCTCCCCAATATCCACCATACCATGACCCACAAGAAGAGAATTTAGGTAATATTTGAAATGAATTTATGTAAAGCCAAATAGCTTTCAATGCCCAAATAAGTCAAGATATTGAAGAGATAAAAGACATGCTCAATATATTGATACAAGAACAAGAGATTGAAAATAGTCAATATAGTGAGAGTGATTATTTTTCGTGAACTACAAACTGAGGATGAATCTATTAATACTCTTGATAGTGAAGAATTAAGTGACATTATTATTCCACAAAAAGCTAATGAGCCCAAAGACCTTTCATTATTAACAAGTAATAATGAGATTCACATATCTAATCTTGGTGAGGATATGAAAATTGAGTTGAGTGTCATAATTGATAAAAATCTATTTTCTATCTCACTGTTAGATTTGCATAAAAATATTCATATCTCCCTTTTTCTTGCATGCTCCAATAATATATTGGATATATCAGTGGATAGTTTGATTAAAGAAGTTGCTTCCACACCATATTTTTAAGCCAATAAAATTAAATGGTCGCATATTCAAATCTGACTTTAAGCCAGATTGAGTATGAGCTTTTATTTTTATTTGTACATAGTAGTTAGATTTTATTTTATTTTTTTTTGTTTAAGTTTAGTTTCCTTTTTGTTTGTTTCAATTTATAGTTTCCTTTTTTTTGTTGTGTTTTTTTTTAAGGATTTAGAGTTGTTGCGGTACTAGGCATTCCTACCCCTTTGATCTTTTGTTCATTATTTTTATTGATCATTAAAGTATTTATTTTTACATTGAGGACAATGTTGGATTTAGGCTGGGGGTATGAGTATATTTTTTGTTGTAACAATTTCTAGTTTATTTATGTTGGTAAAAATTAAAAAATTAAAAATAAAAATTTTGTTATTAAATATTTAAATAACATTTTTATGCATAATTTGACATCACAATATAGAAATAATTCGCATAGCTTTAAATTTGCAACTTTTTAAGTATCACATAGAACTTTATTCTATATTTTTGTATTTTATATCATGTTCTTATAAAAAATCACAATTTTGCACTTTAAACTTTACCAAGTTAAAAATTTATTAGGTATTTTCCCTTGCAAACTTGAAACATATAGTGGAGATGCATAAAACCCCTAGTGAGTTTTGATCCAATTTTTCTTGGAGGGTTATTTACATTTGCTCAATAAAAAATATTTTTATTCAGTTAATCTCTTTCAATAGTCTCATTATTTTTGTTTTAGTTAATACCAATATTTTGAATAATTGTTTGACTTTAAACTATTTGCATAGAAAGAGTGTAATCAAAAACTCTTGAGATTTGATTTTAGATCATCTTTGATATTATTTGAGCGTAAGCCTTATTATTTGAATATTATTATCCCTAGAAGTTATGATTGAGCCTTTGAAGCAAAATTTTATTTTTTTATACCCAACATATAATAACCAAGCCAGTGAAAAAAATAATATATTTTACCCTTGGTTATCCTGAGATTGAGTTTTTTATTACTTATGTAATTTGGAGATGTTGGTTGGAAAAAGATGTTCAAGTGATATTTGAGGGAATAGTCACTATAAACTAAGAGAATCTTTTATGAGTGAATTATCTAGTGAGATTTGACATTGAGATGAATAGTTGATGGTTGTAGAGGTGATTATCAGACAAATTGCTAACTTAGTATAGTTAATTTACACAACACACAATTTTAAATGGGAACATGATAAGTGCATACATTTATATAGCGTAGAATTTTGTGTACATGTGCTTATAAAAAGGGTTGTAGCTTAGAATATTTATATTATAGTAACAATTTGTGTTATCAAATTATTATTCAGATATTTGATCACAGGGTGATGTTTATAAGTATCATCTCTAGAAACCCTCACGAGACTATATTTGTCCACTAGGAGGACCTAGGAGTTTAAATATTTGTTGCATATGCTAAACACAATCGTGAGGCCTACGAAAATGGATTTGTGTTTTATTTTATTAGTTTATTTAATTTTTTTTAGTTTTTAGATTTTAGGATTCATGTATTACTAGGGACTAGTAATATTCAGGTTTTGGGGATGTGATTAACCATCAAAATTGTTATTTTATTATATTTAACTATTGATTAATTACATATTATTTGTGATTAAATGTGTTAAATTTTTTGATTTTTTAGTTTGATACTTTTTTTCTAGTTGTTTGACTTATTTTGCACATAAATTGGTTGATTTAAAGTAATAATGTATAAGACAAGTGAAACAATCACAAGAGGAAGAATCACAATTGATAAGGATTGAAGAGTCAAGATTGAGATAGGAAGATTTGAAGATATGGTAGCAATTTAATTCTTATAAGAGTCCAAATTATAAGAAAATTCATTTAAAGTTGGATTTGAAAAGTATCAGAGAAAATAAGAATTTGACACGTTTTCAGTATTTTGGTCATAACTTTTTACTCCGATATCCGATTGACTTAATTTTTACGGGTTGGAAAGAAGAATCCAAGGGCTACAAAAGTGTATTTAATGAAAATTTTGTAAATCAGCCTCTAAATATGCAAAATTCAAATTCAAAATTTGAATAGATTTTGTACTCACAACCCAAAGATTTTATGCACAGGATTTGACCTTGAAAGACTTCTTTTTGAAAAATAATTCTTCCCAAACCAACCCTAGATTTCCTACTTATATCTATGTTATATTTTAGTGTAAATAAGGGTTTTCCCCTATTGAGAAGGATGATTAAGACTATGATTATTATTCTTTTTTCATCTTTTTTTTTTCTAGTTTTTTTGTTTTAGTTCTATGGCTTGCTAAAAGCTCAACTAAATTTATGGGAGATACTTTCTATGAAACACAATACTTATTATTGATTTAATATTTTTTTTAATGTATAATTTATTCTTTTAATTTAATTCTTGTCTTTTAGTAAAATTTTTGTTCAGTAAAAATCCTTGAGTCATTGTGTCATGTACTTTGATTGCTTGAATTTCACTGCGAGTCAAATAACTGGTTATTTTGTGCTTGAATTAATTAATTAGAATTTCTCATAATATAGTTGATTTTTTATTTGGAATAAAATAAGATTTACCTGTTTGAAAAATTGATTTATCGTAAACTCTGTGTATGGTGAATGTTTGTGATCTACAAGTAAATTCTTATATTTATTCGGATAATTCATTAATTATAACTTTTGATGTTTTCATATTATCAACGCTAAATATTTTGATTGGATCACTCTTCAATTGAGTTCGAAAACAGGATCATTAATAATTACTATGTGGATTTGAAAGGGTATTCCCAATGCTTTAGTATTTTCAATTATTGTTTTAAAACCAAATTTCAAAATATCTACAACAATTTTTTCAAAATAATTTTCTTTTAATTTTTTTTGTGTTCTAAATTTTTTTTAATTCCCTGTAATTCGACTTCGGACTCCCGAGAATTTTATTACTTCACCCAACCTGTGCTTGAGTTAAACATAATTAAAGTTGATAAATTAGCGATATGGGAGGCATCCTTAGGTATGTAAAGGATGAGAAAATAATCTAATCGTTGAAGACCTAACATTCAAGATCGCAACACTACGTTCAAACTAGAGGCTTGATGTTCGAACTATCTACAAGACGTTCGAACATAAGATTGGACATTCAAACATTGTTTGCTCCTAGTACTTTTACTTTTCCATCACAATTTTCTATTAGACACCAAAGTAGTGGGACTAACTGTCGTTCAAACGAATTCATTCGCGTTTGAATGGACTCCAGTTTTTACATGAACTTTCAAGGAAGTTTTGGCTTAGTTAGAGGTCGATTCACAAATTTTTTTGTAAAACACACTTTTGTAGCACTTTAAGTCTATTTTCTATTATAAATATTTCAAATCAATTGGACATTAGGATAAAAGTTATAGCCAAAATACTAAGGTTATGTCAACTCCTATTTAAAATATGTTTTAACTTTAGAATATTTTTAAATTTTTAATACAACTAATATAACATCTTCTATTATTTTTTGAACTTCTGGATTCATTAGAAACATTATATTTATCTAAATATATTTATAAAATTATTTAATCACCCTTCTTAAATTTAAATATTTTCAAAACTCAATTTACCACCGTAAATACGTGCGAAAACTCAAATTATATAATTAATCTTTTAAAAATAATTTTAAATTTCTATCATCATTTTATTTATTTAAAGAGAACTTTTAAAATAATATTATCTTTATTTAATTTTTATACGAAATCTTACATAGACGCGTGCTATTTAAATTATATTTAACTATGGAGGCATATAAGTCAAACTTATCAATCACTTCAAACAATTCAACAATGAGATTTGATCACTAAGAGTAATATGAAAACACGACAAGAAATCGACATTGTTGTCGAGTCACCGTAGTAATATTGTTGCGTATGTTTCAAGCCATGAAACAATGGGTGTTTTGGTAATTTAATGCATTGTCATGCCTGAATAGACAAAAAACTACCGCATCCCCATAAGCCTCCGGGTCTGCCAATCCTTTTTTCTCTCTCTATCCGCTTCACAGGCTTTCATTCCATTAAATTTTTTTTTTTATCAGATCAGTCCATTAATTCATTAGAGCAAACACAAAAGCTCATTGGATTTGGGATACCTCCAACCTCTCTCTCTCTCTCTCTCTCTCGCTCGTGCGCGCGCGCTCGCTCGCTCCTGCATATCCTTTACTTGGATATGACATAATCTTCTGCAATTCAAATAAATATTTGGATACCCACAAGTTCATCTTCTTTTTTGTTTTCTCTAATTGCCAAAATATAAGAGCATATCTACACATATCACGCATTTATTTCTTACACTCTGTCTCTGGCTGTATATGTTCTTTACCCTGTTTCTTCGTTTGTTCATGGATACTACTTCTACCCCACAAATCATCCAAAACCATAACACAACCAACGTTAGCAATGAAGTTAACAGGAAAGAGATTCAAGCAGCCATTGCTAAAGCATTGGAGCTCAGAGCTCTTCATGCTGCTGTGATGCAGGGTAGTAGCCCTGCCAATCTCAGGTGTCCCACTGTCTCCCCTACTTCACACCCAGCCTTTTCTGCCCCGGATTACCCAGTTTTTACACCCGTGAGTGATTACTTTTTTCCTTTTTGTGTACTTCTATTTGTATTTATTGTTTTATGACTCAGGGGTCATAAAACAGGGGTCTAATTGTTTCCTTCTTTATTATAGTTTCACTATGATCTATTATTGTTGTTGAATTCTTTCGATCTTTAATGGGTTTCCTACCTGGTGTTGCTAGATAAATATTTCATGATTAATACAAACTCAATACTTGATTTTCTCATTTATCATAGATTCTTCAATTTTAGCTTAACGTTCTTGAATTTTAGACTCAGTAGGAATGAACTGAATTTCCATGAATTCCTTGGACCATGGTGTAGATATCTGTGCATAATTAAAGTAGCAGTAGAAATACTTTATCCCAACTACACTCAAGCTTCATTGCTTGACATTGTTTCCAAAGGAAGGCTTTAATGTTGAAAACCTTTACTAGCGGGTCACCCTCGATTCAATTTTGTCAATTATAAGAAATTATTGTCTGTATTCTTCCTAATGAAGATGGTGGAGTAGAAGAGTTTCGTGAATGGTATGGAAGAGGTGAAGAAGAACATAAAAGTGAAAATGGACTAAGATTGTGGTCAAGGTTGTATCTAGTCTGATCTTTGTCGCCGATTTGGTGCCTTGCTTCACAGGTATATGAGGAAGGATTGGGGGTTGGAGGTTGAGGTGGGGGAGAGTGGTGCTAGGGTGAGCCTTAAGAGTAGGAGAGGAGAAAAGACAAGAGGGATTGGGTTTTTGGTCTTAATGAAGTTTTGCTTATTGCCTTGTAGTTTGGGTAATACTATACCATGTGCTATTTGGCAATGGCTACACTTTGTGGGATTAATTACTTAGCAGTGGAAATAAATCTCTATGGCAGTTCATGTTCCTTTCGCAGGGTCGAGCAAAGCATACGAGACGTAATATTTGTCTACAAATTTTTCTGCTTTCCTAGGTGGATGTTTTTCCTGAAACATAAAGAAACTTGTTTTGTACATGTATTAGCTCTTTTCCATTTTGACAGTGTGTAATGACGCCAAGAAATTTTGTACAGAGTTATGAAGATAAACCCTTACCGGGGCACCAGCAAATTCTAATGGTGAATCCAAATTTTGCTGGAAGTCAGGAAGACTATGGACTAGAAAGAAGTGATGATGAAACTTCCCTACCAGATTACAAAAAGACGAAGGCATCTTCAAGGAAAGGATTGCCCTCGGAATTGGCCAACTTAGAACACCATATATGTCCAGCTGATGATCAAATATGTGTCACAGGTTCTTGTACGAACCTCGTTACTGTGCTTCAAGCATCGCCTGGAACCGATTTCTGCAGGTCTAGGAGAAACAGTTTGGTAGAATTCAAATCAGTATCATCCTTCAACAGAGGCAAGCCCAGTATCATAGCTACTGTGACTGAAGGTGGCACCAAAAGCGTCAAGAAACCCAATATAGTTGTGCCATTAACAGACTCACACTCTTCTCTTCATCCACCCTCAAAACATCGTGGATTCAATTTGACATGGTTGTTTCCTCGGCTAAAGAAGAGGCACAAGGATGAAAATTCACCAACTCAAACACAATCTGAGAAAGTTTCCCCAATTTTTGAAGACCTTGAAATAATGTCAATTGAGACATTGAAGAAAGAACTTGTGGCAGCAAAAGAGAGCAGAGATGCATCTTTAATAGAAGTTACAGAGATGAAATCCTCACTGGGGGAGCTAAAACAGAAACTGGAGTACTTAGAGACTTACTGTGAAGAGCTCAATAAAGCCTTGAGAGTAGTAGTTGAAGGAAAGAATTCCCAAGTACCCGAAAAGATTGGAAATCTTGAAAAAAGATGGAAATCTGTTAATGGGAATGGAGAAAACATGATGCCAGTTAGTGAGGAAGTAATGGTGGAGGGTTTCTTGCAAGTAGTATCAGAAGCAAGATTATCAGTAAGGCAATTCTGCAAGTGTCTCGTAGGACAGATTGAAGAGACTGACAACACTCTAATTGATAACTTAAATCTCCTCCTTCAACCCTACAAACTGTCTCGAAATTCGATGTTCTCGAAGGCAGTATTATACCATTTGGAAGCTATCATAAACCAGTCATTCTATCAAGATTTTGAGAACTGTGTGTTTCAAAAGAATGGCCCACCAAAGCTCTTAGACCCTCGACAAGATCGCCAAATGCATTTTTCATCATTTGTGGCACTGAGGAATCTCAGCTTTAATGAAGTGCTAAGAAAAGGGACTAAATATTACAGTGACGAATTCAGTAAGTTTTGTGATCAGAAAATGAGTTGCATTATAAAAACTCTAAATTGGACAAGACCGTGGCCCGAGCAGCTCCTCCAAGCATTTTTTGTTGCTGCCAAATGCATCTGGTTGCTCCATTTGCTTGCATTTTCATTTAATCCGTCTCTTGGGATTTTAAGAATTGAAGAGAACAGAAGTTTTGATCCCCATTACATGGAGAATATTTCCATGGATAGACAAAGGTCACATGGTCCGAGCCGAGTAAAGATCATGGTAATGCCAGGGTTTTATATGCAGGAGAGAGTGCTTAAGTGTAAGGTTCTTTGCAGGTATAAATCTGTAGCCTAAGTTTGGTTTCCCCCTTATTTGTGGCAATCTAGTTTTAACCTGAAGTTTCCGTTGATATTGTTTAGAAAAGTTTCTTTAAGTTGCTCAATGAAATGGTGTTGATACCTGCTGGGGTATCAGGGTACTAGAATGCTTTCTCGCATTGTTTTGCAATTGGCATTGCCCATACAATTGAGTACTTCTGCTGCTGCTATCACCAAACTGATAATTCTGCTTTGACTAATTGGCTGGACCGTAGGACAAAATTTTCTTGTCCTCTAAAAGGTGGCTCTTTACATTAATAAATTTCCAATATACAAATACAACAACAGTTAAGATTGAACTATTTTTCATGTATTTTGATCTAATGGTGCAAAATTATCTAATATTACAGATAGAAAGTTAAATTCTCAATCACAATAACAGTTAAGATTGATCCATTTTTTTATCTACTTTGATTGACTTACAATTCATCCCCAAAAAAAAAATTTCCTCCTAAAAAATTTGCCCATATTTCTCTCTTGTGTATTTTTTTTTTAAATTGCATAATTAAAGAAAAAAAAATTATTATTTAAAATATAAATATTATACAATCAATGCTCAATTCTAAGTATTGCAGAGTATTTTCATACACGGGATTAATGATATGTTCTATTTAGGTGTGGTTTGGACTCATCCTTTTAAGTGCAAATAAACTTTTATAGTAAAAAGTGCAGATTTAAACTATTTTTTCATAAAAACAACAATAGTTTATAAATAAATTAAAAATAATGGTAAACATACAGCTAGACTTTAATATTACTTGGGGGAGCTTTTGATAAGCTCAAAGGATTCGCAAGTTCACGTTTGTTTCATGGGTTTTGGTTGGATAAGATGGTTGGAATAGGTAAAATAATCACGTGACCCCAACATCGAGACCCCATGCTCTGACAATGACATGTTCTTCGGCCCCAAGGCATATGCCCTCGGCTCCGAGGGTACCTCCACTTTGGGGGAGTCAAGTGACCTTGACCTCGAGGGTACCCATTGAAACCCTGA
>CAUOFW020009334.1:0-11569 GCA_963454935.2 Ilex paraguariensis
CACCTTCATTCCTGCATAACTGAGAAACTAACATAGCATATGGGAGTGCGAGTTTCTTTCTATCCACAGTGAGTATCATTTGGTCTATGATTAAGTTTGGCAGGTCCATTGTGTGTCCCATCCCAATGCATATAAAAAATAAGCATGCTCAATAAAGATTTGATTCTTTTGAGCTCGAGGTAACACACTGTACACTGTTATCATATTCAGAATCCATATTTGTCTGTTAGCTCTCCTTGTTTAAGGTAATTATTTGGGCGTCCCCAAAAAAATTGTGAATTTCCTGTTAATTCTTTTCCTACCTTATGCAAATCAGGTAGTTCAGTGTACGGATATTGTGGGTTGGGTGGTCCTTTGCATGGGGTTAAAGAAATTGGCTATAGTAGTCGGTGTAACATGAAAAACTTTCCCCGTACAAATACACGCAATTGTTTTTTTCTCTTTAATTTTAGCATTACTGTAAAATTCCCTGAAACTAAGCAGTCATAAGCAGGACAGATTACCCTAACATAATGTAACCATCCTCTTTCATGGAGAATTTGTCTTATTCCTAGGTTCTCAAATCTTCATATATTACTGTTCTTTCAGAAATAATAGTTTTAGTAAGAAAATTAACATCATACCAGAGCTGTTGGTCCAAATTTTTCAAACATCACCTCATTGAAGACACTTCCTAATTGAGGTTGTTGTGGAGGTGCCTCAAGTTGCGGAATTCGATCCCTTCGTGCTTGGCTTGAAGACCTTCTTGTTTGTTGTCTTGAATCCATATTTTTTCTTGACTGGTTCCTGATTTGTAACTACAGAATGCTGCTCTGATTTTCTGGAATTCTGCTCTTTTTCCTGTATTTCCTGCAATTTACAAAATTAAATAGCATTCTAAAAACTTTGTTAACCACTCTTTTTTTTTTCTTGTAAAAAAATTGGTGGGTTTTTAATGTTTATTTGTTGTTGAATATTTACTGATTTTCCTATTTTCATCCTATAGTTATTTACATTTTATATACATTCCACAATTATACATCTTATTGATCATATTTAGTCAGTATCAGAACTATCTGGCTCAGTAATACTAGTGACACGGTTAACTTCACTTCTCACGTATCTTGTTAACATTGGGGTAGAATAGGATGGCGCTCAGGATAATCCTTACTCTGCCCATACCTAATCCACCGTAAACGATCAGACGCTCGTCCTGAAATTGGTTCCGCACACTTATTATATTGTCTCAAATGTTCTGTACGACCACATTTTACGCAAGCACAAAGACGATTTGTTCATCGATGTTTAGCATATGTACTTTTTCCACAAAGGGTCATGCTTGGCTTTCGAAAAATCTCTAAATTTCTAACATATCTAGCTTTTTGCATGATCAACGTATATATATCTTTCGGAAAATGACGTAATAAAACTAAACTTAACCAAAATAATTTTTCGTCCATTTAAATTTTTTTTTTTAATTAAAGATGACACGAAAAATTATTGAAAATTGACTCACTTCCAGTTCTTTAACGTCTACCAGTCACAAAGACGGACATAACTTCTTAAATTACAATTACTATTTTAACACACAACAGTATTTGAAATGTAAATACAGAAATAGCCATCACTTTAAAAAACCAGGAATCTGTTGTCTTTCAGAGATTATGATATCTGGCTTTTACGCAGGAAGTTTTAATCTGTCAAATAAATTACACATAATTAGTATTATTACTTACAACAACTAACAATATATTTTTAGTGCATATAGACTGGATCAAAAAGCAGAACATAAGTCACATTTTGTGTGAATCCATCATAGTATGACTTAAGTCTTTGTCCATTTACTTTGAAGATAGTCCCAGTTACTTGGATTTTCAATTTCAATTGCCCCATAGTCGAAAACTTGCTTGACTATATACGGTCCTGTCCATCTAGATCTTAGTTTTTTAGGGAATAAACGAAGCTTTGCATTATATAACATAACTTTTTTAGATGGTTTTAAAATTTTTCGCACAATATTCTTGTCATAGAATATTTTGGTTCTGGATTTCACAATTTTTGCATTTTCATAAGCTTCATTTCTTAATTCTTCTAACTCATTGATTTGAAGTTTACGTGATATTCTAGCTTTATCCATATCAAAATTCATCATTTTGATTGCCCAATAAGCTCTATGTTCTAATTCTACAGGCAAATGACACGGTTTACCATACACTAACCGATAAGGAGACATTCCTAGAATAGTCTTATATGCAGTACGGTAAGCCCAAAGCGCATCAGTCAATCTTAATGACCAATCTTACGATCTGGATTTACTGTCTTTTCTAAAATGTATTTTATTTCCCTATTAGCTAATTCAGCTTGGCCACTTGTTTGTGGATGATACGAAGTGGATATTTTATGTGAAATTGAGTATTTTTTCATAGATTATCAAAAATTTTATTACAAAATGTAATCCACCATCACTAATGATTGTTTGAGGAATTCGAATCTGGATAAAATATTTTCTTTTAAAAATTTGATCACTGTTCTGTGATCGTTATTTCTACATGGAATTGCCTCTACCCATTTAGAAACATAGTCAACTGCAACCAAAATATACAGATATCCAAAGGATGGAGAAAATTGTCCCATAAAATTGATGCCCCAACAATCAAAAATTTCAACAATTAAAATAGGGTTTAAAGGTATCATATTTCTTTTTGAAATATTCCCCATTCTTTGACACCTGTCACAATTTAAACAAAAGATATGAACATCTTTAAAAAGTGTTGGCCAATAAAATCCGCACTACAGAATTTTAGCAGTGGTTTTCTTTGAAGCAAAATGACTTCCACAAGCTTCAGAGTGACAAAACTGAATTACTTGATGGATTTCATGATTAGGCACACATCGTCTTATTATTTGGTTTTTACAGTATTTAAACACATAAAAATCTTCCTAGAAAAAATTACGTGCCTCACTTAGGAACTTATTTCTATCAGACCAAGTATAATTAGAAGGAATAGTACCAGTAGCTAGATAATTGCTATATCTGCATACCATTGTACTTCGGTAATTGCTAAAAGTTGTTCATCTGGAAAGGTTTCTCTAATCGGAATTGGTTCCTCTTTTACTTCATAATTTAATCTTGACAAATGATCCGCTACCACATTCTCTACTCCTTTCTTATCTTTTATGATAAGATCAAATTCTTGAAGTAATAAAATCCATCGTAGGAGATGTGGTTTAGCTTTTTTCTTAGTAAGCAAATATTTTAAAGCTGCATGATCTGTAAATACTACAATTGATGATCCAACCAGATATGATCGGAATTTATCGAATGCAAATACAACAGCAAGTAATTCTTTTTCTATGGTTGAATAGTTCATTTGTGCATTATTTGAATAGTTTTTGTGCTTGTTTTTCATAATAAATAACATAAGGTTTTTTTTCTTTTCTTTGACTTAATACAGCTCCTACTGCATAATCACTTGCATCACACATTAGTTCAAAAGGTAGAGACCAATCAGGAGGTTGCATAATAGGTGCAGAGATAAGCATGGTTTTTAATTTATCAAATGCTAATTGACATGCATCATTTCATTCCAAATTTATATCTTGACATAAGAGATTACAGATTGGTCTTGATATTAGACTAAAATTTTTAATGAATCTTCGATAAAATCTAGCGTAACCCAAAAAAGACAGGATATCTTTTACGGTTTTTGGTGAAGGAAGATTAGCTATTAAAGTCAATTTTTGATTTATCAACTTCAATTCCTTTTTGAGAAACTATGTGACCTAAAATAATACCTTGTGCAACCATGAAATGACATTTTTTCCAATTTAAGACAAGGTTTGTTTCTTCACATCTAATAAGTACTTTTTCAAGATTTTCTAAACATAAGTTAAATGAATCACCGTCTACTGAAAAGTCATCCATAAAAACTTCTAGATAGCGTTCTACCATATCACTGAATATACTTAGCATGCAACGTTGAAAAGTAGCTGGGGCATTACATAACCCAAAAGACATTCTTTTATAAGCAAAAGTTCCAAACGGACATGTAAAAGTAGTTTTTTCTTGATCATCTATTGCAATTTGAATTTGATTATAACCAAAATATCCATCTAAAAAATAATAATATGCATGCCCAGCTATTCTTTCCAAAACTTGATCTAGGAATGGTAACGGAAAGTGATCCTTTCTTGTGAGAGAGTTTAGTTTTCGATAATCAATACATACACGCCAGCCTGTGACTGTACGCATCGGGACTAACTCATTTTCTTGATTTTTTATGACTGTTACACCAGATTTTTTTGGAACTACTTGTGTAGAACTAACCCATTTACTATAAGATATAGGATAAATAGTATTAGCATCTAACAGTTTTAGGACTTTAGCACGAACTACTTCCTTTAAGTGAGGGTTTAATCTTCTTTGCATTTGACGGGATGGTTTAGCGTCATCTTCTAGATAGATACAATGAGTACACAGAAGTAAACTTATACCTTTTATATCTGCTATTGTCCATCCAATAACGCTTTGATGATTTTTCAAAACTTTTGTGAGTTCTTTTTCTTGAATTTCAGATAATTTTGACGATATTATAACTGGATATATTTCCTTTTCTCCTAGAAAGACATTTTAAATTGGTTGGAAGAGGTTTTAATTCTGGCTTAAAAACTTTGACATTGGATTCTACAAGTTTTGGTAACAATTCTTTGCATTGTAGATTCTTTGTGGATGTATTTTCAGATTTGGTTTCAGGTACTGATTCTAATGCCAATAATTCTTTTTCCAGAAAATTCTTTTCAAAATATATTTGACTTAATGTCTCAACATGGTTTACTTCATATGGTTCTTCTTCATCTTCTTCTTCTTCTCTAGGTCGTTTTGTACTTTTAAAAATATTTAGTTCCAAGGTCATGTTTCCAAATGATATTTTCATGATTCCATTCCTACAATTAATCAATGCATTTGATGTAGCTAGGAATGGTCAACCTAAAATTATAGGTATATATTCAAATGAACATCCTTGACAACATGGATCCATGTCTATAACAATAAAGTCTGCTGAAAAATAGAATTGATTAACTTGGATAATCACATCTTCCACAATTCCTCGTGGAGTTTTTATTGATCAATCTGCTAGTTGTAGTTTAACATTGGAAGGTTTTAATTCACTTAATCCTAATTGCGTATATATTGAATATGACATTAAATTACAACTGGATCCCAGATCTAGTAAGGCTTGGTTAATTCTATAATTTCCAATGAGACATGAGACTGTAGGACTACCCGGATTCTTATACTTAAGAAGTGTGTCTTGATGTATTATAGTATTAACTTGTTCAGTTGAAAATGCTTTCTTTGGTACATTAGTTCTTCTTTTGATTGTACAAAGATCCTTTAAAAATTTAGCGTAAACTGGAACTCGTTTTATTGCATCCAACAAAGGAAGGTTAATTTTTACTTGTTTAAATAACTCAAGAATGTCAGATTGATCTTTTTCAGATGAAGGTTTCTTGACTCTTTGAGGAAAAGGTAAAGGAATAGGACATGGAGGATCTTTTTCACTTGGTGTTTCTGATTGTTTTTCAATTAAAGGTTCAGGTTCAAGTGGTTCGTTTATAGGAATTTCCTTCCATATTTGTTTTGGAATCTTAGGTTTAATAGTTTTATCAATTTCCTTACCACTTCTCAATGTCATGACTGCTTGTACTTGACTTGGCGAGGCTTCAGATGATACAAAATTAGTTTGATTTTGACTTTGTGGAGGTTTAGGTTGAGATGGAAACTTTCCTTTTTTTGTAGTATTTAAAGACTGAGTCAACTTAGCTAGATGACTTTTAATATCTTCAATACTCTGTGAAATTTGAGATTTAAAATCGTTGAATGCTTGATTTGTTTGAGTATTTAAATTCATTTGACTCTGAATAAATTGATTCATAGTGTCTTCCAGAGTTCTTTTCTATGGAGGTAGATATGGTTGATATTGTGGTTGCTTTTGTGGCTGTTGTAGACCTTGTGTTTGATTTGTAGGTTGTGTATTTTTCCAACTAAATTTCGGATGATTTCTCCATCCTGGATTGTAAGTTTCAGAATATGGATTCAAATAAGGCTTATTATTATAGGTTGGAACAGCATTTGATTGTTCAATTAAAACTTCTTTGAATGCTGGTATAGTTGGACATTCTCCAACAGGATGTCCTGACAACGCACAAATTTCACATATTTGGTCAGTAGAGGTAACAACAGATACTTGCTTAATTTTTTTTATTTCCAAAGCCTCTAGTTTTCGAGATAAATTAGGCATTTTTGCTCTTAACTCATCATCTTCTTTTAATACATATTTTCCTCTTTCAGATGTAGATGACTTATTTTCTACAATGTTTGAAGAAGTCGAGTCCCACATTTGGGAACTCTCTGAAATAGTATCAAAAAATTGAAATATTTCTTCAGGGTTTTTATTCATAAACTCTCTTTGAGCCATCATTTCAACAAATTGTCGCATGGCAGATGGAAGTGAATCATAAAAAAAATCAACTAAGTCCAGTTTTCAAATGCATGATGTGGACAAGCTTAGAGAAGATCTTTAAATCTTTCCCAACATTGATAAAAAGTTTCTTTTTCTTTTATAGCAAAATTCATTATCTGGCGTCTTAATGCATTAGTACGATGCACATAAATTTTTTTTAAAAAAAACTCAGTTTGTAAAGCTTGCCAATTTGTGATAGAATTTGCTCTTAAAGAGTTAAGCCATAGTTTAGTTTTATCTTTTAACGAGAAAGGAAAAAGTTTTAATTTAATCATTTCAGAATTATCTTACAAAGTTCCACAGACTTCTTCAAATTCTTTCATATGAACATAGGGATTTTCAGTTTCTAAACCATGAAACTATGGTAGTAACTGTATAGTTCCTGATTTAATATTAATATTTGGAGCGTATGTTGGAAAAGCACAACATGATGGGACATTAGTTCTTGTAGGATGTAGATATTCTCTTAATGGTTGAACATTTTGAACTACTTCCTATTCTCTTTCTTCTTGTTGTCTAGGTACATTTTGTGTCATACTTAAGTTGAATGATTCTTGTGTAGATGTAGAAGAAGATGATGAAGGATTGGATTGATTTATAGAACCTACAGATGAATGAATAGACATAGACTAAAAACAAACAAGCAAACTATAAACATATAAAACAAGTATACACCTATCTTTTTTATTTTTTTATTTTATTTTATTTATTTATTACTATAACTCCCCGGCAACGGCGCCAAAAACTTGATTCACACTTTTTAGTGGTCTGAATTATATTATATTGTACACCCAAGTATAAGTAGTCAAATTGTAGTTTTCTCGATTTTAAGTCTAAGTATCGATCCCACGAAGAGTTTAGTAATTTAAACTATAAAATAAAAAAAAAAAAAATTAAAAGTGTTGTTTGAAGCAGAATATTGTTTTATAGCTTGTGGTGTGAGCTTAGTTTGATAACTAGTTTATTTAAATACAAGCAATGCGGAAATAAAGTGCAGAGATAATAAAATGCGTAAATAAAACAGATTAATGACAAAAATAATAAAGTGCGTAAGTAAATGCGTTAGCAACAAGAATATAAAAGATACCCTTCAGTTTAAGGGTCTCATATGCATTATATTGGTTAGATACTAGAAATGCTACCTCACAACAATTAACTCCCATGTTACTGGAAAGTCAACCGGCAGGTCTAATGTAAATAAACCATAACACAACTGCTTCTTAGGCTACGCTGGTGGTAATATATTATAACACAGCTGCTTCTTAAGCTACACCGGTTATATCTATGTCAAATGATTAATCCAAGCAAACCAGAAGGACAAGTCATTCATGAGGAATACTTGAGTTATTCATTTGATCTCGTGATTGCAAGTGCATATATATAACCCATAACACAGTTGCTTCTTAGGCTACACTGGTGGTAATATATTACAACACAACTGCTTCTTAAGCTACATTGGGTATAGATGTGCCAGCTAAACAGCCTCAACGTTCCGGTGGAAGCAAAGACATACCGATAGGAACATCGTGGTTGTTAGACTGTCATAATAATTATATATAATAATAATCAACCCTAATAATCCAGAAGGACAAGCCATTCATGAGGATCATTTAGGTTTATACCACACATCAGTCAACTTCCTCAGCATTTCGGTGCAAGCAAAGTCATATCGATAAAAACGCTATGGTTGTTAGACCGGCGGGTCTTATGATATACTGATGATATAATCCAAGGCACAGCACCGGAATTATACACATTACTGTATCACGCATTAAGCATATAATACATATATAAATAAACGTATAAATAAAACATCAGCATTTCCATAATCTAAACAGTAATATACATATGTTCCCCTCACACTGGAGGGTATAAACGACTACTCACGCTCTATTGCTACAAACAAGCAAGAAGTGTGGGTAGTATTCATTACAATTAAAATAAAACTTCTTTCACAAGGAACAATTGAAACACAACCACCCTTAATATCATTCAAGACAAAAAAAAGTGGCGGCAGTTCAACCATCCGAATAGAAAGATATTTCAGAAATGTAGAAATACAGAGTAACAAACGGACCAGCTTCCAAAGGCTTTTTCTTTCTCTCTTTTCTTTCTCTCTTTGATGGCCGGCTAGCTTTCTTGGTAGGAAGGAAATTTTCTCTTAAAATGGTATTGTGAAGGCTTGGAGTACTTGGAGTGGAATGTTTTAAGTCTCTTGAAGAATGAAGGCAAGACCCATATTTATAGGGGAGGGTGAAATTTCGGCCAAGGAGGGGTCCTAACCCCCTTCTCACCCTTTAGGAATGTTGATGCTTGTAGCAGAGCTAGATGTCACGGTCTTAGGATTCCACTTGTCGCGTTCTGGAGCTTCCATGTGTCGGGGGGTCCTAACCCCTACCTTAACCTTCCTAAAGGTTAAGCCTTGCAGTAGTGAAAGGTGTCTTCTTCTTGAGCTACCACTTGTTGCCTTTTGATTTGTCCATGATTCTTTATTACACCTTAGTCTTTCATAGTTTCAACTCTTGTAAAATTGCATTGTATTTTCCATTATTTCTACATTTGACCCTGAAATTTACACATAAAGTATTAAAAACTTTACTTTGCACACAAACTATAATTCATAATGTTTAGCGATTTTATCTTACAAAATTGATCACTTAATTATTTTATTTACACACTAATTAGGGTTAATCAATAGTTTCTATACATCAACCCAAACTAGGAAGTAATTCTCAGCCATTTCAATACACATTTCCATAACCATGGTCAAATGACCTATGTTATTTAATACCCTTATCCATTCCATAATACACCCTATGTAAGAAATCAACTAAAGTAGGAGAAACCCTACCTCTTGGAGCATAAATAGAAGGTAGAAAGCCTCATAGGACACCACCATGACTCCAAGGCTTTGATTTTCTAAAATCCTCTTCTTAGATTTTCAGTGAAATCCCTCGTTCTTGGTACGTAGATGTAGCCCTCATCGCGTTGACCAACTTTAGTTCTTGGTCCAAGCAATTCCAACTGACGGAGCTTCTTGGATCGAAGGAGAAAGGTAGAAATCCTAGGTTTTCTCTTGTTCCTCTCTTCTCCTCTTCAGTGTTGGAACTCAGTTGACTTAGGGGTGTGAGAATATCTGATTTTTCAGATATTAGCCCCTATTTATGCTTTTTAATTGTGCGGTCCACATTGCCACATGTTTCCTACTTTCGGGTCTATTTTTAAGCCGAAACAACTAAATTAAATTGTAGTTTTAGTTCAAATTAATTTTACTTGAAATTTTACTCAATTATAAGCAAATTTTATAATTTTCATTTTTGGAGACGTTTAAAAGTTCATTCGTCACCCCGTTTGTCTCGTAAAACGTATAAAATCCAACTATCTCAGAACTCGACGAAAATTGACAGGACAACTCGATTCTACAATACGAATCCAATGGTGAAGTCCGTTGCTCTATCCGAGCTCTATGGAAATACGCATTTCAAACCCACATAATAGTGATAAATTATCATTTTGCCCTTTTTAGAAAGGGTAATTGGTTCAGATAGTGCCTTCGCGCTCCCATGTCACCTCCTCCACTCCTCGGTGTTGCCACAGTATCTGCACTAGCCTCATGGTCTTGCCTTGCAAAACCTGTTTCTCGGCTATCCATGATACGCACTGGTCCCTCCTCGAAGGTCCCATCAGCATCAACAACAAACTCGCCCCAATCCATCACATGAGTCGGATCTGGGGTGTATTTCCGGAGCATAGAGACATGGAACACCGCATGAACGCCTGATAGATTTGGTGGTAACGCCAACTGGTAAACCACTGTACCAACCCTCTCGAGTACCTCGAAGGACCTGATATACCTCGGCGATAGTTTTTTTCGCTTACCAAACCTGACCACTCCTCTTTTAGGCATCACTTTCAAGAAGACATGATCTCCCACCTCAAATTCTAGAGGTCGTCGTCGTCTGTCGGCGTAGTTCTTCTGCTGGCTCTGAGCTGTAAGAAGACGCTTTCGTATCAAGTCCACCTTCTCCAAGGTGACCCTTATCAACTTCGGACATGTAGAAGATCTCTCTCCTACTTCTGTCCAACACACAGAAGAACAACATGGTCTCCCATATAATGTCTCATAGGGTGCCAATTTTATGTTGGTCTGATAACTGTTGTTGTAGGCGAACTCTACCAAGGGTAAATGATCTTACCAACTACCCTTGAGATCTAGAACGCATGCCCATAGCATGTCCTCTAATATCTGGATGGTCCTCTCCGACTGACCGTCCATCTGGGGATGAAAAACGGTGCTCATCATCAACTGTGTCCCCATAGCTTGCTAAAAACTCTCCCAAAAATGAGCCGTAAACCTGGGATCCCGATTCGATATTATAGATATGGGTACCCCATGCAACCAGACAATCTCTCATATGTACAACCTGCAGAATTCCTCCAGTGTGAAGGTCATCCGCACAGCCAAAAATGCACCGACTTCGTAAGCCGGTCCACTATCACCCATATTACGTCATGTATTTGCGATGTCCATGGCAAGTGAGTCACAAAATCCATCGTGACATGCTCCCACTTCCACTCAGCTACCTCCAAAGGTTGGAGTAATCCCGCTGGCCTCTGGTGTTCAGCCTTTACTTGCTGACATGTGAGACATTGGCTGACGAAATCCCCAACATCTTTCTTCATCCCGCTCCAATAATATTGGCGACGAAGATCCTGGTACATCTTTATGCCACCTAGATGCACAACAAAAAGGGAGCAGTGAAACTTTGTGAGAATCTCATCCCTTAGCTCCGCAAATTGGGGAACCACAAGCCTTTCCCTAAACTGAAGACTATCATCCAAGTGAATGGTCCAACCCTTGTCACCCGTACCTGCCTGTACTTGGTCCTTAACGGATGATAACTCCGTATCCAGCCGCTGGGACTCAATCACCCTACTCAGTAGGGAAGGGTGTAGCCACTAAACTCCCCAAAACACCCAGAGTTTGACCTATGTATCGTAGCCCAAACTGTCCCACAGTCTCAAGCTTCTACCACTCCCTGGAAGCCACACTAGCCAAGACTTCC
>CAUOFW020009335.1:0-183073 GCA_963454935.2 Ilex paraguariensis
TTTGTAGTGGGAAGATAATTGATAAAAAAAATTGCACTCGTCCAAAGAATCCGAGGAACCTTCAAAAACCCATGTAGAGTGGTGACAAACTTGACTAGCCAGAAATCATTAAGCTTTAGAGGTACCCAATATCTGTACATTTTTCACAGATATTATTTACTTCTATCAAGTCAGCAAAAAACAATAGAGAATACGAAAAACAGAAGAAGGCATTGAGAACCTCAGCCCAGCCTCAAGCACCTCCTCATAGATAGCAATGTCTCCAAATGAGTCATCACAATCAGGCTCACCCATTTCAGCTCGGCAACACAGTACCATTAGAAGGATGTTATAAGTGGAAATAACCCTCAAAATATTAGCATCAGTGTTAAGGGTAATATAAATGGTATTTACTTTGGATTCGTCGTCATCAAGAGTTGCCTTTCCTCGATGCTTGCTGTTGCGAGGGTGAGAAACATTCTTAGGGCCACTATTAGAGAGCCTTGAGAGATTTGACTCTGTGGAATTATACCTAAAAGAACCACATCAGCCATAGCTTGATTGGAATCATCGTCACCAAAAATACCCGGCAAATCCTCCTCTAGCACTCGCAAAAATCCATGCCTGGCGTCCACAGCCACCACACCTGGCTCGCACAACAACCACGACCCTGAGCCTGACACCGCTTGACCGCTCCTAGCCCCTAGCGCGCTTGACTGTTCAAGATCAGTGCCCAGTGATGCTATCCCTGGCGCGTCGCCTGCGCCTGTCATGACGTGCTCGCCTCCCGTGCCCTTGCCCGGTGTCATCTCGACTTCGGCGCTTTCTCCACGATCAGCGTGCCCTTCCAGCAATGCTTATGGTGCCTCACGATCAGCGGCGACCATGGGGTCTTGCCCATGGCGCCTTTGCCTATCCTTGTAACCTAGGCGCGCCTCTTGGCGCCTTGCCTCCAAGGCCCATAGAACCTTCAATGCCTAGGGAGCACTCAGGGTCTCCTTCACCACCATGGTACCAAGCCTCGTCTGCCAGCGCCATTGCCTTGCCGACGTCCTTCTAAGTACGAGCCCTAGTGCCTACTATTTTGACACCATCAACGCCCTCTTCGATGACAATGGTTCCTTGTACCTCTTCTCCTTCACTCGATCTGTCCTCTGAACACTCAAGAACCACACATCTTGCCTATATTCTGGAGAATCTTACAAAGATATTTTCTCTCAAGATTGTATGAAATGCAAATGAAGGAAAAAGTCCCTATTTATGACCTAGGGTTCTTCTAGAATCCAAATAGGAAATAAAGTGGGGGAGTTTATATAACTGGCGATGTACTACAGAGATGTCAGGGAGGAAAAGAGGTCTTCAGTCAAAAGGAGTCTCAGTCAGCCAGAATCCGGATTTAACTAAATGCCCTCTTCTCTAAGTTTTATTGGACTTGGGGAATTAGAGGGCAAATGATGGACCAGACCCAAGGGCTCAACTTAGGTTATGAGCCTAGCTTGAATAAAAATCTCAACTAAACGAAACCCAATGGATCAGACCCAAAGGAGGCCCACACCTAGTCAGGCTCATCAAGGTTCCAAGAGCTACATCACCAAGGAGTAGGCAACGCCATCCCAAGAGCCTCATCCATACCGCTTGGAAAAATTTAACCATGTCATCTTTTGACATGATCTTAAGGGGAGCTCCGTAACCGCCTCAACCGTTAAGAGGATAGTGTAAGCTCCACCAGATTAGCTACTTAGTTACTGAAAAGGCACCTTTGTCTGTTAAAAGACACTATAAATTGTAAGCCCCGCCAATATTTGGGGGGCATCGAATATATCTGTTATCACTCTCACCTTTCTCATAGCTTGTACCTTTGTTGCTCTCCCCTGATCTCCTTATACTCTCGAAGTAATAAAGCACCAAGCCATCATAGCCTTTCATAGTGGAGTAGGTTATGTTGAATAAACCACTTTACATCTTTGCCTTGCTTGTGTTACTCT
Organism: Ilex paraguariensis; assembly: GCA_963454935.2. Taxonomy (NCBI): domain Eukaryota; kingdom Viridiplantae; phylum Streptophyta; class Magnoliopsida; order Aquifoliales; family Aquifoliaceae; genus Ilex; species Ilex paraguariensis. The sequence goes on from CAUOFW020009335.1 coordinate 1,965, forward strand.
TTTTTTACTTAATTACTGCATTAATCATTAATTACTTGAGAGGTGGTGCATAAAACCAATTTGTGTCTGATCAATATTCATCCATAGAAATCATGATTGAGCCTCTTTTCAATATTTTTAATCCTTAAGCCCAATATAACAACCATGAAAAATTATAAAGCATTTTATCTTACCTTGATTGTCCCGAATTGATTTAACAACATATCATAAGGGTGTGATATTAACTTTTGGAAAAAGAAAAAGAAAAAAGGAGATGAATCTCCCTTGGTTATTCCATAAAAAGAAAATATTTAGGTATTCTCTTGTTGAGCTTGCATAAAAAAAAGAAAAAAAATAGCTATTATTGGGAAAAAAGAAGAAGGGAAAAAAATGCATTTATGAAAAAAAGAAGAAGAAAAGTATGGGATAGTGCTATTTAGGTTTGCTTCTGGATGATGGGAAAAGAAAAGCAATTGAAGCATATGGTTGAGAAAAAGTAATGATCTTGCGGGATAACTTTTTGAATTCTTAAATATTATTCGCTTCACAAACCTTATCCCAAAGCCCCATTAAAAAAAAAAAAAGACCTATTTGATGTCAAGAGTATGATGGTTGATTCATGGATTATGTGAATAAGGAGAAGATTGACGATTATTTTAAAATCTATGTTATTGATTTCCTTTCATGAGATTGTGCTAAGTCCTTTTATTGGAATAGCGGATAGTTGATATGAATGTATGCGAGTTATATGTTGCTTTCATTTTCATTAACTCCGCTCACATATGGTATTGTAAAATGTGAATAGTCATTATAATCGGAGTAAATTCTTGGTAAAGTTTGTATCAAAACTAGCCATTGATAGTTGTAAAGGTGAGGTATTGTTGACTGAATTTTTGAGCTTGCATGATTATTTAACATCACACACGAGTTTTGAATGGGAATCCAATATGTGAAAACTTTTATATACCATTTAGTTCTATGATGTGGCTTTGCATTGACTTATTTGGGTTAAAATTTGATATTTTTCCTGGATTGATGATTGATTTAAGTTATAAGAATGATTTAGATTATTAATAGATTGAATGAAGTTTGTGGGTATATGCACTGAAAACCTTCACGAGACTATAACTCGTCCACTAGAGATAACCTAGGGGTTTTAACGCTTATTATATATACTAAATGTAATCATGAATATTATGAAAGTGGTTTTGTATCTTTATGTTTGCTTTATTTTTAGATTTTGGGATCCATGTATTATTAGGGACTAGTAAAATTTGAGTTGGGGTGTGAATAGACATCAGAAGTGATATTTTATTATATTTAAGGATGATTTAATTACATTTTCTTTACGATTATATGTGTTAGATTCATGGATTTGCTAGCTTGATACTTGTTCTAGTTGTTTATCTCATTTTGTAGGTAATCAGATGATTAGTAATGACAATAGAGTGATCCAAGAGGAGCAAACAATGGAGGAAGGATTTGGTTGGAATAGGGGATCATTTGATGAAGAAAAGAAGTTGGGAGGCATTCCGAAGCATAAATATATGTTGGAGACAATTCAGGAAAAAAAGATTTTAACATTACTTAAGTGTTGTAGTCATAACTTTTTATCTTGATGTTCGATTGACTTGATTCTTGCGTCATTGGAAAGAAGCCTTCAAGAGCTATAAAAGTGTAATTGGCCTATAACTATGGGAAAATTGAGCTTGAAGTTTGGGAGGTACATTACCCGCATCTGGTAGCACCAATACTGTCAGAACGCACTCTGACAATATGTAAGTGCATTTGGACACACCAAGCACCGTTCAGATGCACCTATGAAGGTTTGTCCAGTAAGTTTTGATTGTCCAAACACATTTACATTGTCCAGATGCACCTACGAAGTTTGGTTCCCATACATTTAAACCGGCGGGATGCGTTTTGCATCGTTGGGACATGCCGTTTGACTCTGATGCACGGGTTTTGACCTAAATGTACTCCTTTTTGATTAAGGACTTGTTCCAATGCCAACTGTAGCCTCCCTAGTATAAGTACATGTTCTTTTTTTTTGGGAGAGATTCATCCTAGATCCCCATCTTTTACATCTTTTCTTTATTTTTTTGAGATCTACCCATGCCATGTGAGTAGTTCTCTTGTATATTTTGCCTAGGGTATAGATTTTTGATTGTTCATTTAGATATTATGTTCATGCAATTATATCATTGTTATTAATGCTAAATCTTTATTTCTTTTAGATTGATTGTATGTTTTAGCAAAGTTTAAACTCTATGTAATTATTTGATTGTTTATTAACAAGATTGAGTTATTGGTATATTCAATATTTATAATTTCTTACGAGTTTTATAAAAGTAGTTTTTCAAATCTTATTATCACATCAATCGAATTAATTGTGTATTCAAAACTATATTTTCCAGTGACTACATTGATTAAAAAATCAACTAAATTTATATATAAATTGCATAAATATAATTATTAGATGAACATGAACATATCTAAATCCCAAAGCTAAAGGATCATTCTTCCAATAGTTATTCTCTTTAAGTTTATTTACATTTATTTTCCAAGCAATTCAACTTTTTACCAAATCCAAACCTAATTTTCATTTACGTTATTAGTAAATTTCATCGTGTATTTACTACTTCTTGACCACTTGTACTTGGGTGCATCCTTTGGACATCAAGTAAGTTTTAGAGCCATTGCTAGGGATCGAGAAGGAGGAATTTGAGAAGAACAAGAAGAAGGGAGAATCCACCTTCATCAACATGCTACTTGGAGACAAATTTTTCCAGGTAACTACATTCCATCTTGTAATTATTTTTAGATTCTTTGCATGCCATCTTATTTTTTCAGGTTAGATTTTCACTATTCATTCTTTTAATTTTATTTTTAGAATTGCATGTCTGGTGGACATTCCTCTAATTCAGACCCAACCTACTCTCTATTTAACAGTAGATTTTGTAGGTTCATCAGGTCCTTTGAGTCCTTCACGTAACCAGTCAGTTACCTTCCCCACATTTGATCATAGCAAAACTTGTAGAGTAATGGGTGGCCGAAAAGTAGAGGCCAATAAACAAGGTAAAATCTTGAGGGATTATTTACGTCTTGTTCGCAACAGTGTACCTTCATGCTACCTAAGAATGCCCAAAATTTTGATGTCAAACGAGGGTCTCTACCATTTTTTTCCCAGTTTCATGGTCTGGAGTGTGAGAATCCTTATTTGCACACCTCCTTGGTACATTCCAGGATAACTCTAAAATAGCTCATCTAAAACTTTTTTCCTTCTCACTGAAGAATAAAGCCAATATGTGGTTAGATTCTTTGAAACCACGGTCCATAGCCAACTGACAAGGATTACAAAAAAGAATTTTTTAAGAAGTTAGTTATATCATGTATTTGTAATTCATTAATTTCATGCAGTCCATTGTAAAATCTCAACCATTTCCATGGTCATGATGCAATTAAATTCAAGATCTGAAACCGTTATTAAAGGGAGAAGATCAAGCATCAAAGCTACATTATTCAACCTCTTTATGCACCTTCATGCTTAAGATAAAAGTAATGACCTAGACATTTAAGATGAACCCTTGTTTATTTTAACTTAAGATGGTTAGGATGAAAATGGAATTGAAAGTGATCGGATTATAACTCCTAGGTGATTTTAAATAAAAGTTTTTTTGAACTATTTATGAGTTTTGAAAATATAGTTTGAGTCACAATTGGACCTCTCTTTGAGCAATACCCTTTGGTGCTCAATATGACAAGTTTTTGCATGGTTTTAAATTTAAAAACTTATAGGGACCGATCTATGCTCGTTAGCCTTTACTAGAGCGATATTTGATTAACCCTAAAAAATGATTGTTATTGTATTTGATTAGAGGGTTAATTACATAAATTTAATAATTAGACGGTTAGAATTAAAGGATATTATTACTTACGAGTGAAATTATGTTGTTTTAAAAATACAGGGGCTAAATAAGAAAAAATGAAAAGCTGAGGGGCTAAAAGTGTAAAAAGGAGGAAGTAACCAACATTGCGCGTTCAAACGATGCTAACCATTCAGATAGTGGGGCCCAACATTTGTAGAGGAGACCCAAGAGGAAGCTGTCGAATTTTCAGAAGAAAGCCACCGTCCGGATGGTGCTTTAATCGAGTTAAGTAGGCTAACTTCCCATTGGTCAGATTGTGCAACAAGAGTTCTGATTGGATTAGTCCAGTAGTTGTTGCCCACTAGCCCTCTTATAAATACCCCCTTCCCTCCAGATTTTAAAATCATTCTCCATTCTTCAGTTTCAGTTTTCAATTTTCAGTTTCCAGTTTATGGCTTTTCTAGCCTAGTCTCTCTCTTCTACACTTCTTGAAGATCTCTTCTTACCTGGAAGGTTGAACTTTTTCACTTTTCCAAGCCTTGCCCTAGCAAAGAAAGTGTGGTGGTGTTTTAATTTAACCTAAGGGAAGGGTTAGGAACTTTGTTTTGAATTTTATTGCGTTGTATTATAAATCCAACCTTACTTGAAGGAATGAAGATCACCCATTTTTTTAGGTTGTCTATGGCTATGAAGAGTGAGTAGTTTTTCATTATCTCTTTAGTGATGGGGGGAAGGACTTCTGTAACATTACTTTGGTTAGGATAATTGCATTTTTCAGTTATGCTTTATTGTTATATACCTTCCTTAATAGATGGACGATACTTTTCTTTAATGTTTTGTACTTTGTATTCTTAATGTGTAATCTAGGTTATGCTCATGGTTCATGCAAATACCGAGGTAAGGTTTCTTGTAATGAATTACTAAGTTGGGTTTTTAGTAAAAGTCAAGAGATTGGTTATTGACGGGTTACAACATATCCAATGCTTTTGATTCAATGCATAATCCGGAACTAAACCTTTGAATAGTTGTACCTTTAGGTTTACTAGGGTAAAATGGTTGTGGTATAGTGCAAATACCTTCCGGTTAACCTAACGGTTGTTGTGATATGGCTTTTCATTAAATACTTTCCAATTAACTTATCATTAACGTGTGAGTTAATTGTAGTATGGTTTCAATATCATAATCTCAAGCAATGAAATACATGTTCCGGTCAACAAACTAAAGAGTGCATTTTTCTATTTGTCACAAAACTACTATTTTTAAACAAGTTATTTTCAAATTACTAAGCTCACACCACAATCCACACTATTTCACAATCTTTTTCTAGGTTTCATTTACTCTTGTTTTTTTCAAGTTTCCAACAGATAACTCCCTATGGAATCGACCTCGGCCTTCACCGAGAATATTATTACTTGAGCCACTTATACATGAGTGTGTACGGTTAAGATCAAGTCAGTCTCTTTATGACTTAGGAAAAATATGGGCAAAGTCTAAACGGAGGAGGATTAAGGATCGCTCGAGCGGTCCCAAGGTCGCTCAAGCAATCTGTTTTTCTTAGGTCGGTTTGAAACTTGTTTTTCCTTCTCAAGACCACCGTCCTATGACTGCCCTTCCACTGATCGAGTAGTCGTTTGCGAATCTGAGTTTTGTTGTTGACCAAGATTGCCCTTAGCCTATAAATAGGGAATGTCTTTCCTACACCTAAGGTAACCCTCTAAGAGTTAGAAAAGACCAAAACATTTCTAGAGAGCTTCAATCACAACCCTAGATCGCTAACCCCAAAGGCTATCATTTTGTGATTCCTATCCAAACTCATAACTTGCAAAAGAAGAACTTGTTTGGATGAAGACCAAACCTATTGGAGTGTGAAAACCTAGAGTCTTGAGTGTAAAACCTTGAAGATTGCTTGAGGCCTAGATAAATCGTGCAGCGTGGAGGTCCAAGTGAAGCTAGCCATAATGTTGAAGGAGGGCCTTTGGCGGAGAGATCTAGGAAGGAAAGGAGCATGTAGCCATGCAGATTGGTTGAGGTATAAGTCTCTATTACTTATAGATTATTTTTAGATTTAGTGGATTAAGCTTTGGTGAACTGAGAATGTTCCTCGCAGTTTTTTTCGAGAAGGGTTTTCACGTCAACAAATCACTTGTATTATTTATTGCTTTTCTATCAATACACTACCACAACATCCCTTACCCGTTGGAGAAGCCTTCAAGAGGGGCCTAGATAGAGGAACCCGGAGGCACTCCCTAAAGACAACCTCAACCATAGTCAGACCTCAACTCTATAAAATCACTAAAAGTAACTTAGCAATCTAATCCCCATGAATCGAAGCTATGACTTAAACTCTTACAAGCCTCAAGTAAGACCCTGAACAAAATGCTATGCTCCACTAGACCACACGACTTGGAGATCTTTTTCCTTCTATAAGTCCAACCTAATAAAAAAAAATTAAATTGAAGGGATGAATACTATTCCCCACCACCCACCCCCCCAAAAAATGAAAAATCAATATTATTAACGATCCTTATTGACTGCCATTGGTTTTTCCTTTTAGATTTGTTTTCGGTATTTGCATTCCTTTCCCTTGTCTTTGCCCTAAATAAAACCATTTAAATCACTCCTTTTCCTTTCCTAAAGTTCAAAGAGTAAATTAACACACATTCCAAATGATGGGTTTAGAAATTTGAATTTGTACAACACATCATAATAGATTAAATTTTAGAGGCCTAAAGTGATGGAGACTTAATATTTACTTTTCTGAATTTTTTTTCATAGAGTTATGAAGGAACACTTTTAACATAATATGAAGAGTAATATTGCATGCACTTTTTCTGGAATTTATTAGCTATTTAGTAGTTGTGATTGTCTATACATTACTCTAATATATAACACGGGATAATAATACGTTTCAATGCTAGTCGCGGCCCTGCATGATGCCCGACAATTACACCCACCCTCCCCCTCCTTCGTCCTCTTCCTTTCTCTCTTACTTATCCCATCATTTTTGCAGTTCGATGCAAAGTTAAACAATATTTTAAATAAATTTAAGTAAGTTGTAGTGAGTTAATGGGAGTAGAAGGGTTGTTATTTGGGACACATGGGAATATTTGAGTGGTCTATTCCAAATTAAATAATTCAAAAATCTAGGATAACATAAAAGAGATAGGGAAAGGATTTCAAGGCCTCCTTTCTAACAAAATAATTTTTTATACCTATATATATATATATATATATATATATTTATACTATTTATAAATGTCTGCAAAAAAATTTTAATTTTATATTTTAACCCTAATTAATTATACCGACCAATATAATTTCAGCTAATTTTTGTTTTTTTACTTCTATTTAACTTTCAACTTATTTTGGACTCTTTTATAAGGATTTCTAAATTTTTTGAACTCATTTATTAGTAGTACAGTTACATATAATTTTTTATATCTATATAAAAAAGTAAAATTATATATATGTTAAATTATTATACACATAAAATTATCAAATTGAATTTCATGATCAAATATATGTTATATTTTGTCTCTTGGTATGGAATAATATAATAATATTATAAGCCCTCTAATCAATTGATTTAAACAAATAAAAATTAATAATTACATAACATAATTAGTGTGCAAATGCCTAAAAGGGTCAGATATATACCTAAATAAATGACAGATTAGGTACTCAACGTCTTATAGAATAAATTAATAACTAAATTTAGTAACAAATAAAAAATAGATTAAATATTTGACTTCTATTTTATTATTTAATTTAATTACATATATAATTCATATCTTTCATAAAAAATATTATTTAAATTTATTTACGGGAAACACAATTCATGTATTCCTAGTATAAATAAATTTGTAGTTAATCTTTTACTTCGAGAGGACTTTTTACACGTACCATTGCACCCAACAGTCATCATTATTTTCATTTTTTTTTAATTTTTTATTATTGAAATATGAAAATGAGTAATAGTAGATAGATTTCAGGATATGACACATTTGAACTTGGCGGTAAGTGGCGGAGCTACCATTAGACTAAGGAGGGGCACAATATATGCTCACCCCAAAAATTTTTACGCCTAGTATATATGTTTTATATATTTTTTAAAAAATATTACCCTATTATTTTCTTGTAATATAAATTAGATTAGACCCATAACTAAATTATTGCAATTTTCAGAGACACTTCCGACATGTTTATGGATATATTAGGGATCCCATTTGTAATTTTTTTAAGAAAATCATGCTTTTTTTTTTTTTTTTTATAAGAAATTAGGGTCAATGTGTAATAAAATACATGAACATTTTGTAAATATATAACAAAAATCACAGTCACAACTTGATTAACATTATTTGGAGTCATAAAAAAACCCAAATATAAATGTTTGTGTCATGAAGTTAACATAAACTTATATATATATGTATCATCTTCCTTTTATCGATCAAAAAAAAAAATAGTAAAGTGCCCATTCCGAAAAAATTTACTTGCCCATCTAAATGAGATATTCTAAATCGGGGCCAAATTTGACACAAGCCAGCCCTATTCTGCGTCAGGATAGCCCCGCTAACTTTCTGTCCTGATGAATTGTGCACACTCTCTGGGCTTGAGTACTGTAGTGACTTTCAAGATGATCTTCTAGGGACTTGATTGTGTTAACTAATAATTGAGGGGCGCAATATGTATTTGGTCAAAATATTGAGATATAAGGTGTAATTTATTCAAAATAAAAACCACTTTTTTTATCTTTAGGCATACTGGCGTTAAATTCCTAACACTACCCAACATTTTCAGATGAATTACATTTGTAGCCCGTGCAGATCTTTCTTTATTCATGGAATTTTGATTTAATTAAATTTCCAACGCAATCACCTTCTATCAAGTGACCTAAATAACCATCTGTCCACTTCTCGACTAACTAAGCACTACTACTATTTATATTTTGTTTATCAAAAATTAAAATTTTTTAATTGTAAAATATTATAATTCTTTCTAACTTCCGAATTGATGCGTGCGAGAGAAAAACTCTGAATAAATGGGCAGGATCACCTTCCCATATGATTAGTTACTTGCCTATGCTGTCCTCTTTTCATGTCTATTAATCTAATAATTATCTACTTTGTAATTGCATAAACCGACAAAAAGATAATTTGATACTGATAAGGTGTCAATTGAATCGTGTTGTGTTGTATTTGAATAATTTTATTTTGAGTTTATGTCAAGTATAATCACTTTTAATCTAATATATATTTAATTAATCATGTCAGATAATCTAATATTAATGCAACCCGTGAAGTCAATATGTATAATTAGCGAACTAGAAATCTAAATTTTGACCCCTTTTCAGTGTAATAAGCCAACCGTTCATAGGTCGTCTTGTTGCAAAATCAATTTAAAAAATTATTTTAATTTGATGTATACTGACATTTAGAAATAGTACAAATATAAATACAAATACAAATACAAATTATTTGAGTATTTATTGTTTGCCAAAATCCTACTTCTTACAATTGGTGGGTCACGGTGTTTCATGGCTCTCGTCAATTTGGACAATGGAATCTTTTCATGTTGTTTAACCCGATCATACATAAGCTAGGAACACATTCGAACCTTGGTGAAGTGATAAAAACCTTGGCCTGAAAGCAAATATGCAACTGAAAAGGGAGAGAAAAAATAGATATAAAATAATATTCTAGTTGAATTTGATGCCTCCATAATTCATAAATGTAAGAAAATCTTAGCGAATTTCAATTTGCAACCACCAACGCAAGAATTTTTGTTCCAATCGATAATCACTCATTCATTGAGTAAATTACAAGTAATCACATGTTCTTTTTTTTGAAAGAAACCATATAATTTATATTAAGAAGATAAATTTGAAAGAAGATATGACACGAGAAATTTTTGTGCCATTTCTTCTCATACATTAACGTTTTTACAATACCTAGTCTTTCTAGCAAGTTGATGCACAACACAATTTCCTAAACGCCTAGTTTTAGATAGCGAAAAATAAGTAAACATATGAAGAATACTTGATAGTTTGACATCAGATGGCTAAAAATAGTGACTCCACTTCACATGTAGATCTCAGTTGCATATCAAGTGAGTGAAAAATGGTTAATTTTAAGTCAAATTATAGATTATCTCCCCATCATTTAAAGCTAGTAATACTTTATGACTCTTTACTTTTGAAAAACTACACATACATCTTGTTATTTGGGGCTAAAGTGCAATAGTATGATGTTTGATTTTTTTTTTTTTCATTTTTCTTTGAAAATTTTATATTAGTTAAGAATTATTTCCAATGCAAAGAAAAATAAGAGAGAGTAAGAGAATTATTAATTACAGAAGATAAAATTACAAAGATAAAATGTTGGAATAAAAATATGTACACAAAATTACTTTTGCAGAATTAACCTATACCTACTTGGACTAAAAGGTAATTCTAGTATTTAGTTTCAAGTACCCTTACATATTACCCAATCTTCAAATCATAAAATGTTTGACTTTGACTTTGATTCATGGTTGGATAGCATCTTGAAGCAATTGGCATCGGCACTCAACTATATGCAAAGCCAAAACATGGCACACAATGATGTCAAACCTGATAACATCTTGATCCAAGAGGTGAGTAAATACATCACTAAATTGGCTGGACAGATCAAGCATCTTGAAGCAATTGGCATCAGCACTCAACTATATGCATAGCTGGAACATGGCATACAATGATGGTAAATCTGATAACATCTTGATCCAAGAGATGAGTAAAGACATTTATTTTTAGCTAGCCAAGGAAACTAATGTGCAATTTATGGTTTATCATATGAAAACATATAAGATATCAGCCATTTCTTTATAACTTCCTCTCCAAATGTAACCAACTCCATCTTTAACCTTAACTATCTTACCTTGATAGAACCCAATATATTAAATTTATCTTCAAATCCAACATAACTATAACTTCAAATCTCACAAAAGTAGTTTTGGATTACGTGCTCTTTATGAAAGTATTGCCCTAGACTCCACATGAGGTTGTCAAGCTCTTGACAATTCCTTAGGTCATCTTCAACCCTTATTCAAATTTAAATTTGAGTAAAAAAGTCTAAAAAACTTGCTCCAACCCTTATACCAAAGGAAACTCATTTTTTTATTCAAATCAAGGGAGACTCAAATCTTTAATGGTGAGATTTCACCATTTTTTAAAGATCCAATGGCCTCATAACATATAACAAGATTAGAGAAGTTAGTTAGTAATTCTGTTAGGTTGTTAAGTCTGTTAAAGAAATGTTGAGTTAGAACTCAGCTACACTGTTGTATGGTGAGGAATAGCTTTGCCTATATATACGCTTGTAATCTAAGTAAATGGAAAAATATGTTTTTTCCTAATTCTGTTTTATCTTCTTCTTCTCTGAGTTTTTTACAGACTCTTCCTTGATTCTGTCATGGTATCAGAGCTATTAACAAGAGATTAACATCTCAATGGCTGATTATTCTTCTAGTACTCCATAGACTTCTTCGAGTCCTAGCTCAACAGCTTCGTTGAGTACATTGATTTACAGTCTCCAATTTTTCTTCTATCAAACATTTGCAATTTGATTTCGATTTGTCTGGATTCCACAAATTTTGTTCCATGAAAATATCAAGTTTCTGCAATTCTAAGAGCACATTCTCTCCTAGGTTATGTGGATGGATAAATTATCTGTCCAGAACAATTTCTTTGCAATGCTCAAGGTGTTATAACTACAGATCTGAATCTTCTGTATCAGGCGTGGCTGACTCAATATCAGATCCTCATTACATTACTCAATGCAACGCTTTCACCTTCTGCTCTTGCACATGTAATTGGCTACACAACCTCTCATGATATCTGGATGGCACTAAAAAGAAGGTTTTCTTCTCTTACTAGAGCCAATATTCTTCAGCTCAAATCAAGTCTGCCAATAGTAAAAAAAAGGCTAAGATTCTATAGATGTTTGTGTAAAAAAAAGGCTCAGATTCTATAGTCTGCAAACATTTATATCTATAGATGTTTATATATAAATGTATCATCGATCAAAAAAAAAAAAAAAAGTAAAGTGCCCATTCAGAAAAAAATTTATTTGCCCATCTAAATGAGAAATTCTAAATCTGGGCCAAATTTGTCACAAACCAGCCCTATTCTGCGTCAGGATAGCCCCGCTAACTTTCTGTCCTAATGAATTGTGCACACTCTCTGGGCTCGAGCAGTGACTTTTAAGATGATCTTCCAGGGACTTGATTGTGTTAACTAATAATTGAGGGGTGCAATATGTATTTGGTCAAAATATTAAGAGTATAAGGTATAATTTATTCAAAAAAAAACAATTTTTTTTTGTCTTTAGGCATACTGCCGTTAAATTCCTAAAACTACCCAACATTTTCAGATGAATTACATTTGTAAAATAGAGAAAACATCTAATGGAATATCTCTAAGTCAGTCTAGCACCATAGAGAAAATGTTGAAAAAGTTTAGTTTTTATTATAATAAGTCTGTATCAACACCATATAATCCTCATGTACATTTAAAGAAAAATAAAGGAGAACCGATTTCACAATTGAAGTACTCACAAATGATTGGATCTTTATTATACATAGCAAATAAGTCTAGACCTGATATCTCGTATGCCTTAGGGAGACTAAATAGATATACACATAGTCCGAGTAAAGAGCATTTGAGTTGCCTTAGATAGAGTCTTTAAGTATCTTAAAGGAACCTTAGATTACTCTTTATGTTATAGTAGATTTCCTAGTGTAGTTGAAGGCTTTAGTGATGCAAATTAGATCACCAATAGTTTAGATATGATGATACCCAGAAAAGTATGAGCCCAAACAAAGAGGTTGAACAAGGAAGTCACACAAGTTACGCAGAGCTCCCCCCCCCCAGGAGAGACGATAGCAAAAAAGATGAGAGAACAACTGGATATTAGTAGGCGGCAAAGAATCGTATTCAAGGCACAAAGCTCTCGAATAGTCAAGATCTTCTCCAAAATTCAAGGAGAATTCCCCGGATAAATGGCAAGGATCTCGGTGCAAATCTCACAAAACTAGGAGCTGTTCTATAGATATTGCGTGATGCCTCCAGTATAAGGAGAGAGGAAAATAATAACCCTAGGCGTACGAGAGGTCGATTAAAAACTGCATCCCCCATTACTGAAACGAAAGGAATAAGAATCTCTATTGAATAATAGACTAGCCGAGCTCTCGAGCTGGTGAACCACTATAATTTCACTGTGCAATTTCCTCCAATTCCCCAGTAATTTCAACTCGATTCTCACGAGCCTTGTAGCTTAGTTCTAGGTCACCAAGTACCATTCATTCCCTCTGCTCATCCACACGAATTCACGCCATCAAGATATAAAATTCACTACTGGCTACGTCTTTTTGCTAGGAGGAGCAGTCATATATTGGGGATCTAAAAAACAAACTCTAATATCAATAAGTAATATAGAGTCAGAACTTATAGCCTTAGATACCACGTGTGCTGAGGCTGAGTGAATAAAGAATTTATTACTAGAGATACTTCTAGTGGAAAAACTCATACTTCTCATTTCATTACACTGTGATAGTAAGGTAGTGATTGAGCTTGTAAAGGAAAATCATAATAATAAAAAGATGAATAGACATATACAAGTGTGATATAAATCAATAAAGAAAATACTGAGTAAAAGCATAATTTCACTAGACTTTGTGAAGTCTGAGCTAAATATAGTTGATCAGTTAACTAAAGGGCTTTCGAGAAAAACTGTCTTAGAACTGTTGAGGGGGATGGGCTTAAGCCCACAAGAGAGTCACCTAGGGAGGTAACCCAACTTCTATGATTGGGGACCCCATGAAAGAAGTTCAATGGGTAGAAACAAGTCATATTGCATGACTCATTAGCACTGTTATTTAGGAAATAATCTAAGAGGAGATATTTTCCTGCTTATCCCTATGACAAAAGTGCATCTGTAGTGTGACAGTAAGGAAAGGTTTTACCCTAAATGAGACCGAGGCAGGAACACTCCTACAGGATATTGTGCATATGTACCCTTGGAGGGCTCACCTAAGTGAGAGTAGTCGTGAGGTCGCGACTATAAGAATTAAACTATTCTCTGAAAACTCTCATGAGAATCAAGATCAAGTCCATTAATAGCACTGACCCGCGAATCTTGACCAATGTCGGTACTGTGTGTGTGACACGTTGAACTCTGGTCCAAAGGATCTAGTTCAAGCCTTTGGTCACTATGATCCTTCAGAGGAAAACTGTTAACACTAAGTGAGGTTCAAGTCCTGAAGACACCTACACCTATTGCACAGTATAATAATTGTCCATATTTTCTATATTAAAGCATATACAAAATATTTGAGATACTTTGAAGTTTCAAAAACTTGTGGGGGATTGTAAGAATAAAATTAAGTTTTTAAAACTTTTATTGAATTTCCATTTTAATTATGTTTAAATAGTAAATTTCAGTTGCAAATTATTGTCCTATTTAGTGTGTGTATTAAAGAATAATAATTATTGACCTTAAATTTGGTTTTATATCTATTCAAGCCAAATAGTCAAATCAATTGAAAATATATTATCGTAAGTTACAAAGTGGGCCAATAGTCATATTTAAAGTTGTTTTTGAAAGCCATCATGTGTAGGTTATACAGTGGCTATATAAAGTGGTTTTGAGAAATTTTTAATAGTGAACGAAATCAACACAAGAGGAGTCCTTCCTATTGCTCATTTCATTAAACTTTCCAATTGATCATATCAATTCTTTTGGCCTACCTTTTTCAATTATCATCTATTATTTCATTTTGGGTAACTCGATTTGAGTCAGGTTCACTTCAACCTTCCAGTGGACGTGACCAATGAGAATATGTTGCTGCGAGCGTCTGGGTTAGATCTTGAAGTCGTTGGTGTCCGTCAATACCCTCATGTGGGGAGGCTCAGCTGCTTTAGGACAGTGATCACACGCTTCTCAGACTTGCAGGCCAGCTCTTTCCAAATTAATTTATTTCGTTTATATAGATTGCATGTTTATACATTTTCTATATTTATTTATATTGAATGTTATAATTTTTGAATGAACTAACTACTGTTTGCATGCTTTATTTCGAATTTTAAATTATAACAATCATAGTTGTTTTGCTCGCATCATATTTTTAATAATTATTAATTTGGCCAAAAAATTCAATAGCAATTTTTCTTAATTCCAATTATAAATCTATGCTTAAAATCTATAATTATTTTTACATTTCTTACAGGCTCTTTAAATAGAACTAGAGAGGTTGAAAACAATGTAGACCAACGGAAGAATTGAATCATCGAGTAAGAAGGAAAGGTCAGGAATCTATAAGTAACTATATTGATTTCTCTATTTAAAGTCTTCTGATGCTCCTCGAGATACTGAATTATCTATAGGAAGGAGCTAATTTTTTCTTCTATCTATATTCAGGTAAATCTACCAAGTTTAACATATCATCTGGATAATGATGTGTCTGTTTTCATCTTCTCATGCTTTTCAAAATACTGAAACTGTATTAAAAAAATGAGTGCCCTGGTTTTTCTATTTCCACCCCAGTAAAGTTTGCTAGATCTAGTTTATGAGGATGAACTAGTTGTCAACCATTTGCATTGGATCGATATGCCATTCTAAAAAACTATAGACATTCAATAATCTGTATTCTTATTGTTTCAAGATGTAAACATTATCCACAATTTCCTTCTGTCAACCCCACTTAAGCAAAGTTTTTTGTTTAATTTCACTTTAGTTTACTAAAACTTTCAGTTTTGCACACTTTGGTTCACGAGTAATCTACCATAGGAACACTTGTCTCCCCTCTTACTTGATGTATACTTTGAATTCCTGACATATGTTTAAGTCGAAGAAAGATGCATCACAATCAAATTCACCTCAATAGAAAAAAAAAATTGACGATATTTCACCTTAAAATGGAGACTAACATAGAAAACCTAGAACAAAGAACGCTGTAAAATGGACATAGAACAATGACAGCCCAATTCAGCCGTTCACGGGATAAAAACAAATTTTTAGTGAACCTGCAACTACTATTTTGGGTTGAAATTTTTTTGCTCCCAGCCCTTAAATTCAATAAAATAAAATAAAAATGTGGTTTTGCTTGGGCATTTTGAAAACCAATTTGGGCTTGGACTGTGACCTTGCAACCCTCTTGAATTGAGAACTGGGACCTTGCAAATTGAGGAGGGAATTCATTATAAAGCCATCGTATTAAAAAAATTAGCATCAAATAACTAATTGAGCAATACACTATTCCATTAATTTTGAATAAAATATAAGTAAACCATGATTTTAATAAAAACCTTGAATTCTAAAATTGTTAAGCAGCCAAAAAGTGCAGTCAATAAAGTTGCAAAATCATTCCTATCAAAAAAAAAAAAAAAAACCCACAGTCTGGGATTATTTCCATGCAATACTTGTAACAACTGAATATATGCATTCCATGTTTGCACTTCAGGATAAATTAGTATAATGTATATGAATCAGTATATAGTGACCAATTCAAAGCACTTATTTTTTCCCATTCAAATTCATCCCTAGCCACTTCTTACACCAAAAATACACCAAAATAATTAGAACCTTAATAAATCAAAGTATATCCACTGGTTGAGTGATATCAAGTTCAATTGAGTAATTGGAACCCTAATCTGGGGTAGGTTGGATGGGTCGGTGGCTGACAGTGGTGGCATGGGGAGAGAGATAGAAGAGTGAGAAGCAGAGGGAGATAGATACAGAGCAGACGATAAAGAAGAAGAGACAGAGCGAGAGAGGTACCTGGTTGTGGCTAGTAGAGGTGGTGTCCATGTCGATGGCTCTTGGTGGACCACAAAGGAGGTCTCGCTGGTGGTTGCTTCCTCACTGTTGATGCCTGAAGTCACTAGATCTGGCTGAAGTCTCCAAATCTGCCTAATGGTCCAAGAGAGTGTGTGAGAAGCCCTAAATCTGATCTCTATGTTTGTCGTGGGATTTGCATGAAAAGAGAGAACCGCCTGAGATATGAGAGTCGACGTGTGTGCGTGTGAGAGAGAGAGAGAGAGAGAGAGACTTGCTGATAACATAGTTGCGGCCCTAGCTATAATTAGAATAGAGGTATTAGTACACATAGATTGCGTCGAGATACCCCAGAAAAAATCCAAGCCAATGGAGAGATTATCCATTTATGGCTGCAGTTTGCTTTTATTTTGTATGGTCGCGAAGGAAACTAGGCAGAATATGAATTTCCAAGTTTAGTGAGCATAGGGAAAGGAGGTTGACCCCCCTTCTGTACATGGACCCATGGTAGCATGACAGGATTTCACCTTGGATTGTAACATGGAACAAAGGATTTTAATTCAGAAACATCAATGGCATAGAAACAAGCACTATCCGCGGCAAGCCTCATAGCTGTCTCAAGAGAGAAGATTGGTCCCATATGGAGGTTGTCGTGTACACTGGAGGTCATTTGAATCCCCTTTTATATGCCTTCAATCTTCGGCCCTTTACATGGATTACTCCAGTTTATGAGTTAGAATCCCAAGTAGAAGTGAATATACTTCTCGAAATAATTTCCATGAACATGTCGCTTACCTCGTGGCGATCACCACTACTCGGCGGCTAAAGAAAACTCTCACAGTTTTTTGGAATATAAGTGTTGCATCGCACAGTCATGTTGGAGCTGTGGATATGGTATAAAAGAAAATGGTTTATTTGAAACCATTCAGATACCGCGGCAAAGGGTTGTTGTGAACAGTGGAGATCATTTTCAATCTTCAAGGCAATTACATTAGAATTGAACTTTCGTTGGGTGATAGAAGGCAACGCCTATGTCGAGCTTTTGTACGCCGTGGTGACCACTGGTGGGTCTCACAGCCAAATAAACTCTCACTCCTTGGAAGTGTATTAATTTGCCCCATAGTGATGCATCTAAAGATAATCATGCAGCATGTTTGCTGTACAGTATATGGCCTTGGCCTTTTAATTTTCTTCACCAAGTATCCTGCGGCTAATGGCAAGATAAGCCAATCAATTCGAGGAAGGCAAGCTATGTGCTACTCACGTCACTCCCTCGAGCATTTTTTCCTTTCCACATGACTCTGCCTCGTGGTGATTGTTGATAGGTCTCGCGGCCAAAAGAAGGTCTGAGATAGCTCTCCCATTTGAAGCGAGCACAAAGAATGCTGAAGTATGGGGCTGCTCTTAACATTCAAATTATCTCAAGTGTCTTTGCAAGACAGTCGTGACAACGATCCTTCATAAGAAACCCAAGCCGTGGAGGTTCGATTCAGTTGCTGGCGATGGTACATGACATGTATAGCAGCCCCACATCGAACTGGGTTCGGGAATTGAGGGGCCACAGAATGAGCTCTTGGGAACAGAGTATACCCATAAGGTGATTATGTCACTCGAAATCATTCTCGACTGACACATATTTGACTTGATATGCTAATGACTTAGCTTGGTAAAGCTTGAATAAGGATTAAGACTATACCCCTATAGTGACGCCTTTCCCATAGTAGTGTTTGGCAAAACAATGAGGTTGGTTGGACCGTAACCATGAAAATTTTGGGAAGTATGAAATCTCCAGATGTCTGTTGTAGATTTGCAGAAGTTTACTTGTCAGTGGAATACCCGAGGAGTGAGGTGCCCAAATAGACCCGATCGCGATAAAGGCATATCTGGTCGGTGTCATGGCAAGATATCCGCGACATTTGCGGGAATCCAGCTTGTTGCTCGAGAACGCCTTATCCACTTTGAGAATTAGTGGGGGTATATCAAATGAAGCCTCGCAATTCCTCCATTTTAGTTTGCCGCAAGATATCGGCAACCCGAATTGCTGAACTCATTGACCGAGATTCTCTGGAATAAGAGACCATTTTTCTTTGCAGAGCTCAAGAGTCCAGAGTACGAGAAATTTTTACATGGGTTATACACACCACGTGGTAGGCTGATGTGGTGTGTACACCCAATAACAAATTACCAAGTGGACAAGCTGTCAGACAAATACAACTCAGCATTTCCATTAACTCTTGTTAATCCACTGTTATCAAGGATAACTCCCAATAAATTTTTGCAAACAATTTGAGCATTTCCATTACTTTATTGTACACAACCCAAGACAGAAATTCAAAATTTTAAATGAGTAAAAATTCAAAATTCAAAGTCCATCTGTGCCATTTCTTTCCACCCTCTCTCTCTTTCTCTCTCTCTACTCGTACAACCCATCTTCATTAATGGTTTCTCTCTTTCTCCAATCACTTCTCTCTCTTTGTAAATTATCGGTCACGGCGGAGAGGACCCTACCCAAATTGTAATAGTGAGTGAGAAATCTTGTCTCTCTAAACCGATTCTCTATTGGTAAGTCTCAATGAGTGTCTTAAATTGATTTCTTTCACTCACTAGAGTTTTTAGTATGAGATATGGGTGGTGTGTGTGAATATGGTTAAATCTTTTGCTAAAGTTATGGGCAGAAAGGGTCTGGTCCTTTGGCAGTAACAATAATGCTCTTAAGGTATTTTGAAGAATTAAAGTCATTAAGTGGAATTGTGGGTTTCTTTTCGTTGTTGTTTTTTCGTGAAATGTTGTTGCTTCTTGTAATTTTTGGCTTCAATCTATAAAATTTTTTTCTTTTAAAAAAAAAATATTTACGCTATCCTTCATTGCAGGTGTCTGTTGAGTAAACTAATTGTGTAGCAAGCTTCTTCACATCTATAGAGATGCAAATACACCAACAGGGATTTTAGTTCGAGAGGGAAGTATTTTGATTTAGATTTTCTTTCTTATGATTTTGGACTAGATGTGGTTAAAATTCAAAAGAGATTATTGGTTACTAAAGCCTAGGAACTTTATAGTGACCTCCATCAAGATGACTACTGTAAAGGTAGCTGCAGAGGTCCACTCAGCTGCATTTTTCAGATAAGTGATTGACTAGATACTGTAGTACTAATTACCCATTAATTAAAAATTCATGATTATTTTAACTATTGCTCATTCACCAACCACTTGTTTATTACCATCTTCCACCCACCGTTGAACTCTCATTCCCACTTCAAAGTAACATCTCTCCTTCAATCTCTCTTTTTCTTTTTCTCCATAGTCACGTTTTCTTTTAAAATTTCAAAAATCTCACTTGAGGATTGGTAAGAAATTAGTTTCTTTTCTCTCATTGTCCATTATTGTGGGTATCATGTTTTTTACTTTGTATTTCTCATGTGTTGAGGTATATTGTTTACAGAGTCAACGTGAAGAATGAGGACATAGATTGAACAATGGCTTCAAATCGTGACAAAGAAATTGTTCAAATTGGTATTTATTTTCTCCTTTTAGATTCAAATTAATTATGTATGTTTGATTTAGCTACACATGGATGAAATTTTAACTATATGTCATTACGTAATTTTACACTATAGAAATCTGTGACGAAAACAACGAAGAAGTTAGAGCTAACTACTTTGAGATTAATGCACCTGATCAATTTTTAACAACCAATAATGATCATTGTGAGTTGAAAGTTGGTATGTTAGCATTTGGTGAAGAGGAGGCATTTAACATGTACAACAAATATGCATACAGTAAAGGTTTTAGCATTCGAAAAGGGCATAAGAGTTTTTCAAGAAACACAAGTGAAGTTAGCAGACGTGTATTTTTATGTTCAAAAGATGGACTTAGAGAATTTACAGACCCAAGTGAGAGAAAAAATCCTATAAATTAGACACGAGATGTGGTTGTCAGGCTCGTGTTATTTTTATGGTAAAAAATGGCGTGTATGAAATTTCACAATTTTTATCTGAGCATAATCACCTTTTTGTTGAATATGAACAACGACACTTGATGAGATCCTCCCGAAAGATACAAAATACTAGTAAAGCTGTTATTGAATCAATGGTTGACGTTGGTATAAGAGCTACAAAAACATTTTCTTATCTGGTAAATGAAGCTGGCGGATATCAAAATGTTGGATTTATTCGGAGTGATTGTCATAATTTTATACAAGTTGAAAGGTCAAAAAAAAATTCAACCAATGATGGTCAGAGTTTGATTAATTATTTCAAACACCAGTAAGCTAAAAATCCCATGTTTTTTTTTACTGTGCAAGTTGATGAGAAAAATCAAATGAACAATTTTTTTTGGAGAGATGGAATATCAAAATTAGATTATGAGATTTTCGGAGATGTTGTTATCTTTGACACCACTTAACGTACAAACAGATACAATATGATATGTGCTCCATTTGTGGAAGTAAACCATATTTGGAAAAATATGTTGTTTGGTTGTGCGTTTTTATGCGATGAGACAACTACTTCATTTGTTTGGTTGTTTGATGCTTTTTTAGAGTCCATGGATCATAAGGCGCCAAAAATCATTTTCAATGATCAAGATCTTGCGATGGCAAATGTCATTGCAAGGTTGTTTCCTAATACTTGTCACCGCTTGTGTTAGTGGCATATATCAAAAAATATCACTACAAATATTTCTTCTCTTTATCACGAATCTGGGTTTAGGGATATGTTTTCTTATCTTTTGTATAACTGTGACTGTGAGAATGATTTTGAAGAAAAGTGGACTGAGATGATGGTGACTTGGGATTGTTTAAATGTGTCATGGCTTTAGAAATTGTATAACCTTCCCGAAAAATGGGCTCCTGCATTTAGTCGTGATACATTTTCTTGTAACATTAGCTCAAGTCAAAGGAGTGAGAGCACAAATAATGTTTTTTAACATATGGCTTGTAAGACAATGATTTTGACAAAATTTGTGCATCATTTTGAATAAAAGGCTGAAAAAATGCATAAAATTGAGGTAATTGATGATTATAATTATGCGCATGGTAAACCTCAGGATTTAGTTCGTGATTCTAGAATTTTAAAGCATGGATGCAAGGTGTACACATACAAGATTTTTGGATTGTTTCAAGATGAATTTTGACAATGTGTTTCTCAAATGGAGGTTCAATCCAGTCATGACAACACAACTCATATGTATAAGATAAGAAAGGAAGGAGGTGATCGAGACTATATTGTGCAGTTTGACAGCTCAAATTATTCAATAATGTGTAGTTGTAAACAATTTGAGTCACTTGGCTGGTTATGTCGTCATGCATTGAGGGTATTCACTTTGAATTGTGTGAACAAAATTCCCAAACAGTATATCTTGAAAAGATGGACAAAAAATGCAAAACAAGGGGTGGAACTTGGTATGACTAGTACTTTGTTATCAGACAATAGTAGAAATTTATCTAGGACATTGCGCCTCAACAAATTAATGCGGAAGGCGTTTAGTGTTATGAATCTTAGTGTGGATGATGATACAATTGTTGAGATTGTAGAAAAAAAACATGGATAACATTGTACATTAAGTGAGAAGATACAAATCAACTTTATTAGGAAAAAATACAGTTGATGATGATGATGAGAACATTCTTTTAGAAATTTCTAGTACGCCAATGTTGGATCCTCCATGATTGAGACAAAAAAGAAAAACAGATGGTAGGCTAAAAGGTTTCTTGGAGGAGAAGAAGAAAAAAAAATCATCAAAAGCAGATGCATGTAGATCCCGAATGCCACAATCTAGGACAACCATGTCTGGTAACAACCTATTTTCCTTCACAAATTATGAAATTAATTTTATCATATGCGTTTGTTATAATGTGTTTATAAGCAGGTAGTGGGATGCAATCATCAGTTCTAGGAATGGAAGATAGCACAAATTTTCAAAATCAGGTGTAATTACATTTTAAATTTAAAAATAATTACTCAATTATTATTTTAAATTTAAAAATAATTACTCAATCATTAATTGTATTTTAATTATGTGATTTGCGCATGTATGCAAATTGTACCATTGTCTGGCATGCATATTGCCAATATACGTACGGATATGTCTCATTTCAACGTAGCAGTTGCAAATGTGCCTTGCCTAAATATGTCTTTTACCAACTTATTACAAACCAATACTGCAATGTCGAAAAAGAATCAGAGTTCCTCCAACCATGTTTTTTACAAGGTCATGAATGAGTGAGAATCAATGAGAAATTTTGTTTGAACTTCTGAGAATTAGTAATGAGACTTGTTTTTGATGATAAGGGCTGATTTTTTGTGTTTAAGTGTTGATTTGTTTGAAATATGAGAAGGTCTGGTGTTGTTATGCTGCTAGGTATGGCTTTGTTGTGGAGATGGTTGATTGGCTGCATATTATGACTTTGGATGAAGTTGTTGTCTTGTGTTGGATATTCTGATCTGTTATAGATATGGCCTGTTTTGCTTCTTGTACTTTCTGTTTTGGTTGTTTTGTTGTAAAGACGTTTGTGCCTTTCTTTGTTTCTTGTAATGTTTTGTCATTTAACTAATTTATGATTACGAAATATAAATGAGTTCTTGAATACCCAGCAAAGTTCTTTAAATTTGGTGATATAAGTTACTCAAAATTTCACAAGCGCCTTATCAAGTAAAATGTCAAAAAAAAAATGATTAGGAGGCTTCTACTATTTTTTTGCTAATTGGACTGTGCAGCAGAAGGCTTCTACTGATTTTTTCTGTCTGTTAAACATTCCTGATCAGGCCAGGAAGCTGCAACAGCTAAATCTGCAGGCTACCAAAGTAATGAGGAAGAAGACTATTATACTACTTGTTGTAATACTTGATTTCAATCTATAGATTGAAGCCAAAAATTACAAGCAGCAACAACATTTGACAAAAAACCAACAACGAAAAGAAATGAACAATGTCCTTGTGAAGCTTGTGATCGAGTAGGGTTTGCACACGATGCTATAATAATGAAAAATGTCTTCAAAGTACTCCTACAAATCACCCTTAGAGTTTGCACACGATGCTTCAAACCATGGGATTGTTGCTTTCCCTTTTGCTTTTAACAAATCAAAACTTTGTTTCATGAATCAAAGAATTTACAATCAGCAGAAAAGGCAGACAGGCCTGCCAATACAATAGCTAAACCAATAAAATCAAAGAATCAACATCTTCTTCCTTAACACCTTACACCCTTATTGATCATGCAGCAGCAACATCCTTTCCTGCAAAGGAATATTCAATGAAGGAGAAAAATCAGTAGAACACCCATTCTGCACATCCCAATTAGCAAAAAAATCAACCAAAAAATTAGCTTCCCTGTACACATGAATCAGACTAAAATTTAGTCTGTCTAGGAACCCCTTAATTTGCCTCAACAAACCCCAATATTTCCATGCCCTCAAATGCCCTTTCATAACCATACCAACCATCACCTCTGAATCTGCTTCTACTTGAATCTGATAGACTGATAGCCCATACTGCTCAATTAATCGCAACATATCCATAAAAGCTCGAAGTTCTGCTTCTATATCCATACACTCTCCACAGTCAAAGCAGCTGCAAGGACAACTCTTCCCCACTGATTTCTTACCACAGCACCTCCTCATGCGCTGCCTGGGTTTCCTTTGGATGCATCATCAACAATTAGTTGTTTTCCCTAGTTGGGTTTGCTGGGTCTGGAAGTTGCCCTCAGATCCAAACAAAAGCTTAGACCCTTAAGAGAGAAAGATAGAGAGATCTTCTACTTGCTCCTGTAGATCGGTCATCGCTCAGTTGTTGTCGACGATTGATGGTTGCTTGTTGTCGCCGATTATTGACCCGGCATCCTTTTCCCTCTTCTTTGTTTTTCAAGTTAACCCAAGATAAACACAACTAGTTCCTCAACAGAAACAAAAGGAAAAAATAAAGATGGAGAAAATGGTTTGAGAGAGAGATTTTAAAAAGTTTTGAATTTTGAAATTATCGGTGAAGTGTGAAGATGAAGTGGTAGAAGTAGAATAGTTGAATTTTTGAAATTGTTGGTATTGTAGACACTACTACAGACATATTTCTTGGAATTCGTTAGGCAGGGACAGAGTTAACTAACGGGTGGGAAAAATTTGTTAAAGTGTTGAGGTGTATTAGAGCTGACAAGGTATTCATGTGTCACTTTGTTATTAGCTATACACACCACATAGGCCTACCATCTGGTGTGTATAACCCATGTAAAAATTTCTCCTAGAGTACACCTCCTCAAGTAAATATGGAAATGAAAACTTGAAGGTTGCACCAATACACCCTTGTTGAACTTAAAAGTAGTCTAGCAGGCACGCCATTGGTCCTACTGCTTCGAGGTGATGTGGGTAGATGATCAGTTTGTCCGGGAGCCAGTGACATGGGTCTCGTGACTACCAAAAGTAACATGGGTTTCACGACTACCAAAAATGACATGGGTCGATTCGCGGTGAAGAAGATCAGAGATCTAACCAGATGCAAAAACAGAGCAGAGAGAAAGAGGGAGAGAAATAGATTTTATTTATTCACTCTTAAGTTACAATTACATTGATGCCCTATATATATACACTTAAGAGAACTCTTAACCGACTAACAACTTGTATAGCTGGCAGCTCCTAACTAAATGCATGTGTTCTGAATTCCAGCTGGATGGTTCTAGGCTGCATCATAAGCTAAGGAGGATCATATACTGCCAGATCCTTAATATTCCCCCGCAAACTGATGGGAAGAGATCAAACCATCAGTTTGGTTCTAAGAGCAAGAAAATGTGAGGAAGGCAAGCCTTTAGTTAAAATGTCAACAAGTTGATCATCACCAGAAACATAATTGACTTGAATATCCTTGCGAATCACCTTCTCCCGAATAAAGTGAAAATCAATTTCAATGTGTTTGGTACGGGCATGAAAAATAGGATTAGAGGCAAGGGCCAAAGCTGATAAATTGTCACACCAAATCACAGGAGTAGCCGATATAAACACATGAAGATCACACAAAAGTTTTCTACACCAGTATACTTTAGCTAACGTATTCGCAAGGGCCCTATACTCAGCTTCAGTGGAGGATCTTGCGACAGTAGATTGTTTCTTAGAACCCTAGTGGACTAGATTGGATCCAAGATAGAGGGAAAAACCAATGGTCGATCTCCCGTCATCAGGATCCCCTGCTCAGTCGGCATCAGTATGCAGAGAGTTGCAAAGAACCAGGACAAAACTGGACACCAAAATTTGAAGTGCCTTGAATGTATCTCAAAATTCTCTTCACAGCAGCCATATGAATGCCAGTTGGTGTATGCATAAATTGACACACCTTATTTACTGAGAATGCAGTGTCAGGTTTGGTGAATGTCAAGTACTGGAGGCCTCCAACTATACTTCTGTATAGGGTTGGATCTGAAAGTGGAACACCAACATATTTGCTAAGTCTGGAGTAAGAGTTAGAAGGAGAATTGACTGGTTTGGAGTTGTCCATGTGAGCTTTGATTAACAGATCATTAGCATACTTTTCCTGATTAAGGAAAAGGCCAGAAGATGTATAGGTCACCTCCAAACCCAGAAAGTAGTGAAGTTGACCTAGGTTTTTCATCTCAAACTTTGAGTGAAGTTGGGCAGTAAGAGTGTTGAGATAGGAAGAATCACTACCAGTAATGATAATATCATCAACATACAAAAGAAGAATAGTGATAGAGGAACCAGAAGGTCTAATGAACAAAAAAGTATCTATTGTGGAAGGTTGAAACCCAAGGATAAGAAGAAAAGTGGTAATCTCTCAAACCAGGCCCTAGATGCCTATTTGAGACCATAGAGAGCTTTATGTAGTTTGCACATGTGTGTGGGGCAAGTGGGATCTACAAATCCAAGAGATTGCTGCATATATACTTCCTGCTGGAGAGACCCATGGAGAAAAGCATTGCAAACATCTAATTGAAGAAGCTGTCATTTGGAGTGGACTGCAAGAGCAAGCACAACCTTGACAGTGGCTTGTTTCACAACTGGTGTGAAAGTCTAATCATAATCAATATCAGCCTCTTGATGGTATCCCTTTGCGACAAGCCTAGCTTTGTACCTGGATGTAGTGCCATTAGGATTGAGCTTAAGCTTATATACCCATTTACACCCTATAACATGCTGAGCTGCATCAGAAGACACAAGAGTCCAAGTGCCTTGTTTATGAAGAACAGTGATTTCCTCAGCCATGGCTTGTCTCCACGCAGGGGATTTAGATGCTAAAGAGTAAGAAGTTGGTTCTAAGGGTAAAGATTGAGGTGAAGAGGTAGAATCTTGGTGAGGTGGAGCAATGGCTAGAAATGTCTTCTTCTTTGAGATCCCTGATTTTGCCCTGGTTTGCATTAGATGAGAGTTAAGTGGTGGTGGTGGAGGAGGTGTAGATGCAACAATAGGGAGAACAGGAGAGGAAATGGATAAGTTTGGAGATGAAGATGACATGACCTGGTTAGGAGTATGATCTAGAGAAGAAGGAACTGAAGAGATGGAAGGAGAAGAACCAGAAATGTGAGTAGGTACTGTAGATTGAAAAGGTTGAGATGGAACAAAAGGTGGGAAAAGGGTAGAAGGAGCTGGACCAAGGATAGATGGTTTAGGGGCATTTGAAGAAGTGGAATGTGTGGCAAAATTAGAGATAATGGAGGATGGAAAAAGGGATTCATCAAAGTGGACATGGTGACAAATATAAATGTGGTCAGAAGATATGTCATAACACAAATAGCCGTTATAATCAAGTGTGTAACCAAGAAAAACACATTGTTTGGTTCTAGGCTACAATTTATTTGAGTTGTATGGTCTGAGTAATGGATAACAAGCACACCCAAATACCCTTAGATAACTAAGATCTGGAGAGGAACCAAAGAGTGTTTCATAAGGAGAGGAATTGTGAAGAACAGTGGTAGGCATTCTATTAATAAGAAATACAACAGTAACAAAGGCATGAAACCAAAATTTGAGGGGCATACATGCTTTGGATAATAGGGTAATGGCTGTCTCCACTATGTGCCTATGCTTTCTTTCAGCAAGGCCATTCTGTTATGGGGTATAAGGACAAGATTTTTGATGTTGGATGCCATTAGAGGATAGGTATTGCTGAAGAGAGTTGCTAATGTACTCTCCACCACCATCAGATTTAATAGTTTTCAATTTCTGAGAAAGCAGATTTTCAACAAAAAGCTTGAATTTAAAAATAACAAAGGCCACTTCTGATTTTTGTTTTAAAGGAAACATCCAAGTGTATCTACAACAATCATCCACAAACAAAATGTAATATCTGAAACCATGTAATGACACCTCTGGAGCAAGCCCCCAAACATCAGTATGCACTAATGCCAAAGGAACATGCGTTACAGAATGAGAAGCAGGAAAAGGCAACTGAGTCATTTTGCCATGAAGACAATGAGTACAAACACAAGAAACTTCATGAGAAAAAGAAGCAAGCTGTGGAATAGAAGCTAACATTTTTTAGAGGACTTTATTAGAAGGGTGGCCTAGCCTATCATGCCATAAGGAGTGAGAAACTTTACATCCAAGATTAGCAACTGTAGAGAAGGATTATGGTAATTTTTTAATGGAATAAAGTCCATTCTCACAGCTCCCTTGGTAGAGAATCCTCCCTGTAGTCTTGTCCTGAACATGAAAGTGATTAGAATCAAAGACAAAAAGGCAATTATTGTCAAGACAAAACTGGTGGACAGAGAGTAGATTTAAGGCCATTGAAGGAACACAAAGAACATTGTTGAGTTGGAAATTGTTAGTACTGGTGTGTAATGAAGATTTGCCTATGTGAGAGATGGAGAGACCTGAACCATTACCTATTGCAACTCTGTCAGAACCAGTGTAATCAGAGGTAAGAGAAAGATTACTCAAATCTGGAGTGATATGAGCAGTGGCTCCAAAATCAGAAATCCAAAAGTTAGAGTTGTTGGAAGCATTGTTTACTGATGCAGCCATTGCAGCAAGTTGTGCAAGAGAATGGCGTCCTTGGTAAGCATAATTCATGCGGTGATAGAAATCCAAGGCTGAATGTCTTGGTTTGTTGCAAATCTGGCAGTGAATTCTGCCTTGGGCACCTTGTGTGGAGTTGAAAGAGTTTGATGGCTTCGGATAAGAATTGTTAGGTTGCTGTCCAGATTGATTGTTTGAAAAAAAACTGAGAGTTATACTTGTTGTAAGAATTAGATCTGCCTCCTCCTCTATTGCCTCTTCTTCCATGATTTCTTCCATACGAGTTGTATCCTCTTCCCCTTTGTCCAGTGTTCATATAGTTTGCTGCCATAGCTGTGGTATTGTTGATGACTAGAGCAGTCATAGCAGTAGGAATGTGTTGAGTTTTGCTCTGATTATTGTCTGTTGTTAGAGACATTTCTTCTCCTTTGAGAAGAACATGAAGTTCTTCTAAAGTGACTGGTTCAGATCTAGTGTGTATAGAAGTTTTGAATGGATTATATTCAGATGAGAGGCCATTCAGAGTGTATATCAAAATGTCCTCATCATCACACAGAGGCAGCTCCTAGTTTGTCTCTTACTTCTTTGACTTTCTGAATATAGCTATCAACCGAGGTATTTCCTTTGGTAACAGATTGCAACTCTGACTTTAACTGCAAAATGTTAGATTGAGAAATGGAAGAATACCTTCTTTCCAATGCTAACCATACATCTCTTGAAGAATTATAGCCTATGATGTGTGATAACGCTGTTGTAGACAGAGTAGCACTGAGCAATGCCATAAGAGCTTGATCTTGAGTCATCTAGGTGTTATAGGTTGGATTTATCTCCGAAGTTATCGAGCCTGTATCATCGTAGTTGAATTTTTCTAGATAGCTTAAGGATCCATCAATGAATCCTAAGAGAGAGTGAGCTCTGAGGAGAGCTGTCACCTGAAACTTCCATTGAATATAGTTCGTTGAATCAAGCTTCAACGAGATCAGATTGCAAAAATTTGAAAGCAAGTAGAATGGATTTTGTTGAGTTGTATAAGAGATTGGTTGCCATTACTGAGATGTTACTCTTGAATTTGGCTCTGATACCATGAAGAAGATCAAAGATCTAACCAGATGCAAAAACAGAGCAGAGAGAAAGAGGGAAAGAAACAGATTTTATTTATTCACTCTTAAGTTACAATTACATTCATGCCCTATATATATACACTTAAGAGAACTCTTAACCGACTAAAAACTTATACAGCTGGCAGCTCCTAACTAACTGCATGTGTTCTGAATTCCAGCTGGATGGTTCTAGGCTGCATAAGCTAAGTGATGGGACTTTTCTGAAATACTCCATGATGAAGACACGTGTCCTCGGTATTACTAAAACACTGTTGCTAAAATCAAGCACCATCGGCTCACAAAGGTCCCTCGCTCCCGAGGTACTCGTCATATGGGATCATGGCATTCAGTACGTTTTACAACCGACACGTAGCCTCGGTCTGATATTGTACTTCGGTCAGTATACCTCCCTCGGTTCCGAGATAAGCCTTTCCTCGGTGCCGAGAGGTACCCCGTCCTGGACGCCTCCTCTGCTCCAGGATAAGCTATTGACGTACATGTCATTAGCCTAGGCTAGTCTAAGTTATTCATCATGACCTCGTCTTACACAATTAGTGTCAGAACGTACAGGAATGCAGGGGCCACAGCCAATGGGGGATGGACGCGTGGCATATGATGTCACATCAAAGACAGAAAAACCGTATGCCCGTTGCTGACACGCGACTTGGGTAAACAAACGATTAATTACACCATTCCCTTGACGATACTGCATTCAATGCGGTAAGGCTCGGAAATGAAAGGCAATAAATGTTCCTAATACAGAGCATTTATTGCATCCTCCCCGAGAGGAGTTCATTGTACCGTCGGCATCCCGATGACGCAGCATTGATTGCTCGGGACCCCGAGCAGTTAAGAAGAGAAGACATTCCTCATCAGAATCAGTGCGCACACTGCCTGTACCTAATGATCACCTACTGACTACACTGACAGCAATCATGAGCTTTTGAGGTATAAATACTCTTTGCAAAAGGCAAGATGGTATGCAACAAAAAACTCTTTACTACAATACACACTCAGTGTTTTCTTCTTCCTCTCTCTCTCTCAAAGACTGACTAGATCGTCGGAGGGAATACGCCAAAAAATACTCCGGCGCCCTTCTAACTTGTTCTTCTTTGTTCCAGGAACCTTTCTTCAGCCTTATTAGATCGTTCTTCTGCTCCCCCATGGTCTCCCGTTGCCGTTCCAGGTTACCACCGGACCTCGCAGGCTGTTCCAAGTAGCGTGGGTGGTCACTCAACTGACTCACTCGAGTTCACCAAGGGAGAGATCTGTTCTCGTTTTTATATTGTGCAGGATCATGCACGCACACTAAGGAGGATCATATACTACAAAATCCTTAATACGCGGCAATCATTGCTTCTTTCTTGTCGAGGAGATTCAACTTTTTAATAGTTAGCTTTTAACCAAAAGGACCTTCTGAGGATTGCTCTAGCTTTGTGGAAGAGCCGAGCTCGAGGCCATCAAACTTCATGCTTGTTGTTTGACTCATGAGTTAAGTTTTTGCCGAGGTGAGGATGTCACTCCAAACCATTTCCGGCCCTCATCACTGGAGAGTGCTTAGGTTGCATGGTAAACTCGAAGAGAGTCTTTGTGAGTGCCTTCGTTCTCCATGGAGTAGATAGAAAATTTTTCGACATGTATTTGGACGTGACAAAAGCTTGAGACAGTCGTTGTCACGGTAACATCTAGGTATGCCTCGCAGTGACCGCCGATGGGTGTCGTGGCTAAAACAAGGATGCATCGTTCACAGCGGTCATGGTTCACGCGATTCCAATAATCTCAAAAGAAGGCGTTTATTCATCTCCGCATGATAAACCATACCAATGAAACACCTAGGTAACGCCTATATCGAGCTTGAAATGAGATTTGTGAATACCGTGATGGAAAATAATTCATTCCATATGCTTGGCATAGCTCATGGATTAAGTTGTCCCAGGGTGAGCATGTCGCTCAAAATCCTTTCCAGGTTTCATGATAAAATGAGTAATATGGCAAGATGATGTACTCAAGGTAGTCTTGATGGCTCCCTCGAAGGGTTTTCTGCGGAGTGGGTAGAAAAGATCTTCGTCATTTACTTGATCGTGACAAAGCTCGGAGATGTCTTTCAGCAATGTAAACAATCTTTGTAGATCAGTGGCAGTAGCATAATCGTGGGGCAAACAGATCAAGGGACCGGGTTGCATATTTTGAAATATATATTTGCATTTGATTGAGCTATGGTTGTTCGTAATATTGGACTGAATCAGTGCAATTGCACTATATGGCTATGGCTGCTCAGGCATGAGAATAAGCATCTCTTCAATAGTCGCGATGACCTCGCCTAATATCTAAGAGGAATGGACAGCCGTGAAAACCATTTGACCTCCTCCGTCAGTGTCCCGCTCCTCGAAGTGGATAGAATATTCCACATCATTTACTTTCTGCACAAAAAAACTTGAGATGGCCGTGATCTCCATAAATCATGAGATTAAGATATGTAGGTTGTCGTCCTAGCAACATGTGGTTATGCCTCGGCTATTTGTACAATTGAGATTTGTTTTCTCAAATATCATTTGACCATGAGACTATCATATGTTAGCACACATCTCGCGCAGTTTATAATGTTCCTCGCACACAAGTCAAACACCATTATTAGGATGATTATAAAATTTTGAAATACAACCGAACAAGAGAAGTATGAACAATGTGAAAAGCTTGACAACTTTTCGTTATTTTTTTCTTGCCCCCACTCTCCCCCCTTTTTTTCAAAAATACAGGCGGTAGTTATGTATAATAATTTTTTTTTCATGACCTATGAATTTGAGGTGCGGTCAAGACCAAAGACATGTACACATATATTCATTTTCTTTCCAGTATTTGCACAATGTTGAGGGCAAAAACCATTTCCATGTGGGTCTTAGAAATCATGCAAGAATTAAACTTCAAAGAAGGAATAAACCTGTGCAAATGAGTAGTGATTAGTGCATCGGTGTCAACCGTATGACTGCCTCGAAGTGGTTCATTTACGAGTTATTCAAGCATCAAGGCCATTTCGAGTAACACAAGTCATGGGTGTCGCAAGGACTTCGATGGGCCTCTTTGTGTGTTGTGCTTAGTAGTCAAATTGCATGGCACTATTGCTGCTCAGGCATGAGACTTGATGGTGTATTTCAACGTGATACAATTTTGTGATGACGAGTAAATGAAAGAAACAATATTGGAAGGTGTCGCAAGGACTTCGATGGGCCTCTTTGTGTGTTGTGCTTAGTAGTCAAATTGCATAGCACTATTGCTGCTCAGGCATGAGACTTGATGGTGTATTTCAACGTGATACAATTTTGTGATGACGAGTAAATTAAAGAAACAATATTGGAATTGTTAGAATCTGAGCTACTAGACTCGAGTGAATGATACTGAGAATTATTGGGGAGTTGGGAAATTAACACAGTTGAAATATAGTGGTTCACCGACTAAGGAGCTCGGCTAATCCACTCTTCAATGGAGGCTCTAGCTCCTTTTTCTTTATTGATCATACCAAAGGTTTACAGAATATGTTTTTGGTCATTCGGTCCCCTTTTCTGATGGAGGCGTTACATGGTATTTATAAGGACATTCTCTGCTAAGTGGGATTCTGGCTGAGATTCTTGCCCTTATTTCGTGAGATTCTCCCTAATTCTAGGAGAAGATCTTGGTTGGTTGAGATTAGGTGTCTTGATTATTGTTTCCTAATGTTTTTAGGAACCTCTCATGATCTTTCAGTTGTTGCATTGGTTGTTATTTCCCTTGTTTATCTCGAAGGGACCTCCAGCTCTACTCTTCCGAGTTCTGTTCGTCTAGTCTGATCTCTTGGGCTAAGCTGACCTCCAGAGCTGGCGTTTGGGATTTATTTTGAGGTATCATTAGTTGCCCCCCCAGCCCTTGGCCCAAGTGAGCTTGGGCAAGGGCTGAGCTACCTTTACCTTGGACCAGACCTGCGCCTAGCTGACCTTAGCCTGCATGTGAGATGCACGTGGGAGGGACTTTTTGACGGTAGCAGCAATCATGGCTCCCTTGGTTCCCACGCACGCCTCATCCCATGTCTTTCAAGCCTTAAATGCTCAAAACGGCTAAAAGAAAACATACAAAACCACCGTTCATCTTTTACGCTGTTCACCTTCGTCTCTGGCTCTTTCTCTCTGTGATTTCTGGGCTTTCCTCTATGCGATTCCCTTATTTTCTGCTCTAGACTGTGCTTTCTGGGTTTGACTCGAAGTCCTGCTTTGTTCCTCTCCTCCAATTTTATTCTTTGGCTGTTGTTTGTTGCTCTTCTTCCCTGTCTAGGTATGCTTCCTTCTGCCCCTTTCTCTTTCTGTTGCCTTACTCTGGATCCCTCGACTTCGAGGTGGCCATTGTTTTTTTGGGTTTTTCGATTCTTTTTCTTTTGGAATCGCGATCGTTGTCTATCTCCTCCTCCCTGCTTTGTGGATTAGAACTCCACTGTGTGAATTCTTATTGTCGGGATGTATAGTGCTGACCCTAGGATTATCAGGGGGTGTTTAGTTAGTATTCCTTTTTTTATAATTCTTTCGATTTGTCTTTCTCTTTGCCAATCATGTCTACCTCCTCTGGAGCAACTCCCTCCTCTGTTTCCCTCCTAGGCGACAGGTCTGCCAAGAAAGATTATGATTTAGGGGATATAGGTGATGAGATTGACAACTTCCCCAGTGTTGAGGCTGTCGATACCGAGGTGGACTCCAAGGAACTCCCCTCATCTTCCTCTCATGTACCTCCTAGTGCTGACAAGGGTAAGAGCAAGGTGAGTGAGGTTGGGATTCCTGATAGTACAGCGGGTATGGGGGCTGCCTTCAGGCATGCTAAGCTCGTGGGTCCCAGTGGGATGGATCCTATTCTCATGGAAGCTCTTAGTGCTCGTTTTAATTTTCCCTCTAGTGTTCAGCCCTGGTGCCGGGATAAATTCACCTCATACGTTGCCCAAGTGCATAAAAGAGTTTGTTTCTTTATGGCTGCTTTCAAAAATGGCCTTCGTTTCCCTATGCTCCCCTTCATCAAAAATGTTCCGCAGCACCTCAATGTCTCCCCTTCTCAGCTTTCTCCTAACTTCTGGGGTGTTTTAGTGGGTCTTTTAGTTTTCTTTAAGAAGCATGGGCTTGAGACTCCCACCATTTCTCTGCTTATGGACCTTTTTAAGATCAAGCTTACCTCAACTGAGGGCTTTCTATATGTTTCTAGGTGGACCTCATCTAGGCAGATCATCGCACACCTCCCGAGTTCTCATAAAGGCTGGAAAATGAATTTCTTTTTCATTAAGGGTGTCAACTGGGAATACAACCCTGCTGATAAAATAGACACTATTGGGATTCCCAAAGCCTGGTCAGCCCTAGATAACTTAGGTGAGTTCTTGCCTAACTGAACTGCGGTTTGAAGATTTATGAGTTGTTTTCCTGACCTCTGCATTTTTGGTGCTCCTCCTTTCTTAGGCATTCGACCTGAACTTAGCGCCGAGGATAAGCGGGTGAAACTGAAGTTGGCTAAGTGTAATCCAGAGAGGTACTCTAAGCTCCTTAAGCCCTGGGAATTAGAAAGGCAAAGATTCGGCCCTCCTCCAATCTCACTTTTCTTTATTCGACCTGAGGACATAGAAGGTAATGCTCTTTCCCTTATTTGATTTCATTGCTTTCCTCCCTTTCTTTTTCCTTTTGACTAACCAGCTCAAGCCAAATCTCCTAGGGTCTTTTACAATGAAGCCTACCCCTGAGATGCTCCAAGCTAAGGTAGAGCTATTGAAGAAGAAAAACAAGGGTGGTACCAACCACAAGGCTGAGGGCAGTACTGGTGGGAGCCTAGTTACTCGAGCTAAGGTTCAGAAAATGGGTACTTCCTCTGCCTCTATCCAAAAGGCTCCACCATCCCCCCTACATGCTTCACCAACCTCAGGACTTCCTCTCTCCCAAGTGACCCAACATGCCACTGAAGATGCTCCTGGGCGAAACTAGTCCTCCCCTTCTACATCTGAAGTTGAGAGGACCCTAGAGACTGCTCGCACTTTCCCTGGTCGTGCTGCTTCTGCATCAACCAAGGAGACCTCCCAACCTCTCATGACAGGCAAAGGGGTCTTCTCGAAGTCTGAGAATTCTCTTATTACCGATGTGAAGTGTGCTGCAAAGGTCATTGCCTCCATTATCCCAAAGTCTAACATTGATGCAGCTACTTCTGTACCCCTGGGAACCTGTGTTTCCACTGCGCTGTATGATTGTACCTCGGTGAGATTCTAATTTGTCAAATTCTCCTTTTTTTTTCTTTGGTTGTCTTGCGCTCTTCCTTTTACACTAATCTTTCATGCTTGGTTTTAGACCGTCATTTAAATAAGCAGCTTGTTAAAGCGAATCCAAACCCTGGAGGGGTCGGCCAATGCTTCCAAAGCTTTTGAGCTGAAGTGTGCCAATCTGTATTTTGAGAATAATGACCTTATGGTCCAGGTAAAGGAGTTGCAAGAACAAGTGGAGCAGTAGTCTTCCCTTGCCAAGTCCAGGCAAGAGGAGCTCAACAAGACTAAGGAAGACCTCCGGTCAAAAATCGATGACTGGATCGAGGAAAGCTAGAAGTCCCTTGATGCTCTGGCTTCTTTCAAGAACATGAAGAGGGAGTACGAGGTGCTAGCAGAGGCCAATGATGCTGTCAGGAAGGAGTTAGGGGCTGCCAGGGAGGTGCGAGACACTACCATTCAGAAAAAAGATGAGCTGATTGCCCAGCTAGAGGATGACGTTCTCACCAGGTGGGCAAAAGGGTGGATTGTTTTTTAGGGTATAGCTGAAAGGACTTACCCTGAACTGAACTTTGACTTTTCAATTCCCCCTGAGGAAGAGGCCGAGGGGTCTGATGAAGAAGATGATGATGCTCCTGCTCCTTCTGTTTCTGAAGATGTGCCCATAGACTCTGGAGAGCTCATTCCTCTAGTTGGGACTTCAGCTCAAGATGTTTTTGCCTCCTTAGGCATCTCTACTCCTCTGGCTGTTGAGCCTGCTTCTTCCCTCCTTGCTAAGCTGGCCACAAGAGCCTTGGTTGAATCTGAGGTCCCTGCCTCTTTGCTTGCTCTTGGCCCTCATGAAACTTCAACTGTTGCTATGCCAGAGAGGTCACTTGCTGAGCTGGAGAGCGCTTCTTTCATTCCTCATGCTGAGACATCAGCTACTGCACTGCAGAGCCCTTCATCTACTCTCCCTTCAAAAACTTAGGATTTGTAGCTTTGGGCTAATTATCTCAGAATTGTAACATTTTGAAACAAAAATTTCAGAATTTTTAGCATTTTGTATCTTTAATTTACTGCTTATAGCTCTCCTTCTTTCCCTTTGCTTTTAATTATTGCTCTACTCTACCATCAATCGAATATGATATTCCTCAACTCTTTGTCCCCTTTACTTCAGGGGTTATTCAGATCTCCTTGAAGTAAAAAGGTTAGGAATAACTGCTGATGTGCCTAGCTAAGCTTCGAGTTTCTCAACTTGCTTCTGTCCGAACTCCAGCAACTGACCACTAGATCTCTGGCCTTACCTCATCCCTTGAGGAGCTTCCATTTGCTGACCTGCGTAGCTGACTTGCTCCCAGGCTAAATAACCTCCGAGTTGGCTCAAGGGGACCCTTTGGTAAACCTTAGGAGTCATGTGCATGTGTAGCCATTGGTCAGGTTCTCTTTTCTGCTCGTGAGTTCAGCAAATCTGTCTAGGTGAAGTGAAGTGCTTATAATCATGCTTTGTCCAGCGGTTCCGATGTTCCGAGGTCCTGGACTGCCATGGACCACACACAAGGTGACAACCTGGAAGTGCATGCCTAGATGCAGTTGCTTGAGTGCATTGACTTCCTCATTTTCGACTTGCTGACCTCCCGATGTGTAAGGTTTTGTTTTGATCTCTCTTTTATGCTCTGGACCCCTCCTTGG
This sequence comes from Ilex paraguariensis, assembly GCA_963454935.2. Classification (NCBI taxonomy): domain Eukaryota; kingdom Viridiplantae; phylum Streptophyta; class Magnoliopsida; order Aquifoliales; family Aquifoliaceae; genus Ilex; species Ilex paraguariensis. The sequence continues at coordinate 39,581 of CAUOFW020009335.1, forward strand.
AGGTCTGCTTATTTTATCCCGGGGTGTCGTTGATATCTGCTTTCAATGCATATCCTTCCTACCAAAAAAAGGTTCCTGCTTCCTTAATTTGGAAACCTAGGGGCCCACCGACTTAAGGTCTCGTGTAATTAACAACTTCCTAAAAATCTGGGGTCTTCAGTGGATTTCTATAAGTACTGGCTATCACTTCCCTCCGGGTATCCCTTTGTTATTCTTGAGGGCTTAACGCCTTATATCTCCTTCTCTTCTCTTTTTCGCCTGAGTCCACTATGTCTGCCTCCTTTTCTGCTCTGTTTCAAAAGCGAACCTCCTTTAGGGTTGAGTGGATGTGGCATACTCGCTACTTTGTTCCCTCAGTGTTGACGTCCTTCGATTTAGAGAGGATAAAGAAGAAATTCTTTCTTGATTTGGAGTTACCTCTACGTGCTCCAAACTCCGATGAACCCTGTAATTACCTTTCTCCTATGGAGACTGATTAACCCTAATTAAGGCATAATTTAATAGGTAAATTGTGTTAGTTGAATAAAATTAAACTAGTCAAAATAAATCAAATTAGAATTAGTGTGTGAATAAAGGATAATGCATTAATTGTTGTTCTTTTCAGGATTTTGTGCGTCAAAGTTACAAACTACTGGAGAGCCAATTGCATTAAAGCTACAAACTACTGGGGTGCCAATTATCAAAGCTCAAAACAAAGGAGGATCAAAGAATTCAAGGCCACCTAACAAGATTTCCAAGTCCACCTAACAAGATTTTCAAGTCCACCTAACAAGACTCTTCAAGTCCACCTAACAAGATTCAAGGCCGCCTAACAAGACTTTCACCCTCCCTTGTTGCCTATAAATACCACCCCTTAGAACTTGTAAAGCATTCATCTTTTGGTAGTGAAAAACCCTTCAAAAGTATTATTGTTTTCCTTATTGCTTATAGCTTTCTTTAAGTATTGCTTTCTTTTATTGTATTCTTGCTTCCTTTTAATTTATTGCTTTCTTTTACTTTAAGTATTGCTTTCTTTTATTGTGTTATTGCTTTCTTTTACTTCCATTGCTTGAGCTTCCTTCTTCCCTTAGAGGAGTGAAACTCTTCCACTTTTCTAGAGCTTTACCAAAGCCGTGAAGGGTGGAACGTGATTCATTCATTCTTTGTTGAAGATCGGCTCATTGTGTAAAATGTGTTACCTTGTAACTCCTCTACTTTGAGGGATGAGCATCACTCACTTTTCTAGTTTTAACAAAACTATGAAGAGTGAGTAGTTTTTCATCCAATCTTTAGTAAGAGGTGGTTATCCAGAAGTTAAATTTATGCAATTCGTTTATGCTTAGTTTTAGTCTTTATTTTTTTTTATAATGTCTTCTCATCATATTGTTGTCTTTATTTTAAGCATGAATAGCTAAATCTCTTAGTTGGCAAAACCAAGAGGAACCTTTACTTGGGTATACCATTTCAACTCATTCTCCTCCCCTCTTTTCAGAGTTCAATGGTTCGGTTTGACTGGGTTGAGGGTGGATAACTTGGTGAGTCTTTGATATTCCGTAGGTCTAGTCACGGTTTATACTTAGATACTCACCAATCTTACCCCTAGCTTCCCACGAATCAATCGTTCATTCATGCTCTATTGGAGGAGGGTTTTGAGTTGAGACAGTATTCCTATTGGAGTGACCTCTTGGATTTGCCAACATTTGTTTCTCATTTTACTAGCATCAAAACAACTTCACCAAACAACTTCCAACAATCAAAGATTTTACACTTTCTTTCTCCCAAAATCACCTTCCCCTCGGTTTACTTCCTTCCCCGTGGAAACGACCTTGGAATACCACCAAGTAAAACACGATCCGTGAAAGTCTCCTTGCGCTTGGGGAGCACTTTTGTTCACACATTTGAAATCTCATTCATCCACCATTCCGTTGCCCTTTCTTTTGACATCATCCCTAGGAGAGTGACACTCCCCTTTATTCATATACTATACATGCTAAAAGGTAATGTTTATAGGTTTGGAAACAACAAGAAAATTTGTCAAGCATTTTTGTAGCCATTGCCGGGGAAGGCAAGTGTCAAACCAAGAAGGTGATTTTCGGACGACGGAGGTAAGTCCCCTGATCTTCATCATGGGCTGAGGTACGTTGTTCCGTGTACATAATCTTATTTGTGTATAATTTTGTTTGTATATATTTTGTTTTATGTGGAGGCGGAACGACCGAAACCGACTTGTTAGACAAAACTTGGCCCCTACCATGAATATTGACCAAGAACAACCCGAGGATGCGGGTGACAATTTTGACAATATAGGTGCAAATCCAAATATCCAAAGGGGTGGGGGACCACAAGAACCCCAAATACCCAATCCGAGAATGAATTTTCCCCCTCCCGTGAATGAGGGGAATAATTTTCAAATGAATCCCCCGGTGAGGTCAATGAGGGATTTCCTACAACCAACACGAAGCACCACACCATCATGCATCCTCCTTCCGGTCCAAGCTCATCTTTTCATAGTTAAGCCAGGGATGTTGCAACTAATTCACACGTTCAACGGATTTGAAACTCAGAGCCCCTATTCACACATAAGGGATTTTGAGAAAATGGTTGCAACTTTCCTCCCCAATCATGGGATGGAAGAGATAGCTAGAATAAAATTGTTTCCCTTTTCCCTGAAAGACAAGGCAAAAACGTGGCTTATTTCCTTAAGGCCTCGAACCATCACATCGTGGAGCCAAATGATTTCTGAGTTTTTGAACAAATTCTTTCTGGTGCATAAAATCACTACCCTAAAAAAGCAAATTCAAAACTTTTCAGAAAAGCCCAATGAGCAATTCTATCAATGTTGGGAGAGGTACAAGGAATTGCTACAATCCCTTCCACATCATGGCTTTGAACCATGGCAATTGGTGAGTTTCTTTTATGAAGGAATCACACCGGGCCATCGACAGTTCATTGACATGATGTGTAATGGGGATTTTTTGAACAAAGACCCTGATGAGGCCTTAGATTACTTTGATACATTGGCACAAAATGCACAATCATGGGATATTACAGATCCCACCGATGTACCAAGGTCTTCTCCTCAAAAGACTGGCCAAACTCAAGGGGGAGGGATTTATGATTTGAGAGACCGGGAAGACTTGTTTTCAAAAATTGCTAAATTGTCAAGGAAAGTTGAGAGTCTTGAAGTCAATAAGAGACACGAGGTGTCTAATGTGTCACGAACCAAGGAGGGTTGTTCAATTTACGAATGTATGGAGCATTCCCTATCGGATTGCCCAAACATTCCGACCCTTAAAGAAGCGTACCATGAACAAGTCCATGCATTCAACCAAACGAGGCAATCATTTTCTCCCAATTCAAATACTTACAATCCGGATTGGAGTAATCACCCAAATTTTAGTTGGAGAAATGAAAACCCCATTCCTCATGGTTCAAGTGCATATGCATCTCCCATGCCTCCCAAGCAAAACCAATACCATGGCCAAGGGCAAGCATCTAGCTCTCAATACCCCCGAACCAATCCACAAGGGTATTTGTCAAACCCACCACCACAGAATTTTTCACCAAATCCACCTCCACAAAGTTTTTCTCAAGGACCATCCAATCCATCCACATACCAACCTCCTCACAAAAGAAATTTGGAGGATATGGTTCATTCCTTTATTCAAAGCCAAACCGCCATCAATAACCAAAATGCCACAGCCATCAATGATGTAAGAGCCCAACTCACAAAGTTGACAAACTCCATAGGGGCATCTCAACAAGAAAAGGGAAGTTTCCCGCTCAACCACAAGAGAACCCTAGGGGTCAACACCTTGTTGAGTCATCAGAACCTTTGAAAGAGAGTTGCGAGCAACTCAAAGCTGTCACCACCCTCCGTAGTGGCAAAGAAATTGACAAAACCATTTTGCCAACGGTCTCACCCAAGACCACATTGCCAAAAGAAAAAGATCTCTTGGGTGACGCCGACAAGAGTGAGGTGCGTGAAAAGAAAGAAAGAGAGGTTGTTGAGAAAGAAAAATTAATTGATGATTGTGTGTTTATTCCTCCCATGCCTGCCCCTTTCCCAAGTCGTTTGAAGCCACCTGTCAAGGTGGCTAATTATGCTGATATTTTGGAAATGTTTAAGCAGGTGAAGATTAACATTCCACTCCTCGACGCCATCAAGCAAATTCCATCATGTGCTAAGATTTTGAAGGACTTATGCACGGTGAAGAGAAAACTGAATGTCCACAAGAAAGCATTCCTCACCGAGCAAGTGAGCTCAATTTTGAGGACTAACACTCCTCCCAAATTCAAAGACCCTGGTTGTCCAACCATAGCCATCACCATTGGAAATTTTCGAGTGGAGCAAGCACTCCTCGATTTGGGGGCAAGTGTGAATCTTCTTCCCTACTCGGTGTACCAACAACTGCAGCTAGAGGAGTTGAAGCCCACCTCAATCACACTTCAATTGGCGGATCGTAGTATCCGTACACCAAGGGGAGTAGTTGAGGATGTCTTAGTTCAAATTGATAAATTTTACTTCCCTGTCGATTTCATTGTGCTTGATACACATCCTGTTGCAAACCTTAGCTCCCAAATTCCTGTAATACTTGGAAGACCTTTCCTTGCTACATCTAATGCCGTGATAAATTGCAGGAACGGTCTAATGAAGTTGGCATTTGGGAATATGACAATGGAGCACAATGTATTCAACTTGGCAAAGCAACCGGATGATGATGAGGAAGTAAGTGAGGTCAATAGAATCGACACTTTGGTTGAGGAGCACTTGGAGCTGGAGGGGATATTAAAATTTAAGGAAGAAGGAATTGTGGATCTTGAGAATTATGATGAGCAAGAGGAGGTAGAAGATTTGAAAGGGATGGAAAGGTGGATCCCTACATTCGAAGAGTTACCCCATCGAGAAAAGAAAATTTTTCCGTCGGATGAACAAAAGCCCAACTTGGAGTTGAAGCCCTTGCCCACCCATTTGAAGTACGCCTATCTTGGGGAAGGTGAAACATTCCCGGTGGTCATTAGCTCTACATTAAACATGGAACAAGAAAAAGAACTCTTGGAGGTGTTGAGAAAACATAAAGGAGCAATTGGGTGGACCATTGCAGATATCAAGGGGATAAGCCCTCTCATTTGCACCCACCGCATATATCTTGAGGAGGATTCCAAACCTTCTCGACAACCACAAAGGCGGTTGAATCCCATCATGAAGGAGGTGGTAAGGGATGAGGTTCTGAAACTACTTGATGTGGGGATCATTTTTCCAATTGCCGATAGTAAGTGGGTTAGCCCCACGCAAGTAGTACCTAAGAAATCCGGAGTTACGGTGGTTGAGAATGATGAGAATGAGCTTATTCCTACAAGAGTAATCACCGGATGGAGGGTGTGCATTGATTACCGAAAGTTGAACGCTTGCACAAGGAAAGACCACTTTCCATTGCCATTCCTCGATCAAGTTCTAGAACGAGTAGCGGGGCATCTATTCTACTATTTTTTAGATGGATACTCCGGCTACAATCAGATTGAGATTGCTTTGGAGGATCAAGAGAAGACCACTTTCACATGCCCCTATGGTACCTTTGCCTACCGCCGCATGCCATTTGGACTGTGCAATGCTCCGGGGACTTTCCAACGCTGTATGATGGGAATTTTCAGTGACATGGTGGAAAAGATAGTGGAGGTCTTTATGGATGACTTTTCGGTGTTTGGGGATTCATTCGAGGGATGTTTGGCAAACTTGGAGAAAGTTCTAACAAGATGTGAGGAGAAGAATCTAGTCTTGAATTGGGAAAAGTGTCACTTTATGGTGACAGAAGGAATTGTGCTTGGCCATATAGTTTCGGCAAGGGGTATTGAAGTCGATAAATCCAAGGTGGAGGCCATCTCCAACCTCCCTACGCCAAGAGCCATCAAAGGCATCCGGTCATTTTTGGGCCATGCAGGTTTTTATCGTCGATTCATAAAGAATTTCAGTGCATTGGCCCGACCCTTGACCAACCTGCTGTCTAAGGAGGTCCCATTTGAGTGGTCGGATGATTGTGAGGCATCCTTTAAAAAACTTAAAAGCATGCTAGTCACACCTCCGATCATGCGACCACCCAATTGGGATCTACCTTTTGAGCTCATGTGCGACGCCAGTGATTACGCGGTCGGCGCAGTGCTCGGTCAAAGGGAGGAAAATAGACCATATGTGATACACTATGCTAGCAAAACACTTAATGAGGCTCAGATGAATTACACTACCACCGAAAAAGAATTGCTAGCAGTAGTGTTTGCCTTAGATAAATTTCGTGCTTACATCATTGGTTCGCCTATTGTTGTCTTTACTGATCACTCTGCTTTAAAGTATTTGTTGTCTAAGCAAGATGCAAAACGAGACTCATTAGGTGGATACTCCTCCTACAAGAATTCGACTTGACGATCAAGGACAAGAAAGGAGTTGAGAACGTGGTGGCGGATCATTTATCCCGGCTTGTGGTGCAAGAGGCCGATGAGCACATTCCTATCCCTGACTTTTTTCCTGATGAGCATTTGCTGTCAATTCACTCTGTATGTCCTTGGTATGCTGATATATGTAACTATCTTGCAACAGGACAGACACCACCGCAATGGAGCCCAGAAGATCGAAGACGATTTATGGCAGATGTGAAGTACTTCTACTTCGACAACCCGTATTTGTTCAAGTATTGCCCCGACCAAATCATGAGGAGATGCGTACCTGAAAATGAACAGCGGGACGTCCTTGCATTTTGCCATTCACAAGCTTGCGGTGGACATTTCTCAGCGAAAAAGACTTCGGCCAAAATTCTTCAATCAGGTTTTTACTGGCCCTCTCTTATCAAAGATTGTGTTTCATTTTGTAAGGGATGCGACAAATGCCAACGGTTGGGTAGTGTGACCCAAAGAAACATGATGCCCCTTTCACCAATACTTGTCATAGAAATATTCGACTGTTGGGGCATCGACTTCATGGGTCCTTTTCCTATGTCATTTGGTTATTTGTACATCCTCCTGGCAGTGGACTATGTGTCCAAATGGGTGGAGGCTATCCCGACCAAGACTAATGACCACCGGGTCGTAGTCAAGTTTCTCAAGGAGAACATCTTTTCGAGGTTTGGGATGCCTCGTTCAATAATAAGTGATGGTGGATCACATTTCTGTAATAGGCCATTTGCATCTCTAATGTTCAAATATGGCGTCACTCACAAAGTATCCACTGCCTATCACCCACAAACAAATGGCCAAGCCGAGCTAGCCAATAGGGAGATCAAGAACATTCTAGAAAAAATGGTTAACCCAAACAGGAAGGATTGGTCCGATAGATTGACCGATGCCCTCTGGGCATACCGCACTGCCTTTAAAACTATTTTGGGCATGTCTCCCTACCGGCTTGTCTATGGAAAGGCTTGCCACCTGCCAGTCGAAATGGAACACAAGGCCTATTGGGCCATTAAGACTTTAAATTTTAATTTGAGAATGGCCGGTGATCATAGGAAGTTAGAGCTGAATGAGTTGGAAGAGATTCGACGAGATGCGTATGAGAGCTCCAAAATCTCAAAAAAAAGGGCCAAAATCTTTCATGATAACTCCATTGTGAGGAAATCATTTGAGCCCGGGCAAAAAGTACTCTTATACAATTCTCGCCTCTCCATTTTCCAAGGCAAACTCCGATCCCGTTGGGATGGCCCCTATCTTGTCAAGGTGGCCTACCCCAACGGAGCTGTGGATGTTCAAAACCCCGAAAATGGCCAGACATTCAAGGTCAATGGCCAAAGACTTAAGCCATTTTTTGGGGGCTTTGAAGAACAAGTGGTGGAGGAGAATTTGATGGATCCGGTATACCCGGAAGTTGTGAAGGAATAATTAGTTTTTTTTTTTTCTGCTTTTTAATGTACAGGTTTTTACTTTATTTTTTTTTATTCCATGTTAATTATGTTCTTTTGTCGTATAGTTTTGTTTTTCTTAGTCGCAGATATTGGTGTTTTTGTCAAAGCTCAAGTGCGAGGTGTTCTCTAACCCTTCTTATCTTTTTACTGTCCATCATTGAATATCATATTTGTTTTAGAACACTGCATGAATCAAGTTGGGGGGGTGAGGTTGCACTATTTGCATATTACACCAATGTTTGTGGGAATATTCTGCGCGAATATTCGCGTCTGCCGACACTAAAAAAAAAAAGGTGGGAATATTCCGCACGGATATGCGGCTGCCGACACTCAAAAAAATAAAATAAATAAAAAATAAAAATAAATAAATAAATAAAATGGGATGCCTTTATAAGGTTTTCAATTTTTTTTTTCTCCCATCCACCGGTGATTGGTCTCCCCTTCTTCTTCCCTTCTCTTTTCTTCTTCTTCTTCTTCTTCGTCGTTCTCTCTGTTCTCTGTAAAAACAAACCACCCCTGCAAATCCATGACCATATACGCCGACGACCCAGTCCTTTGTTTAATAATTTGCCTTATATGTTTGTATTTGTTCATGGGTGCTCTTTTTCTGCTCACACTTAGGGTGAGGGGTTTTCAGCCTAACCCAAATCTCCCTCGAGTGGGTTAATTGTTGTGTTTTGTTTGTTGGTTTCGGCAGCTAAACAGATCTTTACACCCACCGCTTTTTTTTCCTCTTTCTTTCTTCGTCTTCTTCTTCTTCTTATTCTATTGTGCTATTCTCTATAACACGACCCAACTCCCAAAATCCCATGACCATATTCCCCGAAGACCCAGTCGTTTGTCTCATGCTCGGCATTTGTTTACTCTATTTGTACATGGCTCTTCTTCTTCTGTCTGCATTTAAAATCAAGGGTTTTCGTCCTAGCGAAAACCCAGATCTGCGTAGAGAAGATTAATTTGTGTATTTTCTTTGTAGGTTTCGACAGTTGAACAGATCTCTACCCTACAACTTGATCTCCAAACTCTACACACTGGTAAATTCGAAACATTGGGGACAATGTTCGGTTTAGGTTGGGGGTGTGATCTACGATTCTAGTTTGTTATAGTTTCGTATTTAAAAAAAAAAAATTGTTCTGGATTGCGTATTTTTACAGCATTTTTGCTTATATTTCATGATCACATCAAATGCAGCGTCAATCGTCTTTGTGACTGGCAGACGTTAAAGAACCAGATAGTGAGTCTTAAAGCATAGAAAGCATGGATGTTAAAATTTTTTGGTTTAGTTTGGGAGTCTTGCGCACATTTCCATCTGATGTGCATGCTGTGATCATGAGAAAAGCAAGAGTAGTCAGAAAAATTGAAATCCGAGAAGCACAAGCAAAACCATTGTGTGGCAGAAGTACTTTTGCTAAACGTCGTCGTGCCAAACGGTTGGGTGCTTGTAAACAATGTGGCAGGTGTTTTCACATGAAAAAATACAATCAGTGTTCTGAACCAATTTCGGGTCGTGCAACCGATCGATTAAACTGGATAGTGTATGGGCAGAGTAAGGATTTTCCTGAGACGCCATCTTATACCAGTCCGGGACTTACACGTTATGTGCGACAAGAAGTGGGAAGGGTCACTAATAATGACATAGACACAAGCGACGACTCGGATTAAATTTTAACTAATAATGACAAAGCTGTGGAAAAATGTGTTTTGGGGATGAAGGTTAATGGTCCGAAATTTTTTTTTGTAAATATTTGTTTATGTACAAAGTCTTTTTGTTGAAATAAAAATGTGGGTCGAGTAAGGATTGTCCTAAAATGCCAACTTGTAGCGTGGGTAGGGACCTATCCTGAGACACCATAGTTTTCCAAGTTCAATATGTGCATTTAGTCTTTTTGTAAATTTTCATGGATAAATGTGTATGTAAATAGTTTTGATTTTTATTCGAGTAAAAAAAAAATCGCATTTCCTTGAAAAATGGTATTTTCTCTATGCTTAAATGTCAAATGTACATTGGTATTTGTTAATCTTAAGGTACAGAATGACCAGACTCGAAAATAGAATTATAATATAACTGACATTCTTTGGAAACCTGACATAACCAGTGGAGATAACGAAGAATACCATGGTAAGTTTTGAGCCTTACGATGCTTTCTGAGAGACAATCAACATTTACTCAAGTAAGCTCTTTCACTTTCAATTGTTGAATAATCTCATTAAACTTGCTTTGATTAAATGCAACTAAAGTAATCTATTGACATATCCTACAGGGAACCTTTGCATGCGACACAGGCACATACTTGAGAAAGGATTTTAGGTCATCTTTGAGTTGATTTTGAACCTTAGTCATTGCTTCTACAAAATTATATCCCTAGTTAGCCATGTTTGAGCCTTCAATGAATGATGATTTTTTTTTCTCAAAAAACCCATATGATAACCGAGCCACAAAAAAAAAAATTACACTTAACATACCTTGCTATCCAATTTTTTCTTGCACCCTCTTATAAATCGGTATGACATAGAAAGTCAAGAAAAACAAAAAAGAAGATGGTGGCTACTGTTCAATGAAGAATCGAAAAAAAAAATTGAAAGAAAGAAATACCATTTCTAGGCAAAAGACTGAAAAGCAAGAAAGAGGTGTGCTACATTAAAAAAGGGGATAGCTTTTGAATACCATTGACGTCGTTTCATTAGCCACTAACCTCTGGCCACATTACAACCTATAGAAAGTCCTAATTGATCTCAAGTCTAATGCATGTGTGTGTTGTCGACCGAAAACTGGGGTATGTTAAATAATATTTCTTTAATTGCATTGATATTCTTCCATGAGATTATGCCAAGAACATGATTAGCCTACTTTCTTAAGACTTTCACTCCCTTTCTAACTGTGCATGTGATTCTTCGATTGACCATCCTCTGATCACATGCCCTTTGAGAGACAAGTCATTATAATCGGAGTGAATTTTTTTGCTGAGAGCATTCTAAGAGAGATTTGAGAAATCAAAGCTATCCATGGAAGGTGATAAAGTATAATGTTTGTTATATAACAATTCTTGCTACTAGAATGATCATTCCTACTACACAAGGAATTCCAAATACCAATGTAACAAGTGTTTATTTTTGTATAGAGTACGTACCATTGACAGAAAAGTGTTCGGGAAACAATTCAAAAATTAAGAGATGTGTGCCTCAATGATTCTGTTGCTAACTCATTTTGACAAGAAATCTTACATATACACATCTTTTAATTGGAGTTTGTAGGTAGCTTCACTGGAAACCTTCACGAGACAAAACTCGTCCACTAGGGATCACCTAGGGGTTTAACGGCTTATTGCATATGCTAAATGCAATCGTGTTATCTACGAAAGTGATTTTATTTTGTTATGTTGTTTATTACTAGGGACTAGTAATATTTAGGTTGGGGGTGTGATTAACCCTAATTAAGGCATAATTTAATAGGTAAATTGTGTTAGTTGAATAAAGTTAAACTAGTCAAAATAAATCAAATTAGAATTAGTGTGTGAATAAAGGATAATGCATTAATTGTTGTTCTTTTCAGGATTTTGTGCGTCAAAGCTACAAACTACTAGGGAGCCAATTGCATTAAAGCTACAAACTACTAGGGTGCCAATTATCAAAGCTCAAAACAAAGGAGGATCAAAGAATTCAAGGCCACCTAACAAGATTTTCAAGTCCACCTAACAAGATTTTCAAGTCCACCTAACAAGATTCAAAGTCACCTAACAAATTTTCAAGTCCACCTAACAAGACTCTTCAAGTCCACCTAACAAGATTCAAGGCCACCTAACAAGACTTTCACCCTCCCTTGTTGCCTATAAATACCACCCCTTAGGACTTGTAAAGCATTCATCTTTTGGTAGTGGAAAACCCTCCAAAAGTATTATTGTTTTCCTTATTGCTTATAGCTTTCTTTAAGTATTGCTTTCTTTTATTGTATTCTTACTTCCTTTTAATTTATTGCTTTCTTTTACTTTAAGTATTGTTTTCTTTTATTGTGTTATTGCTTTCTTTTACTTCCATTGCTTGAGCTTACTTCTTCCCTTAGAGGAGTGAAACTCTTCCACTTTTCTAGAGCTTTACCAAAGCCGTGAAGGGTGGAACGTGATTCACTCATTCTTTGTCGAAGATCGGCTCATTGTGTAAAATGTGTTACCTTGTAACTCCTCTACTTTGAGGGATGAGCATCACTCACTTTTCTAGTTTTAACAAAGCTATGAAGAGTGAGTAGTTTCTCATCCAATCTTTAGTAAGAGGTGATTATCCAGAAGTTAAATTTATGCAATTCGTTTATGCTTAGTTTTAGTCTTTATTTTTTTTTATAATGTCTTCTCATCATATTGTTGTCTTTATTTTAAGCATGAATAGCTAAATCTCTTAGTTGGCAAAACCAAGAGGAACCTTTACCTTTACTTGGGTATACCATTTCAACTCATTCTCCTCCCCTCTTTTCAGAGTTCAATGGTTCGGTTTGACTGGGTTGAGGGTGGATAACTTGGTGAGTCTTTGATATTCCATAGGCCTAGTCACGGTTTATGCTTAGATACTCACCAATCTTACCCCTAGCTTCCCACGAATCAATCGTCATTTATGCTCTATTGGAGGAGGGTTTTGAGTTGAGACAGTATTCCTATTGGAGTGACCTCTTGGATTTGCCAACATTTGTTTCTCATTTTACTAGCATCAAAACAACTTCACCAAACAACTTCCAACAATCAAAGATTTTACACTTTCTTTCTCCCAAAATCACCTTCCCCTCAGTTTACTTCCTTCCCCGTGGAAACGACCTTGGAATACCACCAAGTAAAACACGATCCGTGAAAGTCTCCTTGCGCTTGGGGAGCACTTTTGTTCACACATACTCACATTTGAAATCTCATTCATCCACCATTCCGTTGCCCTTTCTTTTGACATCATCCCTAGGAGAGTGACACTCCCCTTTATTCATATACTATACATGCTAAAATGTGATGTTTATAAGTTAGGAAACAACAAGGAAATTTGTCAAGCAGTGACATGCTTCTTTGAAGCAGTTTTGGAGTTAGGTCTATGCCTTCCCATTCACCCTTCTATTGGGTTTATTTTGGCCTATATCGGCTTGTGTCCCTCCGTCTTTCACCCATGGGATGGGCTATCATGACCAATTTTTTCCTCTTTTGGCGTTTGCAAGGTTATGGCGAGTTTCCTACGATTGCATAATTTATTTACTATTTTGACATTGAGGAGGATGAAGTTTCATGCTTCGTCTGCTTTCGGTGGAGAGACTTTAGGCTACGTCGCTTAATATTTGATCTCCCCTCTCCTTCTTTGAGATGGGCCCAGTGCTTCTTCTTTACTTCGAGTGACTCATGGAGGTCTTTTGAGGTGGGCACTAGGGAGTGTAGAGTCCCTCGGTCCTAGAAGGGTTATTCTTATCCAAGTGAGAGTGACGAGGGTCCCTCTCTTGGGATCAAATTTTTATGATGCTATCTGCTTATCTTGTTTTTTTTTTTGGTGTATAGGTATTCCTAACCTGAACTTGCTTGAATTGATGAGGATAGAACTAATGACCCAAGCTGAGCCCATGTCCTTTTCTGAGCTCATGACGTCAGACAATCTGTACTTGTTTAGTGCTGCTGCGGCTGAGCGAGACTTTTCCTTTTTTCCTGAACACGACTCTTTTTCTTCAGAATCTGATAAGAGCGAAGACACTGGAGCTCCTTTGAAGAGGCGCAAAAGGGATGGTTCTTCCTCCCCTACCTCAGACTCTGGCCTGGGGAAAGTTCTGTTCTCCGCTGCTGGGCAAAAATTGATGGATCTTCTATCATCAGCTAAGAAGGAAAGGGATGAGCTGAAAGAGAAGAACCTTCATCTGAAGGAGAGGACAATTGAGTTGGAGAGACGACTAGAAATTTTGCTTTGATTGATTCCTTGTAACTGCTGATGTTCTGAAAACCTCAATTTTCCCATATTTGCTACATATCGTGAACGATTTGTGATTTGAAGAAGTCTTTTGTTTTGTAATCTCTGATATTTTTAAGCTCCATGACTCTTTTGATGAATTCATCGCGAACCTAAGGTTCTTACCATGAACCGATGAGTTCATCGTTCTTTGTAATGAATTAGTAAGTTCATTCCGAGCTCTTGAGCTCTTCTTACAAACCTATAAATTCATCGTGAGTTCAGGGCTTTCTCTATTAACAGGTAAATTCTTCGTGAGCTCCAGGGCTCTTTCTATGAACTGATGAATTCATCGTGAGCTCTAAAGCTCTTTTTATGAACTAATGAGTTCTTACTGAGCTCTAGGGCTCTTTTTAGGAACTGATGAGTTTATCGTGAGCTCTAAGGCTCTTTTTATGAACTAATGAGTTCATACTGAGCTCTAAGGCTTTTTTTTTTATGATGAACTGATGAGCTCATCGTGAGCTCTAAGGCTCATTTTATGAACTAATGAACTCATATTGAGCTCTAAGGCTCTTTTTATGAACTAATGAGTTCATCGTGAGCTCTAAGGCTTATTTTATGAACTAATGAGCTCATCGTGAGCTCTAAGGCTCATTTTATGAACTAATGAGTTCATCATGAGCTCTAAGGCTTTTTTTTTTTTTTGCCTACTCATATGGATAGATAAATTACAGACTTGCTATTTTTTTAACAATGGTTCATAATACAAGATAAATTTACTGAAACAAATTTCTAAGATGTTCTGCATTCTATAAATGGGGCAGGACTTTCCCTTCTTCCGTTTGTAACTCATAATTTTCCAGTCTAATCACTCGAGAGACTATGTATGGACCTTCCCAGTTAGGCCCCAGTTTCCCATGAGTGGGATCCTTTCTTGCCAGCAGAAGCTTCCTCAGCACCAGATCTCCAACCTTGAAACTCTTATGCTTGACCTTCCTATCGTAGTACCTAGCTGCCTTCCTTTGGTAGCGTTTTATGTTGTTCAGTGCTACCTCCCTCTTTTCTTCCAACAGACCCAAACTTAGCAGAAGGGAATTATCATTGTTTTTCTCGTTTGCTAATTCTGTTCTAAGTGAAGGGAGCCCAACTTCGACAAGCGCCACTTCATCAGAACCGAAAGCCAAAGCAAATGGAGTCTCTTGTGTTGCCGACCTAGTGGTTGTCCTATAAGCCCATAGTACTTNGCGCCACTGCATCAGAACCGAAAGCCAAAGCAAATGGAGTCTCTTGTGTTGCCGACCTAGTGGTTGTCCTATAAGCCCATAGTACTTCTAGGAGGTGCTCCACCCATTTACCCTTTAGATTTTCTAGCTTGGTCTTCAGGGCGGACTTTATAGTCCTGATCGTGACTTCTGCTTGTCCATTAGACTGAGGATGAGCTGGGACAGGAAAGTAGTTCTTTATTCCGAGCTCGACACAAAATTTTTTGAACTTCGAGTTGTTGAACTACTTCTCATTATCCGACACAATTGCTTTGGGGATCCCAAATCGACAGATTATGGATTTCCAAGTAAAATTCTGAATTTTCTGTTCTGTAATGGCTACTAAGGGCTCTACCTCTGCCCACTTGGTAAAGTAATCCACCCCTACAATGGCGAACTTGCATTGTCCTACACTAGTGGGAGAGGCCCTAGTATATCTAGACCCCACTGTTGAAATGACCAAGGGCTTATCATTGAGGTTAGGAACTCTGATGGGCAGTGAGGGATGTTGTCATGCATCTGGCAAGCTTTGCATTTTCTGACCAGGTCTGTTGAGTCCTTGAGCAAAGTGGGCCAGTAATACCCCTGCCTTAATGTCTTTCCTGCCAAAGCCCGAGCTCCGATGTGATTGCCACAGACTCCTTCATGAATTTCTCTGAGTATATAATCAGCGTCCTCNAAATGACCAAGGGCTTATCACTGAGGTTAGGAACTCTGATGGGCAGTGAGGGATGTTGTCATGCATCTGGCAAGCTTTGCATTTTCTGACCAGGTCTGTTGAGTCCTTGAGCAAAGTGGGCCAGTAATACCCCTGCCTTAATGTCTTTCCTGCCAAAGCCCGAGCTCCGATGTGATTGCCACAGACTCCTTCATGAATTTCTCTGAGTATATAATCAGCGTCCTCGTTCCCCACGCATTTGAGGAGTGGCGCTGAAAAATTTCGTCTGTACAAGTTTCCCTGCAAAATGGAAAATCTAGTTGACCTAGTTCTCAGCTTTGCTGCTTCCTTGTTGTCTTCCGGTAAGGTCCCATTCTGGAGATACTCCACGATGGGGTCCATCCAGCTTGATGGACTCTGCACAGGAAATACTTCTTCATTCTCAATACACACAGATGGTTCCGCCAGATGCTCCACGGGGATCAACCTGTCCAGATTTTCTTGAGAAGTTGTTGCCAACTTTGCCAAAACGTCTACTCTTGAATTTTCAGTTCTAGGGACATGTATGATCTTTACTTGCACAAATTTCTTGATCAATTCCTGCACCTTCCTAAGATAAAGGATCATCTTTTTACCCTTAGTCTCGTAATCACCCTTTATCTGTTTCACTACAAGTTGTGAGTCACTGCAGATCTCCAGTTGCTCGACTTCTATTGAATAAGCTAAGTTAAGCCCTGCTATGACTGCCTCATACTCGGCTTCGTTGTTTGAAGCTTTGAATTTAAATCTCAGTGCGTATTCAACATCTATCTCATCGGGGGAGGTCAAAATCAAACTAGCTCCATTGCACTGAGCATTGGCAGCGCCATCTACTGAAAGTTTCCACGTTGAGAGGTTAGGTACTAACTGCGTTGTCTCTGCAAGTATCCCAGTTGTGAATTNTTGCACTGAGCATTGGCAGCTCCATCTACTGAAAGTTTCCACGTTGAGAGGTTAGGTACTAACTGCGTTGTCTCTGCAAGTATCCCAGTTGTGAATTCTGCAATAAAATCTGCCAATATCTGCCCCTTAATGGTTGTCCTTGGCTTGTATCTGATGTCAAACTCGCTAAGTTCAACGACCCATTTAAATAGTCTCCCCGAAGATTCTGGCTTGTGCAGCACCTGCTTCATAGGTTGATTTGTTGGGATTTCGATAGTATGAGCTTGGAATTAGGGTCTTAGTCTCCTGGCAGTTGTCACTAAGGCTAAAATGAGTTCTTTCATTTTAGGATACCTTTCTTCTGCCCCCCTCAGAGCTCGGCTGCAATAGTAAACTGGTTGCTGAGCTCTGTCCTTCTCCCTTACTAGCGTTGCGCTAGTTGAGAACTCTGAGACAGCCAGGCAAAAGATAAGTATTTCTCCTTATAACGGACTTACCAAGACAAGTGGGGAGCTCAAGTATTCTTTCAATACTTTGAAGGCTTCTTCACACCGAGCATCCCATTGAAAGGATTTCTTTACGACTCAAAAGAAGGACTGACACTTGTCGCTTGATCTGGAAACAAAGCGACTCAAGGCAGCTATTCTCCCAGTTAAACGCTATATTTCCCTAATGTTGGAGGGAGGCTGCATATCTAACACTGCTTTTACCTTCTCTGGGTTAGCCTCTATCCCTCTGTTATTAACTATGAAGCCCAAAAATTTTCCTGCTGACACCCTAAAGGCACACTTAGCTGGGTTGAGTTTCATCTTGTATTCTCTCAGGACCTGAAACGACTCAACTAGGTGCCCAATGTGGAGCTCTGTCTTCAGTGACTTGACCAGCATGTTGTCAATATAGACTTCCATGGAGGTCTCAATCTGCTTTTGAAACATCTTATTCACCAGGCGCTAGTAAGTGGCTCTTGCATTTTTTAACCTGAAAGGTATCACTTGATAGCAGTACGTCCCTTGCTCAGTTATGAATGAGGTCTTCTCTTGGTCATTGGGATCCATCCCGATCTAATTGTACCCAGAGAAGGCATCCATGAAGTTGAGGAGCTCATGTCCCGCAGTGGCATCTACAAACAAATCTATCCGAGGTAAAGGAAAACTATCTTTCGGGCAAGCACGATTGAGGTTTGTAAAGTCAATGCAAAGATACCATTTGTCATTTGTCTTCTTGACTAGGACTATATTGGCTAGCCAGACTGGGTAATCCACTTCTCGAATGGCTTTCGCTTGAAGGAGCTTGCTGACCTCTTCGTTGATGGCTTTCTGAAGCTCCGAGGTCGAAGTTCCTCCTCTTCTGCTTAATGGGCTTACAGGCTAGNTCATTTGTCATTTGTCTTCTTGACTAGGACTATATTGGCTAGCCAGACTGGTTAATCCACTTCTCGAATGGCTTTCGCTTGAAGGAGCTTGCTGACCTCTTCGTTGATGGCATTCTGAAGCTCCGAGGTCGAAGTTCCTCCTCTTCTGCTTAATGGGCTTACAGGCTAGATTCACGCTGAGCTTGTGAGTGATGACAGAGGGATCAATCCCTTTCATGTCCTCTTGATTCCAAACAAAAACTTCCTTGTTCCTTTTCAGGAATTGGATAAGGAGATCCTTGATCTCCTTGCTCAGCTTGGATCCAACGTAAATAAGATGCTCTGACTCCTCATCAATTTGAACAAGTTTCAGTTCTTCTAATGGTGTTGGCCTGGTTTCGAGTCCATCCCTCATGTCAAGCTCATCCAATTGGATACTCTCAACCTCCTTATTTCTCATGGATGCTATATAGCATACTCGTGCTACGTGTTGGTCTCCTCAGACCACTCCAACTCCGTTTTCTATTAGAAACTTCACTACAAGGTGATAGGCAAAGGGAATAGACCTTATAGAATTGAGCGGGGGTCTTCTAAGGAGCATATTGTATGCTGAAAGTGCATCAACCACTAGGAATTTCATAGTGGTTGTAGTCTGACAGGGTGGGTCACCTAAAGTCAAGATGAGTTGGATTGACCCCAGGGGCAGCACACTTTCTCTTGAGAATCCCAATAGGTGTGCACTTACTGGTTCAAGTTTTTCCCTTCCTATATCCATTTTGTCGAAAGTAGAAGCAAAAATGATGTCTGCCGAGTTGTCATTGTCAATCAAAACACGATGGATAGTCCTATTGGCCACCACAGCTCTTACCATCAAAGGGTCATCATGGGGATGTTGGCAGCCCTCCAGATCTGAATCTGAGAATGTGATAGTCATGTCTAAGCGTGGAGACTTAGACATAGTATATACTTCGGGAGCTTCTGTGGCTCTAATTTTTTGCAAGTAGGCCTTTCTGGCAGAGCTGGACCCCTCCTCCTCCGACAAATCCTCCAGATATCACTCTGATATCCCCCGTAGGTTGTTGGTATGGCTCTAGTGCTTGACGTTGAGGGGGTGGGGGTGGGGGTGGGAGAGCTCGATTTTGATTATCATTGGCCATTAGCGTCGTAGCTGCCCTCGCTGGATTAGAAATTCTATTTCCCTCTTCAATTGAATACAGTCGTCGGTGTGATGACCATGGCTCTGTGGAAGTCACAATACTTCGTAGGATCCCTCTTTTCTGGATCTGCTTTCATCCAGGGTGGCCACCTTAAGAACTTCTCATTTTGTATCTCATACGGTATCTGAGACACCGTAGCAGTCAAGGGGTGAGCTGTCGGGGTGCATAACTTGGTTGTAGCTCTGGTTGTGGAGGGCCGATGCGATCCCTGACATTTCTCCTTCTCTTCGGGGAACGCTCTCTGTCTCTTCTTGGAGACCTACCTCGTTCTCTTTCCTTTTTGGGACTTTGTTCTCTCTTCTTTTCTTCCTTCCCTTTCTTCTTTCTCGATGAAGAGCTCCTGACCTTGGAGAGGAGCTCTTCCTCACCATTTATGTACTTTTCNTTGGGACTTTGTTCTCTCTTTTTTTCTTCCTTCCCTTTCTTCTTTCTCGATGAAGAGCTCCTGACCTTGGAGAGGAGCTCTTCCTCACCATTTATGTACTTTTCTGCTTTGGCGAGCACCTCCGCCATACTAGCCTNCCATTGTCAATCAAAACACGATGGATAGTCCTATTGGCCACCACAGCTCTTACCATCAAAGGGTCATCGTGGGGATGTTGGCAGCCCTCCAGATCTGAATCTGAGAATGTGATAGTCATGTCTAAGCGTGGAGACTTAGACATAGTATATACTTCGGGAGTTTCTGTGGCTCTAATTTTTTGCAAGTAGGCCTTTTTGGCAGAGCTGGACCCCTCCTCCTCCGACAAATCCTCCAGATATCACTCTGATATCCCCCGTAGGTTGTTGGTGTGGCTCTGGTGCTTGACGTTGAGGGGGTGGGGGTGGGGGTGGGAGAGCTCGATTTTGATTATCATTGGCCATTAGCGTCGTAGCTGCCCTCGCTGGATTAGAAATTCTATTTCCCTCTTCAATTGAATACAGTCGTCGGTGTGATGACCATGGCTCTGTGGAAGTCACAATACTTCGTAGGATCCCTTTTTTCTGGATCTGCTTTCATCCAGGGTGGCCACCTTAAGAACTTCTCATTTTGTATCTCATACGGTATCTGAGACACCGTAGCAGTCAAGGGGTGAGCTGTCGGGGTGCATAACTTGGTTGTAGCTCTGGTTGTGGAGGGCCGATGCGATCCCTGACATTTCTCCTTCTCTTCGGGGAACGCTCTCTGTCTCTTCTTGGAGACCTACCTCGTTCTCTTTCCTTTTTGGGACTTTGTTCTCTCTTCTTTTCTTCCTTCCCTTTCTTCTTTCTCGATGAAGAGCTCCTGACCTTGGAGAGGAGCTCTTCCTCACCATTTATGTACTTTTCTGCTTTGGCGAGCACCTCCGCCATACTAGCCTGGCGGTTCTTTAAGATGAAATACATCAGGTCTTTTGACTAAACCCCTAAACCTGCTATGAAGGCTGTAATAGCAAATTTTTCGTCTGGGACATCCACCTTCAAGGATTCTGAGTTGAACCATTGGGCATAAGACCGTAGATTCTAATCAGGTCCCTGTTTCACATTTAACAAATGGTAGCTTGGTTTCCTATAGGTCCGAGCTCCAATGAAGTGGGACACAAACAAGATTGACAGCTCTTTAAAAGAGAAAATCGAGGCTGGGGGGAGTTTGTTGAACCATGCTAAGGCTGAGCCCTTCAGAGTGATAGCAAAGGCCCTGCATCTCACTGGATCTTGATATCCATGTAACTCCATTTGGTTTTTGTAGATGTTGAGGTGGTCAACAGGATCTATTGTCCCATCGAAAACATCCACCTACGGCATTCTGAATTTATGTGGGAGAGGAAAATGCAGCACCCCAACAATGAATGGGGATTCGGTTTGCTGCACCAAGGCATCCATAGTGACTGGGGCCTTGCTCTTCATTGGCTCCTTCATCTAGCTGAGATCTTGCTGGATATTTTTGAAACGTTGCTCCTAGTGGTGTTCTCTTCTCTCATGTTGATAAGGGAAGAAGTCGTTCATCTCCCCTTCCTTATACTGACTTTGCACTTCCTCGTTATGACCATTCCTAGGGGGTAGGCGAGGTTCTTGCCCCAAGGTCTGGCTATTCTCTCCCACCTTATTAACTTCCCTGAGGGGGTCGAGATACGGTTGCTCTCTTAGTGGTGGGTTATTATGGCCTCCTTGGGCCGATCGTGCCTCCTGTGGGTGTTGTAGGAGCTTTAAGAGCTCTTCGTTCTGTTTTATCAAACGTTCATTGATAAGACGAAGGGTCTCCATCTCATTATTCATGGGAAGGCCTTCTATGGGGGGATCCATTTCTTGAGCATTTTCAGATCGTCTGTTATTTGCGGCTTCCTGTTGATCTTGCATCCGTAGANTAAGAAGAAGGGTCTCCATCTCATTATTCATGGGAAGGCCTTCTATGGGGGGATCCATTTCTTGAGCATTTTCAGATCGTCTGTTATTTGCGGCTTCCTGTTGATCTTGCATCCGTAGAGGATTGATCTGACTTCGGCTCATGTTTCGCGTTGATACCATCAGTCACTGAAAAATCAGCTTTATTCGTAACAGGAACAGTCGCTCCCACAGATGACACCAAACTGATGGTGTATTTCAACGTGATGCAATTTTATGATGACGAGTAAATGAAATAAACAATATTGGAATTATTGGGATCTGAGCTATTAGACTCGAGTGAATGATACTGAGAATTGTTGGGGAGTTGGATAATTAACACAGTAGAAATATAGTGGTTCACCGACTAGGGAGCTCGGCTAATCCACTTTTCAATGGAGGCTCTGGCTCCTTTTTCTTTANTTTCAATAGAGGCTCTGGCTCCTTTTTCTTTATTGATCATACCAAAGGTTTACATAATATGTTTTTGGTCATTCGGTCCCCCCTTCTAATAGGGGAATTACATGGTATTTATAAGGTCATTCCCTGCTAAGTGGGATTCTGGCCGAGATTCTTGCCCTTATTTCGTAAGATTCTCCCTAATTTTAGCAGAAGATCTTGGTTGGTTGAGATTAGGTGCCTTGATTATTGCTTTCTAACGCTTTTAGGAACCTCTCATGATCTTCCAGCTATTGTCTTGGTTGTTATTGCCCTTGTTTATCTCAAAGGGACCTCCAGGTCTACTCTTTCGAGTTATGTTCATTTAGTCTGACCTCCTGGACTGAACTAACCTCTTGAGCTGGCGTTTGGGATTTATTTTGAGGTATCATCAAGACTAAACATATTTTTGGTAGAATCGCGGTGACCTNGGTCTACTCTTTCGAGTTATGTTCATTTAGTCTGACCTCCTGGACTGAGCTAACCTCTTGAGCTGGCGTTTGGGATTTATTTTGAGGTATCATCAAGACTAAACATATTTTTGGTAGAATCGCGGTGACCTCATTGCTAACGAGTTCATGTTCAGGTTGTTGAGAGGTGGTTATATAATATCCTCACCATTCTAACTAGATTTTTCACGATCAACAAAAGGGACGAAGAGAGTTGAAGGAGTCACGTGACAAAGAGTTTTGGGTGGGTTCCCACTGTCGCGGTGAAGTTTCTTCGATTTTGCCCACAACAAATGAGGCCATTTTGGCCCTTAGGTTGCCCAAGCAGAGGGCGAGCAAGCATCACAGGAAAAAATACACCAGCCCCCATGGGTGTGTATATTACCAATTGAGCAAGTATGTTCATCGTCATAAGGTACTTAGCTTCGCAGTGGTGGGTGTCGCGATAAACGTTCTCAACTTGTCCAGATGGTCATCGTGGGTATGTCCCTCGGAAAACAAGCATTAGGACAGCGCGAGGCTAAATATGTCAATTTAGTTTTCACGATCACAATATGTGCAACTTTCCAGCTTACACCTCTTAATAAGAGTGTGACATATCTGCGTATAATAAATTCTTACCCTCACATTTTTACCCTTTTATATCGGTTACATCATACACCCACATGCTTAGTTCCTTGATCGTTGCCGCGACATAATGGATTTAACCAACAAAATAGTTACTGAGACAATAAAATTTTATAATTTCAGCCCCTATTAAAGTACAAAGAGCGACCCAATGAGAACATGTGCAGTTTCTTAGAGAGACCACTTTTGTTATGTTGTGCTCATGGACTTTGTATGGTAAATTATTAAACCGAGTGATGGTCCTATGGGTCACGAGGGAATCAATTCAGATTATCATACGATCCATATAATTAGCCCTTAGTGGTGTATGTTCTAAAAAGAAGTGGTAGACTTGTCACTAAGTTTTTATGTCTTTTGCCTCAGAGAAACGCAAGATAATATGAAATGTCACATGGCCACCTCGACAAGCTAAATTTGTGTTACATAAAACCAGAGGAGCAATGCTATTGGGATCTAATTTTGCTAACCTAATTCCCTGTGACCTTTGGATTGGTTGTAGGCCCCATCAAACATTGAAATTTGGTGTTAATTCAATGATTCCTATTAAGCCACATCATTATGTCAGTTTTTTAGATCCAAATAGCATTACTCAAACCAGAATGCCTCATGGTTACCGTCGACGTATCTCTCGAGACTGACATGCCAAAGAGAGGAGGATAGCCAACAGGCATAAAATATAGTCGCGACCCCTTTACAAAATAAATAAGAGACTCATTAATACTGGCTAAATTTTCTATATTTAGGTCACATAATAGATGAGGCAATCTTGATATTCAATTAGCTTAAGCATAACTCTCATGTGCATCACCAAGGAAGTGACAAAGGTTCCCCAAATAAGCCCCGTGAAACACACTTCTGTGGTGACGGCGCTTCAAATTTTGAGTAGCTGAGAACTCCAAATGAAGTAAACCGAGCTAAGGCTATGGAGTGAATTCAGCACAGCGAGCCATGAGGTGCTTCATGTTGTGACTGGGTCACGAGCACGGTAAACCGTGGAGGTGGTCAGCCTTCGCGGTCATAAATATTTTATGGTTGCCAACTTCTATAGTTAATCACACGAGTGGAGCCTACTTACAACTATTTTATGTATTTCACCTGTACACATATCCCTTAACAAAGGGCCAACTATGAATTGAATAAGAAAGAATAGAGTATTTCTCTTTTGGCTCTTTCAAATTTGATAATTATTAGTTGACTGGTATTGCTAACCACCAAGCTATTGGTCGAACAAACGACCAACCCAAACAAAGCTAAATGTTTCTTGGCTATGGTTTTCCCATGAAATTTTTTTCAACCAAAGAGGGTTTTGCGACTATTGTTATGAGGACAAAATGTGAAGCATTTGAGATGCACACAGATATTCATGTGAGCAAGGAAAAAAAATATGTCAGAGAGCAAACTTTCCTTTTCATGTGAACAGCTTGGATCGAGGTAACTCTCAACGCTTCGTGGTGAGTTCTTCGACATTGTTGGGTCATTTTAGCTCCCATATCATAGAAGAAGACTAAAGCCACAAGAAGGTCTTCAAGCTTGGCCTGGAGTGTACCAGGCTCCTTCTACCATTCCCTCATTTGCCATGGGGAAATAATGAATTCTGACCTCATTTTCTACAAGCAGCGTGGTGAAACGAATAGGTGTCCAACTCAAAATGACATAGTACTACTAGATAGCAAAAATACCATTTGGAGTGTCATCTCCTCAGCGGAATCACCAAAAATGTAGGTGGGGAGTTAAATGGGTTCATACATGTCATTGTCGAAGGGATCCAAGAGAAGGGTGTGAAGGATGGAGGAGGAAAGGAAGAAGAGGAAAGAGGAGGGAGAGAGAGGCTACCTCCTCAAGGATTAGAGCTTGAAGGTTTACACCCATCCAAAAAAACCTTTGTCCTTGTGAGAATATAAAAGTATTTATAGAGGAAGGCCACACATGTGCAACCTAGGCACATGCAGTGCAAGTCAATAAATTGGTGACAAGTGTCTCAAATTGTTAATTAGGTAGTCGAATACACCTTGCAATAGAACCTTACCTCGAGACCTTGTTGTGGAAACCTAGTCTCAAGACCCCCGATTATGTTTGCTCAAGGTCTGTTCCACAATCCTATTTACCATGACACTTATATCCCAATTTCTCTTTGTTCATTCTCTCTTCGGATTATACCATTTAGTCAGAAAAATATATCCGTGGACCCCAATTATAGTGGGACCCTACATGGTGGCCTGAGCATGTGCTTGGCACAGTGATACAGTGGGTCTTACATGACATTTTTTCCAAGCTAAAACTCCCTCTTGGCCCACCAAACCATAACCTCCTTAGAATCCCCCGGAGTGACCTATTGACGCGGTCATCTATGTGGCAGTGTTACAATACTCACTGTCTACATGTACTTTCTTTTTAAATGGGGGTGATTTTTCTGCTAAGCTAAATTACACCCATATCGTTCTTATACCTAAAGTAGAAAATCCGGAATTGATGTCCCAATTTTGGCATATTAGTTTATGTAATGTGCTTTATAAAATTATTTCCAATGTCTTAGCTAATAGGTTAAAAGTTATCATTCATTTAATTCTTTCTGAGAACCAGAGTGCTTTCGNTAGAAGAAGACTAAAGCCACAAGAAGGTCTTCAAGCTTGGCCTGGAGTGTACCAGGCTCCTTCTACCATTCCCTCATTTGCCATGGGGAAATAATGAATTCTGACCTCATTTTCTACAAGCAGCGTGGTGAAACGAATAGGTGTCCAACTCAAAATGACATAGTGCTACTAGATAGCAAAAATACCATTTGGAGTGTCATCTCCTCAGCGGAATCACCAAAAATGTAGGTGGGGAGTTAAATGGGTTCATTCATGTCATTGTCGAAGGGATCCAAGAGAAGGGTGTGAAGGATGGAGGAGGAAAGGAAGAAGAGGAAAGAGGAGGGAGAGAGAGGCTACCTCCTCAAGGATTAGAGCTTGAAGGTTTACACCCATCCAAAAAAACCTTTGTCCTTGTGAGAATATAAGAGTATTTATAGAGGAAGGCCACACATGTGCAACCCAGGCACATGCAGTGCAAGTCAATAAATTGGTGACAAGTGTCTCAAATTGTTAATTAGGTAGTCGAATACACCTTGCAATAGAACCTTACCTCGAGACCTTGTTGTGGAAACCTAGTCTCAAGACCCCCGATTATGTTTGCTCAAGGTCTGTTCCACAGTCCTATTTACCATGACACTTATATCCCAATTTCNCCAATTTATCACACACAAAGAGAGCTCTTGTACCGTCGTCCATGGCCAACCCTCAACTCACTGGAGAAGACGTCCTTTTTATCAAGTTTCTGGACTAAGGAATTTGATTCCTTCACAAAGTCTTCATGCTGAGGAGGTCTCACGTGTTGGACAAAAAACCAAAGACTCTTTGAAGGCTTTGAGTTTAAACAACAAAAGTCCATGTTGGACTAAACTCCACTAAAATAATAAAATCAAGATAATTCTAATTAAGGTCAAACTTGTCTATCAAGGACTCCAATGAAAACTCATGTCTTCAATTAGAGTCCAAATAAAAAAAATAATTGACTTGAATACAAGCCATCACAACAAATCTCCACCTTGACTTGTATTCCATCAATCCATCCAACCAATGTGAATTTGACCGCTACTTTCGTCAAATACCCCGAATGNAATCCATCCAACCGATGTGAATTTGACCGCTACTTTCGTCAAATACCCCGAATGGTACACTCAAATAGTGCAAACATCAATCAAGTCCAAGCAATGCTTAAACTTGAACACTGGTACCGGCTTAGTAAACATATCTACTGAGTTCTCCGCTATAGCAACCTTTTTCACTGTGACAATACCTTGAGCCATAACTTCACGAAGAAAGTGATACCTAACATCAATGTGTTTGGTCCTTTCATGATACATCTGATTTTTGGTCAAATGTATTGCACTTTGACTATCACAAAACACAGTAGTTACCTCCTTTTTCAAGCCCAAATCACAGACCAAACCTCTTAACCAAATTATTTTTTTAACTGCCTCTGATACGGCCATGTATTCTACCACTGTGGTAGACAAAGCAACTGTAGACTATAGGATCGTCATCCAACTTATAGTGCACCCAAATAAAGTAAAAACATAATCTATCAGAGATCTCCTTTTATCTAGATCACCCGCATAATCTGAATCAACAAAACTAACAACTGTAGAATCGATGTCATCTCTTCTACCAAATACTAAGCCAACATCTGTAGTGCCTCTCAAATAACGAAGTATCCATTTCACAGTCTGCCAATGAACCTTCCCAGGATTAGCCATGTAACGGTTAACCACACTAACTGCCTGTGAAATATCTGGACGAGTGCAAATTATAGCACACATTATGCTCCCAACTGCACTAGAATAAGGAACACAAGGCATAAATTGGTCCTCATTCTCACTCTGTGGTGATAAAGCTCCTGAAAGCCTAAAGTGAGTGGCAAGTGGAGTACTCACGGGCTTCGAATTCTACATCCCAAACCACTCAATAACTTTCTCAATATATTTATTTTGAGATAAATATAACATACCTACTATTCTATCCCTGTGAATCTCTATACCCAAAATTTTCTTTGCAGCACCCAAATCTTTCATCTCAAATTCTGAATTCAACTGTTTCTTCAACCTGTCAATCTCTAACATGCTCTTAGCAGCAATAAGCATGTCATTCACATAAAGCAATAAATATATAAAAGAATCATCTAACAATTGTCTGTGATACACACAACTATCATAATTACTTCTAGAGTAACCATGATCTACCATAAAAGTGTCAAAACGTTTGTACCACTGTCTTGGAGACTGTTTCAAACCATATAATGATTTCTTTAACAAGAAAACATGATCTTCTTTATCTTGAACAACAAATCCCTCTGGCTGATGCATGTAGAGAGTTTCCTCTAGCTCACCATGTAGCAAAGCTATCTTTACATCAAGTTGTTCAAGCTCAAGATTAAGTGAAGCAACCATGGCAAGCAACACACGAATAGAGCTATGTTTCACCACTGGTGAGAAAACTTCATTGAAGTCCACACCCTCTCTCTGACTGTAGCCCTTTGCAACTAACCGTGCCTTGTACCTTGCAGATTCAACCCCTGGGATTCCCTCCTTTTTCTTAAAGACCCATTTGCAACCAACAGTCTTCATGCCCTTAGGAAACTTCAGTAATTCCCAAGTTTGGTTCTTATGAAGAGATTCAATTTCCTCAGCCATAGCAACAACCCAATGTGCAGACTCATTACCTGTGATAGCTTCTGAATATATGGAAAGCTCCTTAACACCAAACTCATCTGATATAGTCAGTGCATAAGCCACCAACATACCCATATTTCTGAGAGGGTCTAATTTGCCTCTCCTCTCTGCCTGTTGCAATACTATACTCTTGTTGCTCCTGTGGATCATCACCTGAACTAGAACCAGGCAACTCTAAAATAGATTGAACTAGAGTACTTTCAAGTACTTTCTGTGAAGCTTCTACCTGTAGCTCCACCTCTTTGCTATAATCCTGTTCTTTCCCTGTAGAAACCACAAACTCCTTTCTCGAATGAAACATTGAAGATTCATCAAATACAACATCCCTACTGACTATAAACTTAGGTGATTTAGGATCAAAACACCACAATCTATATCCTTTCACACCATTAGCATAACCAATAAATATGCATTTCTTAGTCCTAGGCTCAAGTTTACCATCATTCACATGACAATAAGCAGTAGAACTAAATATTTTTAAATCAGAATAATCGGTAGGAGTACCAGACCATACCTCATGTGGAGTCTTCAACTCAATAGCAATGGATGGAGAATGATTAACCAAATAGCAAGCAGTGCTGACAGTCTCAGCCCAAAAATCTTTATACAATCCTGCATTAGAGAGCATACAATTTACTCTCTCCAAAAGAGTTCTGTTCATCCTCTCTGCAACCCCATTCTGCTATGGAGTAGACCGGACAGTACGATGCCTAACAATGCCTTCATCTTTGCAAAACTCATTAAATTCACCTCCACAAAATCCCAAACTATTATCTGTTTTGAGACGCTTGACTTTCTTGCCTGTCTGTTTCTCAATCAAAGTTTTCCATTGCTTGAAAGTCCCAAAAATATCACTCTTGCATTTTAGAAAATATACTCAAACCTTTCTTGAATAATCATCAATAAAGGTCAAAAGAAACCGATCACCACCCTTAGATGGAGTCTGAGAAGGACCTCAAAGGTCTGAATGAATATAATCAATTATATCTTTAGTCCTGTGAATAGCTGTACTGAACTTAACTCTGCACTATTTTCCAAAGACACAATGCTCACAAAAATCAAGTTTCCCAATTTCCTGTTTGCCAAACAAACCCTGTTTACACAAGACTTCCATGCTCCTCTCGCTCATATGACCCAAACGCATATGCCATAACTGGGTAGTATCTAAATCTGTAATTTTTGAATATGACACACCAGCTGGACCAATCACAGTATCACCATAAAGAATATAGAGGCCATTAATCTTTTTACCTTTCATCATAACCAGAAACCCTCTGCAGACTTTCATAACTCCACCTTCAGCAAAAAACCTGCAACCGATGGAATCTAAAGTATCCAAGGAAATCAAATTTTTCTTTAATTCTAGAATATGTCATACATCTATCAAAGTTCTCACAACCCCATCATGTGTCTTAATTCGGATAGTACCTATTCCAACATTCTTGCAAGCAACATTATTTTCCATCAAAACTGAACCATCATTGATTGACTCATAGGTGGTAAACCAATCCCTATTAGGGCACATATGATAGGAACAACCCGAATCAAGAATCCATTCATCATTAAAACGTCCATCAGAGACTGTAAGGACATTATCTGAACCATCAGATGTATCTTCTGCAACACCAGCAACACTAGAAGAATTTGAAGGATTTGATTTTTTCTGTCCCTCTTTATTTTGCAACTTAGAACAATCACGCTTATAATGACCAATTGTATGACAATAAAAACATTCAACATTATTTTGTTTCTTCCTAGACTATGATCGATATCCAGCTTTTCCTTTTTCTTTATTTGAATTTCTTTCAACGGATCGACCTCTATTATTATTAGAGAAATTATCATGATGACCCTTCACAAATAAACCCTCAGCTTGAGTATCACTGCCCTTACTGTTCAATTTAATACGCAACTCCTTAGAATTCAAAGAGGATTTCACATCAACTAAAGAGATTAAGTCTCTCCCATACAACATCGAATTAACAAAATTATCAAACGAATTAGGCAACGAGCATAACACAATTAGGGTTTGATCTTCATCCCCAATTTTAATATCAATATTTTTTAAGTCAATAATAATTTTGTTAAATTCATTAAGATGTTCATTAACGGGCGTACCTTCTTTCATCTTGAGTGTGTATAATTGTTGCTTCAGATACAAACGGTTGGCGAAAGATTTCTTCATATATAACCCTTCAACTTTTTCCATAACCCTTCAAATTTGTCTTTATTGATAACCTCACAAAGAACTTCATCAGCAAGAGACAACTGAATTGCACTGTGTGTTTTTTCTTCAATATCAGTAACTTTAGTTTGATCTATCTCCTTGGATAAAGTTCCATCAATGGCCTTTGCCAAACCCTGCTAACGAAACAATGCTTTCATCTTAATCTGTCATAAACTAAAATTTTTCTGACCATCAAATTTTTCTATCTCGAATTTTGTTGTAGCCATCCTGAAACCAATAGCTCTGATACCAGTTTGTTATGAACAAAACCACAAGCAAAATAATAACGCAACGAAATAGAAAAATAGAACACAAAGATTTACGTGATTTGGCTCAACAAGCAAATCTACATCCACGAACGAAACACAACGACAAAATTTCACTATTGAAAGGTTGGAGATTACAATGTTTTCAGAACAAATCAACGTGAAAACTAAATATCTGCTCTATTTTAATAATAAAATATTTATTGGATTTAACAAAATAGAGCAATATCAATTTATCACACANTCTCCAACTTTTTCCATAACCCTTCAAATTTGTCTTTATTGATAACCTCACAAAGAACTTCATCAGCAAGAGACAACTAAATTGCACTGTGTGTTTTTTCTTCAATATCAGTAACTTTAGTTTGATCTATCTCCTTGGATAAAGTTCCNTTATTCCAACATTCTTGCAAGCAACATTATTTTCCATCAAAACTGAACCACCATTGATTGACTCATAGGTGGTAAACCAATCCCTATTAGGGCACATGATAGGAACAATCCGAATCAAGAATCCATTCATCATTAAAACATCCATCAGAGACTGTAAAGACATTATCTGAACCATCAGATGTATCTTCTGGAACACCAGCAACACTAGAAGAATTGGAAGGATTTGATTTTTTTTGTCCCCCTTTATTTTGCAACTTAAAACAATCACGCTTATAATGACCAATTGTATGACAATAAAAACATTCAACATTATTTTGTTTCTTCCTAGACTATGATCGATATCCAGCTTTTCCTTTTTCTTTATTTGAATTTCTTTCAACGGATCGACCTCTATTATTATTAGAGAAATTATCATGACGACCCTTCACAAATAAACCCTCAGCTTGAGTATCACTGCCCTTACTGTTCAATTTAGTACGCAACTCCTTAGAATTCAAAGAGGATTTCACATCAATTAAAGAGATTAAGTCTCTCCCATACAACATCGAATTAACAAAATTATCAAACGAATTAGGCAACGAGCATAACACAATTAGGGTTTGATCTTCATCCCCAATTTTAATATCAATATTTTTTAAGTCAATAATAATTTTGTTAAATTCATTAAGATGTTCATTAACGGGCGTACCTTCTTTCATCTTGAGTGTGTATAATTGTTGCTTCAGATACAAACGGTTGGCGAAAGATTTCTTCATATATAACCCTTCAACTTTTTCCATAACCCTTCAAATTTGTCTTTATTGATAACCTCACAAAGAACTTCATCAGCAAGAGACAACTGAATTGCACTGTGTGTTTTTTCTTCAATATCAGTAACTTTAGTTTGATCTATCTCCTTGGATAAAGTTCCATCAATGGCCTTTGCCAAACCCTGCTAACGAAACAATGCTTTCATCTTAATCTGTCATAAACTAAAATTTTTCTGACCATCAAATTTTTCTATCTCGAATTTTGTTGTAGCCATCCTGAAACCAATAGCTCTGATACCAGTTTGTTATGAACAAAACCACAAGCAAAATAATAACGCAACGAAATAGAAAAATAGAACACAAAGATTTACGTGATTTGGCTCAACAAGCAAATCTACATCCACGAACGAAACACAACGACAAAATTTCACTATTGAAAGGTTGGAGATTACAATGTTTTCAGAACAAATCAACGTGAAAACTAAATATCTGCTCTATTTTAATAATAAAATATTTATTGGATTTAACAAAATAGAGCAATATCAATTTATCACACACAAAGAGAACTCTTGTACTGTCGTCGATGACTGACCCTCAACTCACTGGAGAAGATGTCCTTTTTATCAAGCTTCTGGACTAAGGAATTTGATTTTTTTCACAAAGTCTTCATGCTGAGGAGGTCTCACGTGTTGGNCTATAGCCATCCTGAAACCAATAGCTCTGATACTAGTTTGTTATGAACAAAACCACAAGCAAAATAATAACGCAACGAAATAGAAAAATAGAACACAAAGATTTACGTGGTTCGGCTCAACAAGCAAATCTACATCCACGAACGAAACACAACGACAAAATTTCACTATTGAAAGGTTGGAGATTACAATGTTCTCAGAACAAATCAACGTGAAAACTAAATATTTGATCTATTCTAATAATAAAATATTTTTTGGATTTAACAAAATAGAGCAATATCAATTTATCACACACAAAGAGAACTCTTGTACCGTCGTCGATGACTGACCCTCAACTCACTGGAGAAGATGTCGTTTTTATCAAGCTTCTGGACTAAGGAATTTGATTTTTTTCACAAAGTCTTCATGCTGAGGAGGTCTCACGTGTTGGACAAAAAATCAAAGACTCCTTGAAGTCTTTGAGTTTAAACAACAAAAGTCCATATTAGACTAAACTCCACTAAAATAATAAAATCAAGATAATCCTAATTAAGGTCAAACTTGTCTATCAATGACTCCAATGAAAACTCATGTCTTCAATTAGAGTCCAAATAAAAAAAACAATTGACTTGAATACAAGTCATCACAACAGATACTCCTAGTGCAAGCTCATCTTCAAATTCGGGGTGTAATTGGAAGGCTGTTTGGAGTCAAAGGGTTCCCAATAAAGTAAAAAATTTTGCATTGAGGATGTCAATGAACGCTCTTCCTACGAATGACAATTTGTGGCGCAGGAAAATTCGAGGGGATAATGTGTGTTNTTAATTCTAAATCTAATTATTAATCTACTTTATCCCTCCTTGTATCTCTAATTTGTCATATTGTAATATTTGCATATCTAATTATATTATTAATTTATTATATTTTTAGTCAAAGAGATTGATTAAGTTACAATGCTATTGTTTTTATTATAATAATATGATATTATTGTATACTAAAAAATCAAATGTAACATATATTGAAACGTAGAATTCAATTTGACAACGACATATATATAATAAAATATAGATTAGATTTTATTTATTCATATAAATATAGATATAGATATAAAAAATTGTATGCAAGTATACTATTAATAAAAGAGTTCAAAGTAAGTTAAAAGTTAAATAGGCATAGAAAATCAAAATAGGATGAAAGAAATATGTGGGTATCATTGACATTTATAAATTGTAAAAATAGATAGATATAGATATAGATATAGATGTAATATTGTCATTTTAATGAAATTATCCCATTGTTTAATTTCAAAAAAAAAATTCACAATGACTAATTATAGGTCCCTAAATTATGTCAAAATATTTATTTTTATTCTGACTTATTTAATGTGTCAATTTGTTTTCTGGTTAACTGCCAACGTATGAGAAAAACATGGGAAACATTTTCCGGAAAGGATTACATTGGAATTAACTANGTCTTCTTAATATAAATTCTACTGTTTCTTTTCAAAAAAAAAAAATGCTATTTAATAAAAGAGTCTAAAAGAGATATAGAAAATTATAGATAAGCGTACAAGTAATAAAGGAATCCAAATAATTTAGAAGTCAAATACTACAAATAAAAGAGTCTAGAAGAAATATGAATGAAAATAAATATATGGGTATAATTAACTTTATAATAGTAACGAAGGATAAAATAGGAAATCAAATATATATTGACTAGCAACGCACACGTGAACATATTTAAATAATAATCTCTTTCTAAGAAATTTAAATTATGTATGTAATTAAATTGAATAATAAATTATGTCGAATGATTAATTTATTTTATTTAATTCTAAATCTAATTATTAATCTACTTTATCCCTCCTTGTATCTCTAATTTGTCATATTGTAATATTTGCATATCTAATTATATTATTAATTTATTATATTTTTAGTCAAAGAGATTGATTAAGTTACAATGCTATTGTTTTTATTATAATAATATGATATTATTGTATACTAAAAAATCAAATGTAACATATATTGAAACGTAGAATTCAATTTGACAACGACATATATATAATAAAATATAGATTAGATTTTATTTATTCATATAAATATAGATATAGATATAAAAAATTGTATGCAAGTATACTATTAATAAAAGAGTTCAAAGTAAGTTAAAAGTTAAATAGGCATAGAAAATAAAAATAGGATGAAAGAAATATGTGGGTATCATTGACATTTATAAATTGTAAAAATAGATAGATATAGATATAGATATTGATATAGATATAGATATAGATGTAATATTGTCATTTTNTGGAATGTCAAAGAAGTTAATTGCCTAGTGTGATGCACAATCGGCAGAGAATTTTTTTGCAAGGGAAGCTGTTTTATTTGCTAGACAGATTGTGTGTGATGAAATTGAGTTAGAAGATGACTGCAGATGAGTTCTCTTCTCTAGGCTCCATTGGTGTTGATGTTAAGTGTATTCTTTATCTGTTAATTTATTTTTCGGTGTCTATTGTTAGGTGTTTAGGAAATTCAGTAGCGCATCAGCTTGCTAGGAATGCTAACCACTGTGAGAACGTTGATGTATGGGAAGAAATAACACCTGATTTTCTTGTGCTACATCTTCGTTTGGACTTATCTTCTTAATATAAATTCTACTGTTTCTTTTCAAAAAAAAAATGCTATTTAATAAAAGAATCTAAAAGAGATATAGAAAATTATAGATAAGTGTACAAGTAATAAAGGAATCCAAAATAATTTAGAAGTCAAATACTACAAATAAAAGAGTCTAGAAGAAATATGAATGAAAATAAGTATATGGGTATAATTAACTTTATAATAGTAACGAAGGATAAAATAGGAAATCAAATATATATTGACTAGCAACGCACACGTGAACATATTTAAATAATAATCTCTTTCTAAGAAATTTAAATTATGTATGTAATTAAATTGAATAATAAATTATGTCGAATGATTAATTTATTTTATTTAATTCTAAATCTAATTATTAATCTACTTTATCCCTCCTTGTATCTCTAATTTGTCATATTGTAATATTTGCATATCTAATTATATTATTAATTTATTATATTTTTAGTCAAAGAGATTGATTAAGTTACAATGCTATTGTTTTTATTATAATAATATGATATTATTGTATACTAAAAAATCAAATGTAACATATATTGAAACGTAGAATTCAATTTGACAACGACATATATATAATAAAATATAGATTAGATTTTATTTATTCATATAAATATAGATATAGATATAAAAAATTGTATGCAAGTATACTATTAATAAAAGAGTTCAAAGTAAGTTAAAAGTTAAATAGGCATAGAAAATAAAAATAGGATGAAAGAAATATGTGGGTATCATTGACATTTATAAATTGTAAAAATAGATAGATATAGATATAGATATTGATATAGATATAGATATAGATGTAATATTGTCATTTTAATGAAATTATCCCATTGTTTAATTTCAAAAAAAAAAATTGACAATGACTAATTATAGGTCCCTAAATTATGTCAAAATATTTATTTTTATACTGACTTATTTAATGTGTCAATTTGTTTTCTGGTTAAC
The DNA here is from genome assembly GCA_963454935.2 of Ilex paraguariensis. NCBI lineage: Eukaryota > Viridiplantae > Streptophyta > Magnoliopsida > Aquifoliales > Aquifoliaceae > Ilex > Ilex paraguariensis. The sequence goes on from CAUOFW020009335.1 coordinate 75,766, forward strand.
TGCCGACGTATGAGAAAAACATGGGAAACATTTTCCGGAAAGGATTACATTGGAATTAACTATTCAAAATAGAGTTATTTTTTGCCAAAAACTCCATAGAAAATTAACCTAATCCATCTGTAACACTAGCAGTCTTATCTCAACAGAACTCAATCTGTTAGTTTTATCCTCAATCCAAAATAACTTCAAATCCCACAATAAATCTGTTAGATTTAGTCTCAATCCAAAAAACAGGTTGTCAGTCTATCTTTTCCAAACCCAACTTCAGCCTATTAACCGTAAACTCTTCCCTGCAGAGTAACTGCACCATCACTGCATAGAGCCAACAAGAAAAGAAGGGTGGTTCAACAATGGCGATTTCGAGTTCCGGTCAAAGCTCCGGCTGTGGCCTATGCAGCTTTGTGGGGCAAGTTCTCGTGGGCCGGTGGTTCATGATGTTTGCCTCTTTCTTGATCATGGCCTGTGCTGGTTGTACCTATCTTTTTGGTGTCTATTCCAAAGATATAAAGGCCACTCTCGGCTATGATCAAACCACACTCAACCTCCTAGGAACCTGCAAGGACCTCGGCGCCAATGTCGGAGTTCTCTCTGGCCTCCTAGCCGAGGTAACTCCAACGTGGTTCGTGCTTTTAGTCGGTTCTGTCCTCAACTTTGGAGGGTACTTTGCAATATGGCTTGCTGTCACAAAAAAGATCCCCAAACCCCAAGTTTTGCAGATGTGTATTTACATATGTGTTGGTGCAAATTCGCAGAACTTTGCCAACACTGGCTCTCTTGTGACCTGCGTGAAAAACTTCCCGGAAAGTCGAGGTATGATGCTAGGTTTAATGAAGGGTTTTATAGGGCTAAGTGGGGCGTTGTTTACACAACTCTATCTTGCAATTTATGGGAATGATTCTAAGTCTTTGATCCTTCTTATTGGATGGCTTCCGGCTGTGATCTCTATACTTTTTGTGTTTAACATTAGACCCATGAAAGTTTCTAGCCATCCCAATGAGGTTAAGGTCTTTTATCAATATCTTTTCATATCAATTGTTTTGGCTTTTTGCCTGATGGCCTTAACCATTGCCCAAAAATATGTCACTTTCTCTCACAATGCCTATGTTGGAAGTGCCACTGCTGCTTGTGTCTTGCTTTTCCTTCCATGCCTGATAGCATTCAGAGAAGAATTAACCACTTGGAAGGAGAAAAAACAAAAAGTACTTAGTGTCCCATCTAGGATTATTGTTGAGGAACCACGATTATCAGAGCCAAAACCTGAAGAATCGGTCGAATGTTCGACAAATCAGATAATAGAGAAGCCAAGAGAAGATTCATGCTTTGGAAACATCTGTAAGAAGCCAAAAAGAGGTGAAGATTACACCATTTTACAAGCTCTTTTAAGCATTGACATGCTCATTCTCTTTGTGGCTACATTTTGTGGATTGGGTTGTAGTTTAACAGCAGTGGATAATTTGGGCCAAATTGGTGAATCTTTAGGCTACCCAACTCATACCATTGGAACTTTTGTGTCTCTGGTCAGCATTTTCAACTATTTTGGAAGAGTTTTTGCAGGTTTTCTCTCTGAAATCATCGTCTTGAAATGGAAAATACCAAGAACTCTTATGATGACATTTTTCTTGTTGTTACCAAGTGTTGGTGACCTCCTCATCGCATTTCCGGTCCCCGGCTCCGTTTATGTGGCCTCCTTGCTCATTGGGTTCTCCTATGGTGCCCAGTTGACCCTTCTTTTTGTAATTATCTCTGAGCTTTTTGGATTGAAATATTACTCAACTCTCTTCAACTGTGGCCAACTTGCAAGCCCCCTTGGATCATATATACTCAATGTGAGGATTGTTGGGAAACTTTATGATAGAGAGGCGCTGAAGCAACTTGCAGTTAATGGAATGAATAGATCAATGGTGCGTGAACTTACATGCATTGGGAAGCAGTGTTATAGGCTGTCTTTTCTTATACTTGCTGGGACTAATTTATTTGGAGCTCTTGTTTCACTGATTCTAGTAATAAGAACCAGAAAGTATTATAGAACCGATATTTATCAGAGGTTTAGGGCTGAGATGATGGCAAATGAGAAGGAAATAGCTTTGAAATCTGCAGCTGGAAAAGAACCAGAAAGTGAGAGGGGGTTGAATTAGTGAGAACAATTTTTTCCTTTATGTTTTTCATTTTCTGTTAATTTTCTATTTCAGAGGTTTAGGGTGCTTTGAATTTCAATTTGGTTTGTTTGCAATGATTTTCATCAAGCCCCTTAGGAGCATTTTTTTTCGAAGTAATGTTACATTAACTTAAAAAACAGTAATGCTAAACTGATCAAATTCTGGAACCAAATTTGGAGCTCAAATGACATGACAACTCTTTANTTTGAATTTCAATTTGGTTTGTTTGCAATGATTTTCATCAAGCCTCTTAGGAGCATTTTTTTCGAAGTAATGTTACATGAACTTAAAAAACAGTAATGTTAAACTGATCAAATTCTGGAACCAAATTTGGAGCTCAAATGACATGACAACTCTTTAAAAAATAGATTTGATAATCACAACTATTAAATAGGTAATGAGTCACAATAAATTCTAGAATTCATAGTGAAATTAATGGCTATAATTATTAAATCTATTTTTTAAATCTATGTAGCAATTCTCATTTTTCGCATGGTTTGTTCTTTCAATATTTTATNCTATAGTGAAATCAATGGCTATAATTATTAAGTCTATTTTTTAAATCTATGTAGCAATTCTCATTTTTCGCATGGTTTGTTCTTTCAATATTTTATCATAGTAATACTACATATATATATGTTGGAGGTTTAATTTGGAAATCTAATAATGCTGTTGAATTAATAGTGATTGCATTGAATGCTAAAACCTATGTCTTTACGCCCCAAATTATGTCACAACAACATTGTTTTTTTTTTTTTTTATTTGACTGAGAGTGGTTTCAATTTATTGTTCCTTAAACTTGTGGGTGTTACATAATCCTGGAATGTGTACAATTATCTGCAAGTCATACACATCAAATTGACCATGAAAATAAAGACCACATACAATTGGTGATGCAACAAGAAGAAGAAAGAGAAGTACTCCTAATTTGTTAAGTTTGTTTGATAATTAAAATTAAGATCTCTTAATATGTTAAGTGCTCCTTAAAAATATGTTAAAATATTAAGTAGAAGATCCCTTAATTTTGAAAGCTAAAAATGCTCAAGAAAAGTGTCTTTTATAATTTTGTCAATATGATAATTTTATTCTGAAATATTTTACGATCCTATTAAAACTTTAAAGTTATCATTTCTTCAGAACCCAAAATCCTCAATCTCTTTAGCCTCCACTGTCTATCAAAGAGGTTAAACAGGAATAGTCTTTTCTCTTTTCTTCCTTCTATCTTTTCCTTATTTATTTTTTTTATCAAGTATCTTCTCCTGCTCACACACTGATTAACATGCAAACACTCACACACATACTGCACACTGCACACACACACACACAAATATTAAATTAGAACAACTATAAATATTTTTTCAATTCGTTGTTATTTTATTCTTAATTTATTTAATTTTTTTATATTTTTTTCTATTTGTAATTGTTCGATTATTCTTTTATTCAATTTGTTATTATTATATTCTTGCTTTATTTTTGGTTAACGGTTTATTCTTTAAATTTTTTTTATCAAATTTGTTCAATTATTTTAAGCTTGTTTGTTGAATTTGCTATTGTTTAATTCTTTTTCTAGTTCAATTCTTTCTTTATATTGGATTATTTATTTATTTATTTATTCAAGTTACTTATTTTGTTGAGAATGTCAATGAGCTGCTACGTTTGAAGGTTAATTGTATTATGTTCTTCAATATTTTTAATCATCAATTTCTTTATATTATATTAACTATTCTAGTGGGTCACAATAATAGTTTGACTGTGTTCAACACCATTATGTACATTTAACCTTGTCTGATATTCTGCAACAAATAGTTAGGTAGGTATGTAAACTACAATATGATAATAGTGATAATAATTTATGTTATGAATTTCTTGTAATGATATATCGTGATTTTTTATTAGATAATATTTTCAAAATAAAGAGTAGAAAGATAAAATTANAATAATAGTTTGACTGTGTTCAACAACATTATATACATCTAACCTTGTCTAATATTCTGCAACAAATAGTTAGGTAGGTATGTAAACTACAATATGATAATAGTGATAATAATTTATGTTATGAATTTCTTGTAATGATATATCGTGATTTTTTATTAGATAATATTTTCAAAATAAAGAGTAGAAAGATAAAATTAAAAACTAATTTATTTTCAAACATCAGCTCAATACAGTTATTAAATAATTTGGTTCAATTCAATACTTAAATTTCAACAGATGCCAAATAGTCTGCGAATTAAAAATTCACCATTCATAACTTAAAATTCACATTCAATTTTCAGTATTCAGCTTTCAATTTTATTAAACATCACTTAAAGGGACTATTTGATAACGNATACAGTTATTAAATAATTTGGTTCAATTCAATACTTAAATTTCAACAGGTGTCAAATAGTCTGCGAATTAAAAATTCACCATTCAAAACTTAAAATTCACATTCAATTTTCAGTATTCAGCTTTCAATTTTATTAAACATCACTTAAAGGGACTATTTGATAACACTACTTAAAGTTTAAAACTGAATATTTGAAATACTTAATAAATTAAACTCGTTTGATAACTTAAAACTCATACTACTTAATTTTTTAAGCACTTTTTAAAAATAGAAGAAAATGTTAAGTAGTAAGCTACTTACTTNACTTAAAGGGACTATTTGATAACGCTACTTAAAGTTTAAAACTGAATATTTGAAATACTTAATAAATTAAACTCGTTTGATAACTTAAAACTCATACTACTTAATTTTTTAAGCACTTTTTAAAAATAGAAGAAAATGTTAAGTAGTAAGCTACTTACTTATCACTTAATGTTGAAAACGTTAGTCAGTAATGATTTTATCAATTCATCATAATCGACAATTATACCCTCAATGCATCTTACACTTTTAACTTTTCAACACCCACCATTCACCACAACNCTCATAATCAACAAATATACCCTCAATGCATCTTACACTTTTAACTTTTCAACACCCACCATTCACCACAACCACCATTATTGTATTGTCGCCGCCACCACCACAACTACCACCATTATGCTGCCACCATCACTAGCATTGTGTCATCGCCACCACCACAAACACTACCACTACCACTATTACCATTTTGCAACCACCACCACCATCATCTTCACCATCGTTGCCACCGTCACTATCACTACCATTATGCCACCACCACTGTCACCACTATTGAGTCGCCGCCACCACAATTATGTCACCACCACCACTAGCAGCAGTAGGGATGACAGTCGGCTCGGGGCCATGACCAAACCTAAAAAGTTTCTGAGCCTTGACCAAGGTGGAAAAGGAAACCATTTCAGCTCGGCTAAGCCAACAGACCCTCGTGATCTCGTCTACTGTCAGCCCAGGACCATCTGCATCAACTTGAAAATTGTTAGTCTCAAATAGGATGCCTTATTAACTCTGGAAGACAAAACCATTTCCTTACCTCTGTCCAGAATGTGTCCCCAAGAGCGAGGAACTCAAGAACGGTCTGAGAATGCTTCACCAGATTCCCAAGAGTTCCCAAACATGAAGAAAAAATGATGCGACCACCCCTCAGGGGAGCCAAGAGTGTTGAGAACTAGCATAGGGACTTGAAACCTCCATGTGAACCAGTAGTAACAAGGGAAGTCATTGTTAAATCGAAAAAAGTAAAGGAACTCAGAAACAAAAGGGAAGCGGTCATGGTCATGCATGCGCTAGAAAATAAAAAAAAACTCACAAATGTGCCCTACCCCTCTGGCGAAAGATGTGAAGGGCAGAGCCTAAAGAAGGCTAGAATCTGCCCTACAGACAAATTAATGGGCAAAAGAAGCCCCAACTCAAATGCACCTTCAAAAAAATAAACCTCCATCTGAAAGAGAAGGTTGCAAGGCTCGTCAGGGGAGAGACTCTGAATGGTCACACCTGTAGGGAAATATCGTTTCCTGACTTCCTCCACATCAGGCAATGTAACAACACTAGGGAATAGTNATCTGAATGGTCACATCTGTAGGAAAATATCGTTTCCTGACTTCCTCCACATCAGGCAATGTAACAACACTAGGGAATAGTAAAATTGCATACACTAGATCATCAATGAGAATACGAGCACGCTGCCTAAATAGAGAAGTAGAAGAGGAAGCCATGAAGCTACAAAATGAGTACCACTCAAGGGAAACACCAAAGAGGGATAAGTATACAAAGGGTTGAAGATTTTTGAACAGCAAAGTAGGCAACTTATGGAGACAAAAGGGAGACTGTTAGGCTTTTTCAATGAAAAAATTTTTATGACAAAAGTTAATGAAGGATGATCAAGGGCTGTAGAGTTAGGTAGGTGCAAAGATCGATGCATTTAATAGTTTTTCTCCAAGATTTGTATGCCTTAGACCAACCATTTTACAGCTTGAAATNCTTCAATGAAAAAATTTTTATGACAAAAGTTAATGAAGGATGATCAAGGGCTGTAGAGTTAGGTAGGCGCAAAGATCGATGCATTTAATAGTTTTTCTCCAAGATTTGTATGCCTTAGACCAACCATTTTACAGCTTGAAATAATACAGCCCGAGGTAGTACAAATTGAGACAATACATCCCGATGCAATACAACTCAAGAACAGGGGTGAATGACAAAGGCATACCTAAGAAGCCAGGGAACCATACAACTCAAGACGGTACCACCTTAGAGCGGTATATCTCGAGATAGTACACCTCGAGACAGTACAACCCGAGAATGGGGGGGCAAAGGAGGAAAGTACACGTGAGTAGCTAGGCCAATCGATATACCCCAAAGCGATAAAACAAAGTTTAGAACCTCACAAATTTGACAAGATTACCAAAGATCATACTCCAGCCAAGTCGAGACCTCTTTGAAGTAAGGGAACAAAGGGGGATATGAAACATCCAACAACATCCACAAGAAAGCTTAAATGGTTGTCATTCCAACAATAGGAAAAAGCTTACACATTAAATTTCAAAAATAAACTTATGTGTAACTAGTGCAAGAAGAAAGGGGGAAAAGGAACAGAGATCCTCAAGGCTTAAAAGAGGACAAAGCAGCATCACCACCTCCAGATGAGCCTCCAGGAGGAGAGAAAAATCGAGACTCAAACTGGCCAAGGCCAAGGTGAGGGAACTTCTCGAGGGATTTATCTTCAAAGTTGAAAAAATCCATCCACAAAGGGTTTGGCAGCCTCCCTCTTCGTCCTCTCGATCTCCTTTCTCTGCTTTTTGAGTAACTGTCGCTCCGAGCTTANATCTTCAAAGTTGAAAAAATCCATCCACAAAGGGTTTGGCAGCCTCCATCTTCGTCCTCTCGATCTCCTTTCTCTGCTTTTTGAGTAACTGTCGCTCCGAGCTTAGGGAATCCTCCAAGTCAATGATAACTACAGGAGATTCAGCCAACTAGGTAGTAAGCACCATGTTATCAGCTTGGGAGTTGACCAGATCATTCAATTGCTGACTCAGTTGGTCTTGCAAAGAGATCTCTGAAGTAGCGGCAGTGATCAACTATCAGAAGACCTGAACTCACCTCTCGAGAGCCACCTCTAGCTCAGCCTCTAGTCCTAAACCCTAGTGTTGCAGCTCAGCAAGCCTTCCCTCCTTCTTGTTAGCCTCCACCTTCAGATGATGGATCTCCCTGCCGAACGTACAAACATGCGTCATAACCTGAAATCAAAGATTAAGTGGGTATGTTTACGCAATTAAGGCCAAAGGAGGCAAAAACGACAAATCTCACCTCAAGAAGAGTGTGCAAAGAGTCTTAGGACCTCGCCCTAAAAGGTTGATTAACAAAGCGACGGAGGTCAACCTATGGGATCAGCTCCATGAAAGCTCAGCCACCTCTGGCCATGTCATCCAAGAGACTCACCCCAGAGCCAGTGACTATAATCGGCTCAAAATGCCTTGAGTTAAAGCCTTCCACAGGCCCAAGAAGGGACCCGCGGTGAACTAGTCCTACCTCGAGATTAATTGACACAACTCTAGTCTTGATTCCCCCGATAGTCGGTGGGATTGGAGGTGTAATAGGAGAACTCAACGCAGGACTATCCTCGACGACCCTCACCCTCTTCCATGATCACATCCCTCTCGCTGACTAGGTAAATAGGAACTAAAGATACAAGAAAATCAAAGGAACAAATTAGGAAAGTTTATCAAAAACAAGATAGTCGAACCATGACAAGATACTCAACACCTATGGATCGGGACATCAGACGGGTCAAGCCTTATTAGCTTAGCATAGAAGAAGAGTAGTCGAGCCCGAACTTGATCCACCCTAGATTGCGCGTCTCCACTAAAGCTCAGGTATTCACCTACCCAAAAAAAAAAGGGTGAAACAAATTCAGAGCCCTAGAAGCACAAGAAGGGCAGCTCNCAGCATAGAAGAAGAGTAGTCGAGCCCGAACTTGATCCACCCTAGATTGCGCGTCTCCACTAAAGCTCAGGTATTCACCTACCAAAAAAAAAAGGGTGAAACAAATTCAGAGCCCTAGAAGCACAAGAAGGGCAGCTCGATAAAGGAAAACTCACTAAAGCGGGGAAACTCACCAAGATGAGCACGTCACCCCCAGATAGTGGGAACCCAAATTAACAAGATCAAATGGGGCACGAACTCCTTGTCTGTTCTAAACACAAAGAAGTACCTTCACCACTAACCTTTAGGCTTGGGAGGAAGATCAAAAATAGGAGTTTCTCCACCTCTTCTTGCCACAAAACAATAGAACCCAGACAGCTCCACAAGATGAAAAAGGTTAAGAAACTCTGACAAATTTGCATGCGGCCGCACCAATAGACACTCCCATATGACCGGGAACGTAAAAAGAACAGCCTAGCCAGCCGTTAATATCATGGCTGGACAAAAGCAAAAGAAATGTAAAACCTCCCTCACGAAGGAAGAAAGGGAAAACCTAAGGCTCAGCTGGAAGTGATCGAAAAAGTAGACCTAACTAGCCAAGGACTGGTGATAAGCGTCATTGCATGTAGCATGAATTGTTATCCTACTGGGAAAACCATAGCAGCTAGACAAAGCCTATGCCCCTACCTCGTCAATCTCACTAACATCGACAACAAGGAAAATCTCCGTTTGGGTGTCGTAGTCAGAAGCAGATATTTGTGCCATGGAAAAAACTAAAGAAGGGGGTTTAGAAGACCAAAGTAGGAACTTTACGAATGAAGAAGAAAGCACTCAAGCACAAGAGATGAAAGCCTGTGAATGAAATGTAGACATTAAAATTTAACAAATTAATGTCTACAATTGAGATCAAATCAATTAGATAAATTATATTAGGTTGAACCTAAATTCCATAACCCAAATAATAAAAGCACAAATTTAATTAACAAGGCTTGTCAAATTAAATTAAACTAGACCTAAATTTCATAACCTAAATAACACAAGCCCAAATGTAATTAATCAGGCTTGTTAAATTAAATTAAAATGGACTTAAATTCCATAGGCCCAAATTAAATAAAATTTTAAAAATTAAAATGGGTTGGACTTAAATTCAATAAATTAATTAAAGCCAACAAATTTATGGATAGTCCACTACCTAAAGCCCATATAAGGGTAATAAGGTAAAAGTACCCTTATATGGATAACTGCCACCCTTATATAGATAACTACTCCTACCNTGCTTGTTAAATTAAATTAAAATGGACTTAAATTCCATAGGCCCAAATTAAATAAACTTTTAAAAATTAAAATGGGTTGGACTTAAATTCAATAAATTAATTAAAGCCAATAAATTTATGGATAGTCCACTACCTAAAGCCCATATAAGGGTAATAAGGTAAAAGTACCCTTATATGGATAACTGCCACCCTTATATAGATAACTACTCCTACCATTATAAATAGAGGTCTGGGGGAGGCCAAGAGGGTAAGCCAAAAAAAGGAGGTAAGAAGGAAGAGCAAGAGAAGCCAAAGAGGAAGGAAGATTAAGAAAGCTCTGCCAAGTCCCACCTCAGGAGAAGAAGGGAAGATCAATAGCGAAGCTCTGCTGGGTTCTACCCACAAATGAGGTCTTTCAAATCTATCTCTAAAGAGAAAAAACACCGTTAAGGTCCTTCTTCAAGAGACCCAAATCATTTTTAAGTCATTCAACACAAGAACGATGAGAAGATTCAACAAAATCAAGTNGTTCTACCCACAACTGAGATCTTTCAAATCTATCTCTAAAGAGAAAAAACACCGTCAAGGTCCTTCTTCAAGAGACCCAAATCATTTTTAAGTCATTCAACACAAGAACGATGAGAAGATTCAACAAAATCAAGTCAAAAATCGAAGAACAAGATTCACATCAATTTGACCCTCGTCTTCAACAAATCCACCAAATTAAAGATCAAAGAACGAGAACCACGTCAATCTGAGTCTAATCTTCAACAAATCTACCAAAGTCAAAATCAAATCGAAGATTGAGGAACATGCTGATTAAGCCCTTGTTTTCACCAAATCTACTAAAATCAACACCAGATCAAAGATCGAGAAACACATCGATCTGGTCCTCGTCATCAAATTCATTGAGAATCAGAGGACAGTGCACATGAGAACCACGCCAAAGAGATTCAACACTATTTTATTAAATTAAGTTAAATCATAAACAATTATAATTTGACATTACTTTTGTGTTATTACATGCAAATTTTTTTGTTATAAATTTTGGCACGGGGGTGGGACCCTCTTTTCCTCTCATCTCTCAAGTCAAAAAGTCAACAAGCCTAACAGCAATGACAATTAATGACATCGTAATTCCAACAACCAGCACCAAAACAAAGGCAGGAAAATCTGAACTCTTACCACCGATGGAGTATTGCTCTAGGAAAAGTAAAAGGAAGGCTCTTCCACCAAAAAAAAAAAAGATAACTGCCCATTCTTCTATCGATCTAGAGGAAGAAACAGACAATTCTTTACCCAGTATACACTCCAGCACTGGTTCGAGGACTGAATCTTACTTTGAGACTTCTCCTAAGCAGAAGTGGGGTGATTATTCATCAGCCTCTAATATGTCTATGCCTGTGATGGTGACAAAAGTCATTTCATCTGGAAAAAAATTTCAACATCTCACTACTACAATTGAAATATTAACCAAAGCTCTTGAAGGTAAATATATGCAGATCACCACACTAATGAATCGGCTCAAATTGCAAGAACCTTCAAAAGAAAACAGTCAAGAAACTCCAAATTCATTTGGTACCAAAACACTAGAAAGTCCTAAATCTTTTGAAAACCAACAGAAGCAAGAGCAGTCTGATCGAGCCGTGACGCAAAATGTCATGCGTGATTCTTCTCAGATTTCAGTTACTGCACTCTCTGTCCAACAACTCCAGCATATAATTGCAGATACGACCTGAGCCCAATAAGCAGGAGCTCAACAATCTTCGTTGGTATATGCCAAGTCATATAGCTGACGAATTGATGGGATGCAAATGCCTATGGGCTACCAACCCCTGAAGTTCCAACAATTTAATGGAAAAGACAACCCAAAGCAACATATTGCCCATTTCATCGAAACTTGCAATAACGCTGGCACCTACGACGATTTAATGGTGAAAAAATTCGTTTGTTCCCTCAAAGGTGCCGCGTTCAACTAGTACACAGATCTTGTAGCTGGGGCTATTGAAAATTGGGATCAACTTGAACGAGAGTTTCTCACTCCTTTCTACAACACCCAACGTATGGTAAGTCTTCCTAAATTTGCAGAAACAAAACAAAGAAGAGATGAATCTGTAATCAATTATATCGAGCGTTGGAGGAGTCTTATTCTCAACTGTATGGAGTGCATTAGTAAAGGTTCTTCGATTGATATGTCTGTCCAAAGGATGCATCAGAGATTACNTACCACCGATGGAGTATTGCTCTAGGAAAAGTAAAAGGAAGGCTCTTCCACCAAAAAAAAAAAAGATAACTGCCCATTCTTCTATCGATCTAGAGGAAGAAACAGACAATTCTTTACCCAGTATACACTCCAGCACTGGTTCGAGGATTGAATCTTACTTTGAGACTTCTCCTAAGCAGAAGTGGGGTGATTATTCATCAGCCTCTAATATGTCTATGCCTGTGATGGTGACAAAAGTCATTTCATCTGGAAAAAAATTTCAACATCTCACTACTACAATTGAAATATTAACCAAAGCTCTTGAAGGTAAATATATGCAGATCACCACACTAATGAATCGGCTCAAATTGCAAGAACCTTCNAAGAAAATTTTCAACAACTCACTACTACAATCGAAATATTGACCAAAGCTCTTGAAGGTAAATATATGCAGATCACCACACTAATGAATCGGCTCAAATTGCAAGAACCTTCAAAAGAAAACAGTCAAGAAACTCCAAATTCATTTGGTACCAAAACACTAGAAAGTCCTAAATCTTTTGAAAACCAACAGAAGCAAGAGCAGTCTGATCGAGCCGTGACGCAAAATGTCATGCGTGATTCTTCTCGGATTTCAGTTACTGCACTCTCTGTCCAACAACTCCAGCATATAATTGCAGATACGACCTGAGCCCAATAAGCAGGAGCTCAACAATCTTCATTGGTATATGCCAAGTCATATAGCCGACGAATTGATGGGATGCAAATGCCTATGGGCTACCAACCCCTGAAGTTCCAACAATTTAATGGAAAAGACAACCCAAAGCAACATATTGCCCATTTCATCGAAACTTGCAATAACGCTGGCACCTACGACGATTTAATGGTGAAAAAATTCGTTTGTTCCCTCAAAGGTGCCGCGTTCAACTAGTACACAGATCTTGTAGCTGGGGCTATTGAAAATTGGGATCAACTTGAACGAGAGTTTCTCACTCCTTTCTACAACACCCAACGTATGGTAAGTCTTCCTAAATTTGCAGAAACAAAACAAAGAAGAGATGAATCTGTAATCAATTATATCGAGCGTTGGAGGAGTCTTATTCTCAACTGTATGGAGTGCATTAGTAAAGGTTCTTCGATTGATATGTCTGTCCAAAGGATGCATCAGAGATTACTTTATAGCCTCCAAGGAAACATGCCACATACTTTCAAAGAACGTGCAACACGAGCCCATGACTTGGAGATCCAAATCGCCAGACATGAAAGTCACTTGATAAGTGAACCTCATGAAAAGAAAAATGTGAAACCTTTCAAAGCAAAGGAAGCTATGGCAATTGCCACTACACCAATGAAGATTTCTAATAAAAGGTCAAATACAGACTTCAATGCTAAGTTCACTCAATATTAGGTCCAACAGAAAACAAGACCAAGTTTTAAAGAACTTGAAGGAAAGAACTATCCCTTTTTTTTTGCTTAAGTTTATAATATCTTTGACCAGTTGTTCGAATTAAAACTTATCGAGCTCCCAATGCCTAAACTACCAGAAGAAGTAGGAATGGTTGAAAATCCAAAATATTACAAATATCATCGGATTGTTAGCCATCCCCTTGAAAAATGTTTTATCTTAAAGGAAGAGATTCTTCATCTACTGAATGAGAAGAAAATCAAACTCGATTCCAGTGAAGATACAATAACTGTAAATTTGACAATGGTCACTTTTGGGTCTTTTGACCCTATACCAATCTCAAATAAAGAAGTACAATCGCCTCAGGTACATCTTAAGTAACCATCACAATTATTGAATTCTTCCACCTCCATGGAAGAAACAACATCAATTAAAGGAAATGAACTCACCGTTTCCTTTCCTGAAAAAGCNTAAATATATGCAGATCACCACACTAATGAATCGGCTCAAATTGCAAGAACCTTCAAAAGAAAACAGTCAAGAAACTCCAAATTCATTTGGTACCAAAACACTAGAAAGTCCTAAATCTTTTGAAAACCAACAGAAGCAAGAGCAGTCTGATCGAGCCGTGACGCAAAATGTCATGCGTGATTCTTCTCGGATTTCAGTTACTGCACTCTCTGTCCAACAACTCCAGCATATAATTGCAGATACGACCTGAGCCCAATAAGCAGGAGCTCAACAATCTTCATTGGTATATGCCAAGTCATATAGCCGACGAATTGATGGGATGCAAATGCCTATGGGCTACCAACCCCTGAAGTTCCAACAATTTAATGGAAAAGACAACCCAAAGCAACATATTGCCCATTTCATCGAAACTTGCAATAACGCTGGCACCTACGACGATTTAATGGTGAAACAATTCGTCTGTTCCCTCAAAGGTGCCGCGTTCAACTAGTACACAGATCTTGTAGCTGGGGCTACTGAAAATTGGGATCAACTTGAACGAGAGTTTCTCACTCCTTTCTACAACACCCAACGTATGGTAAGTCTTCCTAAATTTGCATAAACAAAACAAAGAAGAGATGAATCTGTAATCAATTATATCGAGCGTTGGAGGAGTCTTATTCTCAACTGTAAGGAGCGCATTAGTAAAGGTTCTTCGATTGATATGTCTGTCCAAAGGATGCATCAGAGATTACTTTATAGCCTCCAAGGAAACATGCCACATACTTTCGAAGAACGTGCAACACGAGCCCATGACTTGGAGATCCAAATCGCCAGACATGAAAGTCACTTGATAAGTGAACCTCATGAAAAGAAAAATGTGAAACCTTTCAAAGCAAAGGAAGCTATGGCAATTGCCACTACACCAATGAAGATTTCTAATAAAAGGTCAAATACAGACTTCAATGCTAAGTTCACTCAATATTAGGTCCAACAGAAAACAAGACCAAGTTTTAAAGAACTTGAAGGAAAGAACTATCCCTTTTTTTTTGCTTAAGTTTATAATATCTTTGACCAGTTGTTCGAATTAAAACTTATCGAGCTCCCAATGCCTAAACTACCAGAAGAAGTAGGAATGGTTGAAAATCCAAAATATTACAAATATCATCGGATTGTTAGCCATCCCCTTGAAAAATGTTTTATCTTAAAGGAAGAGATTCTTCATCTACTGAATGAGAAGAAAATCAAACTCGATTCCAATGAAGATACAATAACTGTAAATTTGACAATGGTCACTTTTGGGTCTTTTGACCCTATACCAATCTCAAATAAAGAAGTACAATCGCCTCAGGTACATCTTAAGTAACCATCACAATTATTGAATTCTTCCACCTCCATGGAAGAAACAACATCAATTAAAGGAAATGAACTCACCGTTTCCTTTCCTGAAAAAGCTGTGAAGGTGCAATTCATTGTTGATGACAGTTTATGCATACCCAGGTATGCTGAGGCATGAAAACTCCAACAATCCAATGCTTTATGAGCTAATGATAAATGATCTAGATGTTTGGGCATCATCATCTAAATTAGAAGATGAGACTCAACTTTCATCAGCAAAAAGGATAAATACCAAACTTCAAGTGCTAATAGGAAGTCATCTAATCTACTAGATGACACAGAACTCATGTTGGGGGCACCAATCTTGGCGCTCAAACCAAGTGGGTGACCTTCTTTGAATGATTCTATGGTTATTGAAAAAGATCGAGAAGAATGGACTACGATGAAACCTCGTAGATGCCATAAGATATAACATTTGTCTCATTTATCTAATAAGTCAGTACACCCCAAAAGAAAGAAGGGATCTTATTTTCGCCGAAATCGATGACGCAGGACAAAAATAAGAGTTCCTTCTTAGCCAACAACCATTGAAGATGAAGACTATAAATTATCTTCTCGCACACTTATTACTTTGTTGGAGTACTTTCCCAACCAATTCTTTGCAAGGGAAACGGTCACATCTTATGTGATTAGTGCCTATGAAGTTAAATGCATGACAAGTACTCCTTTAGATAAGTGTTCAAGTGTCAAAAGTGCACAAAAAGAGGTACTAGAAGATGAAAAGATGATTGCAAAGTTGAAGGACATGCCATCAAATTTGACTTTGTCAAAGGCCCCTGAATTATCCAAAGAAACCTGTCAGGCACTGATACAAGCTTTGGTCGACCCGAAAAGATTCAAAGGGAAGATTCTAACTGCTGCCAATCATGTTAGTCATGTTGATTGCATGATAACAATCTCCTTCAGTGATGAAAATATACAGCTAGGGTCTCGTCCACACAATAGACCCCTCTACGTCAACGGACATATTTAAGATTATAAGGTGCCTCGTATATTGATTGACTGTGGATCAATCGTTAACATCATGCCAATTCACACCATGAAACAACTTGAAATTTCCATGGATGAGTTGTCAAAGAGTAAGCTGAAAATTCAAGGCTTCAATCAACAAGGGTAATGTGTCTTGGGTATGATTCATCTCAAGATCAAAATTGGAGAATTGGTGTCTTATGCCCGCTTCCATGTCATCGAATCCAAAATATCTTACGAGCTACTGTTGGGACAACTTTGGCTCCATGACACAGGAGTTATCCCATCAACATTACACAAATGCTTCAAACATTTCCAAGATGGAGAAATGAGGCGTGTCATTGCTGAGATCAAGTCTGTCTCAATAGAAGAATCTTACTTTGCAAATGCTAAGCTCTACTCTGAAACAAAACTCATCTCAGAAGTCCTTCCTAGCATCATGTCAAAGACCAATTTGTCAAGAGAAAGACAAAAACAACTTTCGACGGACGACATCCAACTTTTGAAGAAAGACATAACCTTACATGTAACTAAGTTATCAAAACTAACAATCTTTGACTCACCTCTAAGGAGCTTTGTAAAAGTTTTAGTAGTAGAGACGATAAGAGATCGTAAAGATGGTTGGTTTGTTTCTCGTGTTAAAAAATTCTTCAAAAATGCAGGATATTATAAAGGTAAACCACGCCAGCTTGAAAAACTTCATTCAGTTCTGTCAATGAAGTAAGTTGATGAATCAACAATAATACAAGGAATGACAAAGGGAAAGGCCTCCATACAACACAAATTTGGTTTAAGATATTCTCTTTCTCTAATTCCAATCAAGCTAAAAAATGTCTCATCAAACTCCATCATGATTCAAATCTGTGAGTGTAAAGATGAAAAAGCTACACAACCTCGTGCTTCTGCTTTTGATCGATTTGGTAAACAAGATGGTCGAGGAACAATGTTTGATCGACTAAATAGGAAAGCTTCCTCTTCAAATGTTCCACAGCAGGCTTCTGTATTTACACAGCTCAAAGAATTGGTTTCCCAAAGTGAACCAAGTTGTCTCAAGAAAGTCAAGAAACAAAGGAGGCGACGTAGACATCATGCTTCAAAGTTTGTAGAAACAATAGAGCAAGTTGATGATAATATCCAAATTTCCTTTGCCAATCAACAACAACCCTCAAGAAATAACAAAAAATAGGTTAAAATCATGCATGTCCCTAGAGCTGAAAACTCCCGAGCTAACGTCGTAGTAAGGTAGCCACAGCATCTCAAGAGAACCTAGATAGACTAATTCCAGTTGAGCACTTAGTCGAGCCATCAGTGAGCTTCGAGGATGGAGACGTGTTCCTTGTGTAGACTCATTCAACCTAGATGGACCCAATCAGAGAGAACCTTCAGAATGGAACACTACCAACGGATTCCAAAGAAGCTGCAAAACTAAGGATCAGGTCATCTAGATTCACCTTCTTCCAAGGGAACCTGTACAAAGAGGCTTCTCTACACCACTCCGGAGGTGTGTAGGAGATGAAAAAGCTGACTACATTCTAAGGAAAATCCATGAAGGCATATACGGCAACCACATCGGAGCTCAAGTCCTGGTTGGAAAAACTCTAAGACAAGGATACTTCTGGCCTACTGTGCTCATAGACATGGTAGAACTGGTCAAAAGGGGCAAAACCAGCCAATTGCATGCCAATATCCCACACTGCCCACCAGAGCTCCTCACCTCAGTGGTTAGTCCTTGGCCATTCCAACAATGGGGATTAGACATACTTTGACCTCTTCTTATCAGCATTGGACAATTCAAATTCGCTATTATTGGGTAGACTATTTCACCAAATTGGCTGAGATGGAGCCCCTGGCAAAATTACAGAGCAGAAGGTTTAGAGCTTCACCTAAAAATCCATAATCTGCAGGTTTGGAATACCTAGGGCAATCATCTCAGACAATGGAAAGCAATTCGACAATTCCAAATTCAAAAGGTTATGTGTCGAGTTAGGTGTAAAAAAATACTTCTTAGCTCCAGCTAACCCTCAGTCAAATGGACAACCAAAGGTAACTATCCGAACCATAAAAGCAGCTCTGAAGACCAAGCTTGAATCCTTAAAAGGACGATGGGTGGAACATGTTCCAAAAGTATTGTGGGCTTATAGAACTACAACCAGGTCAGCCACTCAAGAAACGTCTTTCACCTTGGCATTTGGAACTGAAGTAGTATCTCTTGTGGAGATAGTCATCTTATCTCTAGGGGCTGAGTTCTCCAATCTTGAGCTTAACGATGAGTCACTCCTACTTAACCTTGATCTCTTAGATGAAAAGAGGGACAGAGCCTTGCAGTGCATCTTGAATTATCAGAGAAAGGTGGCCAGATATTACAACAGAAGAGTCAGACACAGGGTTTTCAAAGTGGGAGGTCTGGTCCTCAAGAAACTAATCCCTGCAAGAAAGGACCCCACTCATGGAAAGGTAGGACCCAATTGTGAACGTTTGTACATCATATCCAAATTGATCAAACTTGGGAATTACGAGTTGCAAATGGAGGAAGGAAAATCTTGCCTCATTCCTGGAACGCTGATCATTTGAAAAGATTATTTCAATAACCAAGATATTTGTAACAATTCATCAGTAATAAAATGATGAAAGTTTCAGCCCAAATCATCGTTCAATTACTAGCAAGAATAACCAACAAGCTTATCAACTCATAAACAAGAGATGAGTTCTTCAGCTCATAAATAAAACGATGAACTTTTCATCTCATAAACAAACGATGAGCTCTTCAACTCATAAATAAACGATAAGCTCTTCTGCTCATAAACAAACGATGAGTTCTTCAGCTCATAAACAAGCGATGAGCTCTTCAGCTCATAAATAAAGAGATAAGCTCTCCAGTTCATAAACGAACGAAGAGCCCTTCAACTCATAAATGAACGATGAGATCTTCAACTCATAGATTAACATATGAGTTGTTCTGCTCATAAGAGAACGATGAGCTTTTCAGCTCATAGACTAACAACGAACTCTTCAAATTATGAACAAATGATGAGCACTTCAGCACATAAAATAAGCCCTTCAGCACACCTAAGAGCTCTTAAACAAACAGCTAAGAGAAAGACCTCATAATTCCTGAAGAACATAATTCTCCTTGAAGCAAGGGGGCCAAGGGGGAAAAGAACAGAATACAAGATAGAGCACAAGACGAAAACATTTTCATTTCTTCAAAAAAAAAAAGTACAATTTAAAATTCTTCTCAAAAACTATTGCTAAAAAAGCCCTAAGTCTATACAGGTGGTATAGCAGTAGCCTCAGACAGCTCAGAAAGAGCAACAAAAAGATCAGAAAGGACCCCAGACAGCTTAGAAGAGACAGCAGGAATGTCAGAAGAGACCTCAGAAGAAGCAGGAGCTAGAGTATCAACCTCTGCAGGGTCAGCTGGGGGCAAGATAACCTTAGAAACTCCCACCTTAGCTTCAGAAAGAGCCAACCCAAAAGCTAGAACCTCAGAAGCTTCAACACTATCACCAGCAGGGGGCTCCTCCACTTCAGGAACAACAGAAACTAGAACCTCTGCCTCTTTATCAGTAGCTAACTTGTCTTTTTCCTTGATCAGAGGATGGTCGAAGTCAAAGTCCTAATTTGGATACCGGTCCATAGCCTGCTCCTGGAAAGCAAAGTACCGTGCAGCCCAGTTCATAGCAACATCATCCTTGAGCTCCGTAATCTCAGCATCCTTCTTTCGAGTCAAGGCCTTTTCAGCCTCAATCTACTTCAGTAAAGTAGCATTGACCTCAGCCAACATACTACACTCGTTCTTCATGGACTGGAGAGAATCATAAACCGCAAAGGTGTCCTTCTACGCCTTAAGCAAGCTTTCAGTATTAAGTTTAAGCTCATCCTTAGCCTTCTTAGCCTCAACCTCCAAACCCCTATTTGCTAAGGTCAACTCCCTAACTTGAGCCTTCAGACCATGCACCTGAGTCTTCAGGTCTTCGTTAGCTAAGGCCAGATCTGCAGTTTTGAGTTCGAAGGCCTTTGAAGACTTCTATGACGCCTCAACAGAGCTCTCCAGAGCCCGAACCCTACTCACCAAGGCACTCACATAGATGGCCAATTGAGATAAACAAAAGAAGTTAAAATAAGCAGTCTACCCGAAATAAGAACAAAAATTCAGTAAACTCAAAACTTATCGAGGCCGCTCCATACAAAACAGTGACAGCCGAGGTCTACAGAGGCATCGTAGAAACCTCCTGAATATTGAAATCTGGGAAGACAAAGGCAATGGCCGCAGTAGCCAAATTTTAGAACTCCAGGCCTTGGAAGCTCGGCCAAAAGAGCCTTAAACTTTCCTGGAGGTCAGTTGAAGAGGATGAACTTCAGCCGATGTGGAGACGAAGGGATCTCGTAAAGAGCGAGCTAGAGAGCTCAGCGCTCCCTCCCAAGCAAAACAAGAAAGCCTCCCGAGCTCCACCTTAGAAAAGTTCCCTATTTGAAATTGGGGGGCAACTAAGAATTTCGGAGCAAGAAGGCTCCTTTCTGCAGAAGATGACACCTCGACAAATGGACTCTTGAGAGGCAAGGTTGGCAAGGGAGGAGAAGGTGGAGACACTTTTATTCTCTACACTTTCGAGAGAGGAATGGGCTCACTTCCGGATATGATCTCAACTTTGCATTTTCCTCCGCTTCTACTCTTCCTAAAAAGAGCCATCTTAGCCTTCACAGTGTCAGCATCAGGAGCCATCGAGCTGGAACCTGAGAAACCAAAATAAGCAGGTCAGGGAAAATAGAGAGAAAGAAAGGAAAAGCTAGAGATAAAAGAAGAGAAGCCTTACCAATAATCTCCTTTGTGCCAACCACAGATATGAGAATAGGGGTCTCTACTCTCACTTCGGGGGGACTAAACCCGAACTGTGTGAGCACAGAAGGCTTATTCAGATTGGATTACTTCTCTGGCTGGAACTCCTTGAGGCCCAACAGGGCAAGCCTATCGTCTATTCCAAGGTCTGAACGAATACCTGAAACAATCAAGAGAAACGAGGTTAGCAGAGGAAATGTAGAGACACAACGTGTCAAGCTAAGCCTCCTCTTAACAAGGACTCACTCAAGTTGTTAGGACCAGACCAAGAACGAGAAATAGGAAGGGTATCAGTAGCATTATTTAGCTCAAACTCTCTTTCTTTCCCTAACACAAAAAAGAATAGTTTCTACCAATTCTTGTGGGAGCTCAACAGGTCAATAATTAGGGCTAGGGTCTTCACCCATTTAGAGATGTATAGAAAACCATCAGAAGGAAACTTGAAGTTGAAGTATTTCATAAGCAAAGGAACTGAATGGGTACCGAGCTCATTTTTCTTAAAAGATAAGAAAAAGCCACTAAGACACCCCAAAATTTAGGAGAAATCTGAGCTAGACAAACATTGAAATACTAAATAACAAATTTAATAAAAGGATGCACAAGAAACCTGAGACCATTCTCCAAAGAGGCAACAAAGAAATAGGTTTTATCTTGCACCTCAAAGTCGTACCTAGTATCTACAGAAGGGCACCAGTAACGCATGCCCCTGGGAAAACCAAACCTCATAAAAAGGACACTCATCAAAGGAGGTGTAACCTCACTATAACCTACCAGGTCTGAAGCACGAGGGGAAGGTTCAAAGCCCTTAACACTATCTAAGGGCCCAGCCCCTCCCTTTTTAACTTTCCCTTTTCGGGATCCCATAGAACTCGAGGAAGACCCTGGCAAAGATAAAGACACCTCTACCCTCTCCTTGGCATTAACAAAGTCAACACTTGGAAAATTATCTATTTTATCACCGACATCCCCCAGGTCATCCTCTTCGAACTCAAGCGACCTGTTCCCCATAGCAAGGGACACAGAGGATGTAGTGGCTTTAGAGGAAATAGACTTTAGGGGATATTGGATAAGAAGACAAAAGGAGGCATAAAAGGGAGGAAAATTGTTGAAACTGTCCTTGAAAGCCCTAGGATCGAGGCTCAAGTGACCAAAGAGGAAAATCCTAACAGTGGCGTAAGGTTCTAAGAAGAGAGGAAGAAAAGATAAGGAATAACCTTGATTCCTAAAGAAGCAAAAGCGAAGGACCAAAAGTGAAGCAACCACCTCGAATCTGAGGGATCTAGAACGAACAAAGGCGTAAAAGAGAAGAAAAATAGCAGAGCAAAGGACGTACCTAGTTGAAAATAAGCGACAATCAAAAACCCGAGGTAAATCCAAGGAATGAATTAAGTAGCCTCGCAGAACCTTCAAAGTAAATTTGAGGAATTTCCAACAAAATCCTAGATCTCTAATAAGATTGGGGAAGATGAAATCGAGAGAGAAAGGAAAGAGAGAAAAATCTAGAGAGAGAGAGACAACGTGAAGAGATTTTGAAGTAATGGAAAAAGTAGTTTCTTGTCTGCTGAAGCATTTAAGGAGGTCGTACGGACAGACACATGGAAGCAGAGGAATAAGGAACGTGCACGAAAAATAAGGCAAAAATGATTAAACATTTGCAACACCATAACAGCCAAGAAAACCTCCCATCATGTGCATCTCAAGGTCGATTTTATGCAACCTCGCCCATCCAAGACAAAGCTCAATCCCAGCTCACACAGCCCTGCATGACCAGGGACAAGGGGCAACTGATAGTACCTCGAATATGCCCAAGGTTGAGCTCAGTAACTCAGGTCATGCTCTCTTAGGTCGGAAGCTCAATAGCATGAAGACATAGACTCCAGACCTCGAGCTCCCTGCATATGCATCTCAAAGAAGGCAGTCTAAAAGACAGTTGGCTTCCACCAAGCACCCCCTCGATAGCAACTATCACTTATCCAAGCACAAGATCCATAACCACCCCAACACCCATCACAGTCGTTGCACAATAAAAGCAATTGTTACAAAAGAGAGGCAAAGATCTCACCATAAATCTGGCTGAGTCAACTTTAAATAAGAGACACAACCCTCAACAGAAAAACAAGCAATAATCATCTAACTAAAATACTCTCTAAAATATCCTCCCATTATCAATATATTCCCCAAGAGCAAGAGACTCCTTTGAGAGTGAATTAGCCGAGCTCCCGAGCCGGTGAACCGCTATAAACCCTCTGTGTGATTATCTCATCCCCTAATCCAATTCTCAAAAGCCTTGGAGCTCAAACTGAACTGTTCAGTGCATGTTGAATCTACCGTTCTGCTCCATCGTGTTTATACATCATCAGCTATCATATCATTGTTTAAATTGCATCATGAGTATGAATCAAAGAAAATAAAAATTTATCTTTAACTCACACAAACTAATCCACCCTTCTCTTAGGTTGCATTTAGGCTAACACACCCCACCCCGCTGCCTCAAACATAACCCTACAACTGTTATAACCCACCCGACAAAACTAAGGAACCACTATCGCCACAAATCTCCACCATCAGCATTAGTCCTTGCCCAACCCCAACGTCACACTGTTGCCCTTATCCCTACCAATAAATATGGTGAAACATCCCTAAACCACTAGCCCCACCCCACCCCGTTACCGCCTCCAACAAAAATTGAAAAACTAGAAATCAAAACAAGGAGAAAATGAAGCATACCTTATATCGCCAAGATCAAAGGTTAATGAAGAAGATGATAGCTACTAAGGGATTTATATAGATGCACACTAGACCTCAGGATCCTTTCTCCTACAGTTGATTGTGTTGAGATGAGAGAAGAATTTACTATGTAATTCATCCCTAGCCACTCTTTTATGTCCAAACCAAAGGAAAGGTGACTTCTCTTTCCTAGAAATTTTGTCGCCCATTGTAGAAGATTGGGTCAGGGATTGGTTAGGGGTTGCGATCTGATTTGGTTAGATAGGAGAGTTAATTAGGGATAGAAGGGTCTTTTCACAACCATATCCTAGGTTGGCTAATTTCAAACCCACCCCTTAGGTTTGTTGAAGCCCACATACATGGGTTTTACCTCAATTGTTCATTACAGACCTAGATTTCAATCTCGGGCCTTAGATCTGTAACCAAACAAGGAATATGATAATCCATTGGACCATTTTTTTAAACTCACTCTTGCATACCCTCCCAAACCCTCACACAAATAGACCCTTGAAGATTATGTAAGTGTGCAGTTTTACCTTTGCACATGCTCTATTTTGCAATTACATTTCCTCTCTTTGGGAAATGTAAGTAATTTGGGACAAATAATTCCAAAAAAAAAAAAGTTAAAGGACTGCCCTAAAGTTTATTAAGGACATGCATGGTTTTGGAGCAATATATTTTGTTGTGTACTAGGACTTGGTAAAGGCTTTCTCAATATTTTCTAGAATTCTTTGTTAGTTTTATCATCACTTATAAACTCTAACAAAGTAAGAGCAATTACTTTTCCACAACTACTGGTGTTTTCCAAATAGGAAACACAATATTGTTACAACCTATCATGAAAACAAAATGGTTGGCAAAGTCATTAATTGAGCAAATCAAAAAATAAATTATGAAATGAAAGAAGCCATCAAACGACATGGGAAAGGGACGAAGACATGAGGACTGAATTGTTGAAACGAAAATCCCAAGAGCCGTTAACAGCGTCGTGTATGTATCAAATATCAAAAAAAAAAAATTAAAACCTTACAAGGCAGAATTAGGGTTTACCTTCGAGATCCCTCAGGATTAATCATGTCTCAGCACAAACGCAGAATCGAACAACGAGCAACTAAAGGACTGCTCGATGAACCTCGTGACCTTTTATAGTATATCCCCCAATGTTAGAATTCGGATGCAGTATGGGTTGCCAAAACCTCTAAACTTTTGCTCTCCCTTTCAGCCTCTCTAAAAAACGTGATTAAATAATAGATGCTGAATTAGAAGCCTAAACGTCTATATATAGGTTACGACAGAAATACTAAGGAGAAATAAGGATCGGGCTTCCAATGGACTTAGGATTCTTATGTTCAACCCAGAACAAACATCTTACAGCCCATTAATAATAAGTCAATCCACTAAAAACTTATTATTGATCTCCTGAGTTTTATCTCAAAATTATATTCGAACTCCTTATTGTTATATGCTTAATAATCTTCCCACATTTAAGATGACAAATGTCCATCAATTAAATAAATTACTGATAATTATATTTAATTGACTTCATTTACTCTTTGAGACCTTACTACTCAACTTATTTGTCATGTCGGATAATTAAATCCATCTGTAGGGTTTGACATGGACAAAACTTATGAGCTTCCTCAAGAGGACATCATCAACCCATTTAACTATTAGGACATGGTTTCCATTAATAATTAATTCCCACCATATAATTAGCATCGTCTCCTAATTCATCGAGCTTATTGACTCAATATGAATCTCACCCTTTGACGAATTAAAGTGACAAACATTATATGCATGTGGCAATTAAATATTTTGGGATTAAAAGTATAAGCAATAATAATAATCAAGAGGTATTTATTATCTTATTGAATCAGTAAAAGATAATAACCTCAACATGGGTCTGTTCAATATACAAAATGTACTAGTGCAATAATCTGAGACATCAAACAACCTCCTACAGTCTAGACAAACTATGTCAGAATATTATACGACAATCATACTGATGGTTCCATCTCGGATTGTGAACATATACTCATTTTATACAAGAATCCAATAATATTGTCTTCTGTGCATAAGTCGAACTCTACATACTAGATTATCTGCAATATAAAATATAAGACACATACAATCCATATAATAAATATAATACAAATATTTTTCCTATATAGATTCTCAATAAAATGGAAAGAAAAAAACTTCTATTAATAAAACAAGTTTTTCTACAAAAAGCAAGCTTTTAGTATACTACTCTATCAATTGAATACCATCACTTTACTGGTAAATGAATAACTTGGCTAAATGCCTTTTATGATGGAAGAAATGAAATTTACACCAAGGCTACAAGTACAAAATAGTGAAAGGAAAAATCAACCATGAATAAATTAAACTCTGCCAAGAAAAAACACGTACAAGCTACAACAAAATAGGTTACAATCACTGACTATCTTCTCCGATCTATTGGACAAAAGCCTTGAGATTTTGGTCTGAAGATCCAGCTTCCTTCATTGCTTCTGTCGCCAAATATTTCCATTTCTTAGCATTTCTTCTCCTCTTTCTCCATCTCCCATAACCATCTCTATACATTGCTTAAGCCTCATCACCCTCAACAGTTTCTTGTCTGTTTGGCTTCACCCTCACCCCTCGTCTTCCACATATCTTCAATCATTTTTGCATTGGTTGTTTGATCAGACCAATGAGGAAATGCCACCACTAGAACCCCGATAACCAAACTCTCCAATGTAGAATTCCACCCACAGTGTATGACAAAACACCCTAGTGAAGGATGTGATAATACCTCCACTTGAGAACACCATGGCACTACCATCCCTTGTTGCTCCAATTCCTCCATGCAACTTAGTTTATCTTCTTTTCTCTCCTCTTCTCCGTTCTCCTTCGCTTTAACTACCCACAAAAATGGCCTACAATTCTCTAACAACCCTCATGCTATCTCTTCCATTTGCCTCTTTGGAAAAGAAAAAATGCTTCCGAGCGATACATAAACAACTGATGATTTAGGCTTTGAGTTTAACCACTCGTTGTATGCGTTTGATTTTTCAAAAAAGTCACACCCAAAAGAAGTGTCAGATAGCTCTTTTCCACCTAAGAAAGTAGAAGGAATTAGTGTCCCAATCCCAATCAAATTGTACTTATTGACGGCTTTTAAGGCCTCTGGTTCTAGTGCATTGAAAGATTTAACAAGAATTATTGGGTTGGTTTCTTCATCTAGTGTTTCAACCTGCTCTTTAAATGATTGGAGACCATTGAATTTGTCTGAGTTTGAAGTAAGTATAAAGGAGGGAAGGTCATGGCTTTTTACCAATGGCACCCCTGGTAACTCAACTGACCATGATGGGTCTTTGCAATTATCAACATTGATATCAAAACAGCCATGAAAGTAATAATAGTATATATCCAAAAATGTGGCTANGCCTTAAACTTTCCTGGAGGTCAGTTGAAGAGGATGAACTTCAGCCGATGTGGAGACGAAGGGATCTCGTAAAGAGGGAGCTAGAGAGCTCAGCGCTCCCTCCCAAGCAAAACAAGAAAGCCTCCCGAGCTCCACCTTAGAAAAGTTCCCTATTTGAAATTNGGTTGAATCTAAAGAAGTGCAACTGGGATATGAAACCTATACGCCACCTCCGCAACCTAAGGGGGGAGGAGGCTGTAGACCAAGCAAGTGATCGGACATCCTTTATTGGCCCTAGCTTTGATTATTTCCTTGAGAGTTTGTGATCCATGATTTTTGACCTCCGACATGTGTTTTTTGGGATCAATATCACTTCATTTGGAACAATCATCATAGTCGTCGGAGAAAGCGGCAAAGTTGAAACCCNAGAGGCAAGGTTGGCAAGGGAGGAGAAGGTGGAGACACTTTTATTCTCTACACTTTCGAGAGAGGAATGGGCTCACTTCCGGATATGATCTCAACTTTGCATTTTCCTCCGCTTCTACTCTTCCTAAAAAGAGCCATCTTAGCCTTCACAGTGTCAGCATCAGGAGCCATCGAGCTGGAACCTGAGAAACCAAAATAAGCAGGTCAGGGAAAATAGAGAGAAAGAAAGGAAAAGCTAGAGATAAAAGAAGAGAAGCCTTACCAATAATCTCCTTTGTGCCAACCACAGATATGAGAATAGGGGTCTCTACTCTCACTTCGGGGGGACTAAACCCGAACTGTGTGAGCACAGAAGGCTTATTCAGATTGGATTACTTCTCTGGCTGGAACTCCTTGAGGCCCAACAGGGCAAGCCTATCGTCTATTCCAAGGTCTGAACGAATACCTGAAACAATCAAGAGAAACGAGGTTAGCAGAGGAAATGTAGAGACACAACGTGTCAAGCTAAGCCTCCTCTTAACAAGGACTCACTCAAGTTGTTAGGACCAGACCAAGAACGAGAAATAGGAAGGGTATCAGTAGCATTATTTAGCTCAAACTCTCTTTCTTTCCCTAACACAAAAAAGAATAGTTTCTACCAATTCTTGTGGGAGCTCAACAGGTCAATAATTAGGGCTAGGGTCTTCACCCATTTAGAGATGTATAGAAAACCATCAGAAGGAAACTTGAAGTTGAAGTATTTCATAAGCAAAGGAACTGAATGGGTACCGAGCTCATTTTTCTTAAAAGATAAGAAAAAGCCACTAAGACACCCCAAAATTTAGGAGAAATCTGAGCTAGACAAACATTGAAATACTAAATAACAAATTTAATAAAAGGATGCACAAGAAACCTGAGACCATTCTCCAAAGAGGCAACAAAGAAATAGGTTTTATCTTGCACCTCAAAGTCGTACCTAGTATCTACAGAAGGGCACCAGTAACGCATGCCCCTGGGAAAACCAAACCTCACAAAAAGGACACTCATCAAAGGAGGTGTAACCTCACTATAACCTACCAGGTCTGAAGCACGAGGGGAAGGTTCAAAGCCCTTAACACTATCTAAGGGCCCAGCCCCTCCCTTTTTAACTTTCCCTTTTCGGGATCTCATAGAACTCGAGGAAGACCCTGGCAAAGATAAAGACACCTCTACCCTCTCCTTGGCATTAACAAAGTCAACACTTGGAAAATTATCTATTTTATCACCGACATCCCCCAGGTCATCCTCTTCGAACTCAAGCGACCTGTTCCCCATAGCAAGGGACACAGAAGATGTAGTGGCTTTAGAGGAAATAGACTTTAGGGGATATTGGATAAGAAGACTAAAGGAGGCATAAAAGGGAGGAAAATTGTTGAAATTGTCCTTGAAAGCCCTAGGATCAAGGCTCAAGTGACCAAAGAGGAAAATCCTAACAATGGCGTAAGGTTCTAAGAAGAGAGGAAGAAAAGATAAGGAATAACCTTGATTCCTAAAGAAGCAAAAGCGAAGGACCAAAAGTGAAGCAACCACCTCGAATCTGAGGGATCTAGAACGAACAAAGGCGTAAAAGAGAAGAAAAATAGCAGAGCAAAGGACGTACCTAGTTGAAAATAAGCGACAATCAAAAACCCGAGGTAAATCCAAGGAATGAATTAAGTAGCCTCGCAAAACCTTCAAAGTAAATTTGAGGAATTTCCAACAAAATCCTAGATCTCTAATAAGATTGGGGAAGATGAAATCGAGAGAGAAAGGAAAGAGAGAAAAATCTAGAGAGAGAGAGAGAGAGAACGTGAAGAGATTTTGAAGTAATGGAAAAGGCAGTTTCTTGTCTGCTGAAGCATTTAAGGCGGTCGTACGGACAAACACATGGAAGCAGAGGAATAAGGAACGTGCACGAAAAATAAGGCAAAAATGATTAAACATTTGCAACACCATAACAGCCAAGAAAACGTCCCATCATGTGCATCTCAAGGTCGATTTTATGCAACCTCGCCCATCCAAGACAAAGCTCAATCCCAGCTCACACAGCCCTGCATGACCAGGGACTAGGGGCAACTGATAGTACCTCGAATATGCCCAAGGTTGAGCTCAGTAACTCAGGTCATGCTCTCTTAGGTCGGAAGCTCAATAGCATGAAGACATAGACTCCGGACCTCGAGCTCCCTGCATATGCATCTCAAAGAAGGCAGTCTAAAAGACAGTTGGCTTCCACCAAGCACCCCCTCGATAGCAACTATCACTTATCCAAGCACAAGATCCATAACCACCCCAACACCCATCACAGTCGTTGCACAATAAAAGCAATTGTTACAAGAGAGAGGCAAAGATCTCACCATAAATCTGGCTGAGTCAACTTTAAATAAGAGACACAACCCTCAACAGAAAAACAAGCAATAATCATCTAACTAAAATACTCTCTAAAATATCCTCCCATTATCAATATATTCCCCAAGAGCAATAGACTCCTTTGAGAGTGAATTAGCCGAGCTCCCGAGCCGGTGAACCGCTATAAACCCTCTGTGTAATTATCTCATCCCCTAATCCAATTCCCAAAAGCCTTGGAGCTCAAACTGAACTGTTCAGTGCATGTTGAATCTACCGTTCTGCTCCATCGTGTTTATACATCATCAGCCATCATATCATTGTTTAAATTGCATCATGAGTATGAATCAAAGAAAATAAAAATTTATCTTTAACTCACACAAACTAATCCGCCCTTCTCTTAGGTTGCATTTGGGCTAACACACCCCACCCCGCTGCCTCAAACATAACCCTACAATTGTTATAACCCACCCGACAAAACTAAGGAACCACTATCGCCACAAATCTCCACCATCAGCATTAGTCCTTGCCCAACCCCAACGTCACACTGTTGCCCTTATCCCTACCAATAAATATGGTGAAACATCCCTAAACCACTAGCCCCACCCCACCCCGTTATCGCCTCCAACAAAAATTGAAAAACTAGAAATCAAAACAAGGAGAAAATGAAGCATACCTTATATCGCCAAGATCAAAGGTTAATGAAGAAGATGATAGCTACTAAGGGATTTATATAGATGCACACTAGACCTCAGGATCCTTTCTCCTACAGTTGATTGTGTTGAGATGAGAGAAGAATTTACTATGTAATTCATCCCTAGCCACTCTTTTATGTCCAAACCAAAGGAAAGGTGACTTCTCTTTCCTAGAAATTTTGTCGCCCATTGTAGAAGATTGGGTCAGGGATTGGTTAGGGGTTGCGATCTGATTTGGTTAGATAGGAGAGTTAATTAGGGATAGAAGGGTCTTTTCACAACCATATCCTAGGTTGGCTAATTTCAAACCCACCCCTTAGGTTTGTTGAAGCCCACATACATGGGTTTTACCTCAATTGTTCATTACAGACCTAGATTTCAATCTCGGGCCTTAGATCTGTAACCAAACAAGGAATATGATAATCCATTGGACCATTTTTTTAAACTCACTCTTGCATACCCTCCCAAACCCTCACACAAATAGACCCTTGAAGATTATGTAAGTGTGCAGTTTTACCTTTGCACATGCTCTATTTTGCAATTACATTTCCTCTCTTTGGGAAATGTAAGTAATTTGGGACAAATAATTCCAAAAAAAAAAAAGTTAAAGGACTGCCCTAAAGTTTATTAAGGACATGCATGGTTTTGGAGCAATATATTTTGTTGTGTACTAGGACTTGGTAAAGGCTTTCTCAATATTTTCTAGAATTCTTTGTTAGTTTTATCATCACTTATAAACTCTAACAAAGTAAGAGCAATTACTTTTCCACAACTACTGGTGTTTTCCAAATAGGAAACACAATATTGTTACAACCTATCATGAAAACAAAATGGTTGGCAAAGTCATTAATTGAGCAAATCAAAAAATAAATTATGAAATGAAAGAAGCCATCAAACGACATGGGAAAGGGACGAAGACATGAGGACTGAATTGTTGAAACGAAAATCCCAAGAGCCGTTAACAGCGTCGTGTATGTATCAAATATCAAAAAAAAAAAATTAAAACCTTACAAGGCAGAATTAGGGTTTACCTTCGAGATCCCTCAGGATTAATCATGTCTCAGCACAAACGCAGAATCGAACAACGAGCAACTAAAGGACTGCTCGATGAACCTCGTGACCTTTTATAGTATATCCCCCAATGTTAGAATTCGGATGCAGTATGGGCTGCCAAAACCTCTAAACTTTTGCTCTCCCTTTCAGCCTCTCTAAAAAACGTGATTAAATAATAGATGCTGAATTAGAAAGCCTAAACGTCTATATATAGGTTACGACAGAAATACTAAGGAGAAATAAGGATCGGGCTTCCAATGGACTTAGGATTCCTATGTTCAACCCAGAACAAACATCTTACAGCCCATTAATAATAAGTCAATCCACTAAAAACTTATTATTGATCGTTTTATCTCAAAATTATATTCGAACTCCTTATTATTATATGCTTAATAATCTTCCCACATTTAAGATTACAAATGTCCATCAATTAAATAAATTACTGATAATTATATTTAATTGACTTCATTTACTCTTTGAGACCTTACTACTCAACTTATTTGTCATGTCGGATAATTAAATCCATCTGTAGGGTTTGACATGGACAAAACTTATAAGCTTCCTCAAGAGGACATCATCAACCCATTTAACTATTAGGACATGGTTTCCATTAATAATTAATTCCCACCATATAATTAGCATCGTCTCCTAATTCATCGAGCTTATTGACTCAATATGAATCTCACCCTTTGACGAATTAAAGTGACAAACATTATATGCATGTGGCAATTAAATATTTTGGGATTAAAAGTATAAGCAATAATAATAATAATCAAGAGGTATTTATTATCTTATTGAATCAGTAAAAGATAATAACCTCAACATGGGTCTGTTCAATACACAAAATATACTAGTGCAATAATCTGAGACATCAAACAACCTCCTACAGTCTAGACAGACTATGTCAGAATATTATACTACAATCATACCGATGGTTCCATCTCGGATTGTGAACATATACTCATTTTATACAAGAATCCAATAATATTGTCTTCTGTGCATAAGTCGAACTCTACATACTAGATTATCTGCAATATAAAATATAAGACACATACAATCCATATAATAAATATAATACAAATATTTTTCCTATATAGATTCTCAATAAAATGGAAAGAAAAAAACTTCTATTAATAAAACAAGTTTTTCTACAAAAAGCAAGCTTTTAGTATACTACTCTATCAATTGAATACCATCACTTTACTGGTAAATGAATAACTTGGCTAAATGCCTTTTATGATGGAAGAAATGAAATTTACACCAAGGCTACAAGTACAAAATAGTGAAAGGAAAAATCAACCATGAATAAATTAAACTCTGCCAAGAAAAAACACGTACAAGCTACAACAAAATAGGTTACAATCACTGACTATCTTCTCCGATCTATTGGACAAAAGCCTTGAGATTTTGGTCTGAAGATCCAGCTTCCTTCATTGCTTCTGTCGCCAAATATTTCCATTTCTTAGCATTTCTTCTCCTCTTTCTCCATCTCCCATAACCATCTCTATACATTGCTTAAGCCTCATCACCCTCAACAGTTTCTTGTCTGTTTGGCTTCACCCTCACCCCTCGTCTTCCACATATCTTCAATCATTTTTGCATTGGTTGTTTGATCAGACCAATGAGGAAATGCCACCACTAGAACCCCGATAACCAAACTCTCCAATGTAGAATTCCACCCACAGTGTATGACAAAACACCCTAGTGAAGGATGTGATAATACCTCCACTTGAGAACACCATGGCACTACCATCCCTTGTTGCTCCAATTCCTCCATGCAACTTAGTTTATCTTCTTTTCTCTCCTCTTCTCCGTTCTCCTTCGCTTTAACTACCCACAAAAATGGCCTACAATTCTCTAACAACCCTCATGCTATCTCTTCCATTTGCCTCTTTGGAAAAGAAAAAATGCTTCCGAGCGATACATAAACAACCGATGATTTAGGCTTTGAGTTTAACCACTCGTTGTATGCGTTTGATTTTTCAAAAAAGTCACACCCAAAAGAAGTGTCAGATAGCTCTTTTCCACCTAAGAAAGTAGAAGGAATTAGTGTCCCAATCCCAATCAAATTGTACTTATTGACGGCTTTTAAGGCCTCTGGTTCTAGTGCATTGAAAGATTTAACAAGAATTATTGGTTTGGTTTCTTCATCTAGTGTTTCAACCTGCTCTTTAAATGATTGGAGACCATTGAATTTGTCTGAGTTTGAAGTAAGTATAAAGGAGGGAAGGTCATGGCTTTTTACCAATGGCACCCCTGGTAACTCAACTGACCATGATGGGTCTTTGCAATTATCAACATTGATATCAAAACAGCCATGAAAGTAATAATAGTATATATCCAAAAATGTGGCTAGTTGAATCTAAAGAAGTGCAGCTGGGATATGAAACCCATGCGCCACCTCCGCAACCTAAGGGGGGAGGAGGCTGTAAACCAAGCAAGTGATCGGACATCCTTTGTTGGCCCTAGCTTTGATTATTTCCTTGAGAGTTTGTGATCCATGATTTTTGACCTCCGACATGTGTTTTTTGGGATCAATATCACTTCATTTGGAACAATCATCATAGTCGTCGGAGAAAGCGGCAAAGTTGAAACCCTTTAGTGGTTCAGTGATTTTGCTCATGCGGCGGTGGGCGGAGAGGCTAGTGGCGAAAGTGACCTCCATGCCCATCTGAATGAGTTGCTTGGAGAATTAGAGAGATGGGTTGATGTGGCTTTGCAACGGAAATGTTACAAGAAGGATGTGGCAGTGCACCATGGTGGTGGCGCATAGAGTTCTTTTATTCTAATGTGCGACAAAGATTTTCTTTGTGTACTAGAAGTGAGGAAATATGCAATGAATTTGTGGTTTGGAAGTGATGGAGATTTGCATGGAACAAGTATATGGGGGCCTTAAGATTATGGGAAAGAGTAACGCTACAAAACTCAAATGAAATCCAAAAAGTTGCAACTCAAATGTATATCATCTTTTGGACCTTATTTGAGGATCTTATTTAGGGATCTAATGATGTGGCTTCAATGTAACCACTAGATTATTTATGAGTTCAAATGTTAGATAGAGCCCACAACCAATTCAATAGTTATACAATATAATCATTGAATTAGTTGTGAGTTCCAATGTTAGATGGAGCCCATAACCAATCCAATAATTATACATCATTAAATCCCCAAATAAAATTTCGAAATAAGGTCCCTATAGCATTACTCTAAGATTATATGGGGAAGGGGAGAAATTGTTCCATGGGTAGTACACACCAGCTTGGCACAAGGTGTGCACCCAATTAAATGNTCCACTAAGACACCCCAAAATTTAGGAGAAATCTGAGCTAGACAAACATTGAAATACTAAAGAACAAATTTAATAAAAGGATGCACAAGAAACCTGAGACCATTCTCCAAAGAGGCAACAAAGAAATAGGTTTTATCTTGCACCTCGAAGTCGTACCTAGTATCTACAGAAGGGCACCAGTAACGCATGCCCCTGGGAAAACCAAACCTCATAAAAAGGACACTCATCAAAGGAGGTGTAACCTCACTATAACCTACCAGGTCTGAAGCACGAGGGGAAGGTTCAAAGCCCTTAACACTATCTAAGGGCCCAGCCCCTCCCTTTTTAACTTTCCCTTTTCGGGATCCCATAGAACTCGAGGAAGACCCTGGCAAAGATAAAGACACCTCTACCCTCTCCTTGGCATTAACAAAGTCAACACTTGGAAAATTATCTATTTTATCACCGACATCCCCCAGGTCATCCTCTTCGAACTCAAGCGACCTGTTCCCCATAGCAAGGGACACAGAAGATGTAGTGGCTTTAGAGGAAATAGACTTTAGGGGATATTGGATAAGAAGACAAAAGGAGGCATAAAAGGGAGGAAAATTGTTGAAACTGTCCTTGAAAGCCCTAGGATCGAGGCTCAAGTGACCAAAGAGGAAAATCCTAACAGTGGCGTAAGGTTCTAAGAAGAGAGGAAGAAAAGATAAGGAATAACCTTGATTCCTAAAGAAGCAAAAGCGAAGGACCAAAAGTGAAGCAACCACCTCGAATCTGAGGGATCTAGAACGAACAAAGGCGTAAAAGAGAAGAAAAATAGCAGAGCAAAGGACGTACCTAGTTGAAAATAAGCGACAATCAAAAACCCGAGGTAAATCCAAGGAATGAATTAAGTAGCCTCGCAGAACCTTCAAAGTAAATTTGAGGAATTTCCAACAAAATCCTAGATCTCTAATAAGATTGGGGAAGATGAAATCGAGAGAGAAAGGAAAGAGAGAAAAATCTAGAGAGAGAGAGACAACGTGAAGAGATTTTGAAGTAATGGAAAAAGTAGTTTCTTGTCTGCTGAAGCATTTAAGGAGGTCGTACGGACAGACACATGGAAGCAGAGGAATAAGGAACGTGCACGAAAAATAAGGCAAAAATGATTAAACATTTGCAACACCATAACAGCCAAGAAAACCTCCCATCATGTGCATCTCAAGGTCGATTTTATGCAACCTCGCCCATCCAAGACAAAGCTCAATCCCAGCTCACACAGCCCTGCATGACCAGGGACAAGGGGCAACTGATAGTACCTCGAATATGCCCAAGGTTGAGCTCAGTAACTCAGGTCATGCTCTCTTAGGTCGGAAGCTCAATAGCATGAAGACATAGACTCCGGACCTCGAGCTCCCTGCATATGCATCTCAAAGAAGGCAGTCTAAAAGACAGTTGGCTTCCACCAAGCACCCCCTCGATAGCAACTATCACTTATCCAAGCACAAGATCCATAACCACCCCAACACCCATCACAGTCGTTGCACAATAAAAGCAATTGTTACAAAAGAGAGGCAAAGATCTCACCATAAATCTGGCTGAGTCAACTTTAAATAAGAGACACAACCCTCAACAGAAAAACAAGCAATAATCATCTAACTAAAATACTCTCTAAAATATCCTCCCATTATCAATATATTCCCCAAGAGCAATAGACTCCTTTGAGAGTGAATTAGCCGAGCTCCCGAGCCGGTGAACCGCTATAAACCCTCTGTGTGATTATCTCATCCCCTAATCCAATTCTCAAAAGCCTTGGAGCTCAAACTGAACTGTTCAGTGCATGTTGAATCTACCGTTCTGCTCCATCGTGTTTATACATCATCAGCCATCATATCATTGTTTAAATTGCATCATGAGTATGAATCAAAGAAAATAAAAATTTATCTTTAACTCACACAAACTAATCCGCCCTTCTCTTAGGTTGCATTTGGGCTAACACACCCCACCCCGCTGCCTCAAACATAACCCTACAACTGTTATAACCCACCCGACAAAACTAAGGAACCACTATCGCCACAAATCTCCACCATCAGCATTAGTCCTTGCCCAACCCCAACGTCACACTGTTGCCCTTATCCCTACCAATAAATATGGTGAAACATCCCTAAACCACTAGCCCCACCCCACCCCGTTACCGCCTCCAACAAAAATTGAAAAACTAGAAATCAAAACAAGGAGAAAATGAAGCATACCTTATATCGCCAAGATCAAAGGTTAATGAAGAAGATGATAGCTACTAAGGGATTTATATAGATGCACACTAGACCTCAGGATCCTTTCTCCTACAGTTGATTGTGTTGAGATGAGAGAAGAATTTACTATGTAATTCATCCCTAGCCACTCTTTTATGTCCAAACCAAAGGAAAGGTGACTTCTCTTTCCTAGAAATTTTGTCGCCCATTGTAGAAGATTGGGTCAGGGATTGGTTAGGGGTTGCGATCTGATTTGGTTAGATAGGAGAGTTAATTAGGGATAGAAGGGTCTTTTCACAACCATATCCTAGGTTGGCTAATTTCAAACCCACCCCTTAGGTTTGTTGAAGCCCACATACATGGGTTTTACCTCAATTGTTCATTACAGACCTAGATTTCAATCTCGGGCCTTAGATCTGTAACCAAACAAGGAATATGATAATCCATTGGACCATTTTTTTAAACTCACTCTTGCATACCCTCCCAAACCCTCACACAAATAGACCCTTGAAGATTATGTAAGTGTGCAGTTTTACCTTTGCACATGCTCTATTTTGCAATTACATTTCCTCTCTTTGGGAAATGTAAGTAATTTGGGACAAATAATTCCAAAAAAAAAAAAGTTAAAGGACTGCCCTAAAGTTTATTAAGGACATGCATGGTTTTGGAGCAATATATTTTGTTGTGTACTAGGACTTGGTAAAGGCTTTCTCAATATTTTCTAGAATTCTTTGTTAGTTTTATCATCACTTATAAACTCTAACAAAGTAAGAGCAATTACTTTTCCACAACTACTGGTGTTTTCCAAATAGGAAACACAATATTGTTACAACCTATCATGAAAACAAAATGGTTGGCAAAGTCATTAATTGAGCAAATCAAAAAATAAATTATGAAATGAAAGAAGCCATCAAACGACATGGGAAAGGGACGAAGACATGAGGACTGAATTGTTGAAACGAAAATCCCAAGAGCCGTTAACAGCGTCGTGTATGTATCAAATATCAAAAAAAAAAAATTAAAACCTTACAAGGCAGAATTAGGGTTTACCTTCGAGATCCCTCAGGATTAATCATGTCTCAGCACAAACGCAGAATCGAACAACGAGCAACTAAAGGACTGCTCGATGAACCTCGTGACCTTTTATAGTATATCCCCCAATGTTAGAATTCGGATGCAGTATGGGTTGCCAAAACCTCTAAACTTTTGCTCTCCCTTTCAGCCTCTCTAAAAAACGTGATTAAATAATAGATGCTGAATTAGAAGCCTAAACGTCTATATATAGGTTACGACAGAAATACTAAGGAGAAATAAGGATCGGGCTTCCAATGGACTTAGGATTCTTATGTTCAACCCAGA
This sequence comes from Ilex paraguariensis, assembly GCA_963454935.2. Taxonomy (NCBI): domain Eukaryota; kingdom Viridiplantae; phylum Streptophyta; class Magnoliopsida; order Aquifoliales; family Aquifoliaceae; genus Ilex; species Ilex paraguariensis. Next base: position 114,273 of record CAUOFW020009335.1, read on the forward strand.
ACAAACATCTTACAGCCCATTAATAATAAGTCAATCCACTAAAAACTTATTATTGATCTCCTGAGTTTTATCTCAAAATTATATTCGAACTCCTTATTGTTATATGCTTAATAATCTTCCCACATTTAAGATGACAAATGTCCATCAATTAAATAAATTACTGATAATTATATTTAATTGACTTCATTTACTCTTTGAGACCTTACTACTCAACTTATTTGTCATGTCGGATAATTAAATCCATCTGTAGGGTTTGACATGGACAAAACTTATAAGCTTCCTCAAGAGGACATCATCAACCCATTTAACTATTAGGACATGGTTTCCATTAATAATTAATTCCCACCATATAATTAGCATCGTCTCCTAATTCATCGAGCTTATTGACTCAATATGAATCTCACCCTTTGACGAATTAAAGTGACAAACATTATATGCATGTGGCAATTAAATATTTTGGGATTAAAAGTATAAGCAATAATAATAATCAAGAGGTATTTATTATCTTATTGAATCAGTAAAAGATAATAACCTCAACATGGGTCTGTTCAATATACAAAATGTACTAGTGCAATAATCTGAGACATCAAACAACCTCCTACAGTCTAGACAAACTATGTCAGAATATTATACGACAATCATACTGATGGTTCCATCTCGGATTGTGAACATATACTCATTTTATACAAGAATCCAATAATATTGTCTTCTGTGCATAAGTCGAACTCTACATACTAGATTATCTGCAATATAAAATATAAGACACATACAATCCATATAATAAATATAATACAAATATTTTTCCTATATAGATTCTCAATAAAATGGAAAGAAAAAAACTTCTATTAATAAAACAAGTTTTTCTACAAAAAGCAAGCTTTTAGTATACTACTCTATCAATTGAATACCATCACTTTACTGGTAAATGAATACCTTGGCTAAATGCCTTTTATGATGGAAGAAATGAAATTTACACCAAGGCTACAAGTACAAAATAGTGAAAGGAAAAATCAACCATGAATAAATTAAACTCTGCCAAGAAAAAACACGTACAAGCTACAACAAAATAGGTTACAATCACTGACTATCTTCTCCGATCTATTGGACAAAAGCNCGACTGAGGCTCCGCTTGGCTGTCCTGCTTCTAACATTGGTTCGGTGTCCATGTTGCAGGACATGAATTTGGCCAAGGATCAACTATGGGGGGTTTGTGACCCCCGCGGAGATTTAGGAGGTTGGTTCTCGAGGTCTAAAGGGCGTCATCGACACAGAAATGGAGGGTTTTGCTTTGGTATACCCTTTACTCATCTTTGATCTTGTACTTGGCTTCCTTTTTTCATGTTCTAGCTTTTGGATACCTATAGGCGGCTATTGACTTTCCTCACTTGTTTTCGAGCACGTTGAAGCTTAGGGAAGTGCTTAATGGTTAGGCAACGAAGAGGCAGACACAGAGGGCTACTGAGGAACAGCTAGGGCTTGAGAGGCTACTGAGGAACAGTCGAGGCTAGTACACGAGAGAGCTGCCACACTTGAGACTGAGCTTCTAGCGTGCCATGAGAGGGCCGTCCAGCTGGAGACTAATAGAGAAGCTACTTGCATGAGAGTAGAGACAAAGTTGTGAGAGTCCCGTGAGAAGGCCGCTAGAGCAGAGGCTGACCTTCGAGCAGCTCTTAAGAGAGCTACCAGGGCAGAGGCTTACTCCATGGAGATGGAGAAGAGAGATGCTGTTGAGAGGGCCATGACAGACGTCTTTATTGATTGCTATGAGGAGCTCAAGGGGAAGGTCTCAGCAATTTTTCCCATTTATGACTTTTCTGGCTTTGTCCCCTATGAGGCTCCAAGGATTGACGATGAGGAGGCGAGCGATGATGGGAACGGATCAGGGGGGCAGTGAGTGATATGGGATCTTTGTATTTGTGTTTTTTTTTGTTGCTAGACCATGTTCTATCTTTTGTAAATGCTTTATGAACTTCTATGAAATGAGATACAACTTTTTGAAAAAGTCTTGAGAAATTTTATTTCATAATCCGAAGTAAATATCAAGGGAAATTGACCAAAACAACAATAGATAATCTAAATGGTGACTACTAACTTATACACTCACTGCCTTGCCCCCAGTTACTGGTAAAATTTCTTTAGGTGCTTTGCGTTCCACGGATGGGCTAGAACTTTCCTCTCAAAATTTTGAATTCTGTAGGTGCCCAGTCTTACAACTTCTATTACCGTGTAGGGTCCGTCCCAGTTAAGTCCTAACTTACCTTCCCAAGAGTCTTTGGTAGACAGGATAACCTTTTTTAGGACTAGGTCCCTGAGTAAGAAGGAGCAAGGTTTCACCCTCGAGTTGTAGCACTCGGTCATACGACGCTTTTACTCTGCATTCTTGAGCATGACTATCTCTCTCTCCTCCTCTACCAAGTCGAGGTTGATGCGGAGACCTTCTTCATTACTAGTAGGGTCATGGTGCTGGACCTTAAGGGAGTATATCCTAATCTTAACGGCTACAACTGCCTCTGTCCCATAAGCTAGGGAAAAAGGGGTCTCGCCCTTGGGGCTTCTTGATGTCGTCCGGTAAGCCCACAGCACTCTCGAGAGTTTGTCTATCCATCGTCCTTTCACCCTCTCCAATTTGGTTTTCAAATTACGGAGGATGGTCCAGATGGTGACCTCCACCTGTCCATTCGTCTGTGGCTGGATCAAGCTAGAATGGGGCTGCTTGATCTGTAGGTCGGCACAGAAACTGTGAAGGAGTTTATTGTCAAACTACTTGGCATTGTCACTCACAATGGCGTGAGGCACTCTGAAGCGGTAGACTATACTCCTCCAAATGAAATCTTTCACCTTCTGGTCTGTTATCCTTGTCAAAGCTTCGACTTCTACTCACTTGGTGAAGTAGTCGATGGCTATCACTACAAATTTGTATTGGCCTTGAGTCATAGACAAAGGACTCAGGATGTCGATTANCTGTTATCCTTGTCAAAGCTTCGGCTTCTGCTCACTTGGTGAAGTAGTCGATGGCTATCACTACAAATTTGTATTGGCCTTGAGTCATAGACAAAGGACTCAAGATGTCGATTACCCACATGGAGAAAGACCACGAACTCTGAATGGTGAGCTCTGAATAGTGGCTGTCTGAGTACAGTTATGAAGCGTTAGCTCTTATCGCACTTCCTAACAAACTCTCGGGCATCACTGATCAGACCAGGCTAGTAATAGTCTTGTCTTACTTCTTTATGGGCCAGTACACACTCTCCTGAGNTGGTGGGCGGAGAGGCTAGTGGCGAAAGTGACCTCCATGCCCATCTGAATGAGTTGCTTGGAGAATTGGAGAGATGGGTTGATGTGGCTTTGCAACGGAAATGTTACAAGAAGGATGTGGCAGTGCACCATGGTGGTGGCGCATAGAGTTCTTTTATTCTAATGTGCGACAAAGATTTTCTTTGTGTACTAGAAGTGAGGAAANAGAGAAGTGACAGTGAATAACTCTTTTTGTAGAGTGTGTCGTGTAAGATACCGTACCTGGACGCTCTCATCCTCAACTTTTTGGCTTCCACTGGGTTATCCGGGAGAGTGGCCTCCTCCAAGTAGGCTCAGATGGGTATCATTCAGTTGGCTTCAGATGATGTACAATTAACCTCACCCTCCGCCTTGAAAGTGCTTGGCTCGAACTAGTGGTCTATTAGTGCTGGGTCCATGAGTATGTTGGTAGACGTGAATTTGGCGAGGGCGTTTGTCATAGCGTTCTCCTTTCGAGGCACATGGTAGATTTGGAAGTAGGTAAACCTTTTGACCAAAACCTAGACCACTGACAGGTAGTCTTGCATTCTTTCCTCCTTTGTTTCAAAATCTCTCTTTACACAGTTGACTATCAGCTGCAAGTCACTGTAGGCTGTCAAGTAGAGGGCCACCATCTCCAATGTGAGCTTGAAGCCTGATATGAGGGCCTCATATTCAACTTGGATGTTTGATGTCAAAAAGTGGAGGGAGACAGTGTACTTGAGTTGAGTGTCATGGGGGCTGATCAGCACTAGTCCTATGTTGCCACCCTCACTAGTGGAGAACCCATCCACATATAGTCTCCAACATGGTATAGTAAATGGTAGCTAGAGCACAAAGAGCTTTGGTGGAGTAGGAACAAGGGATTTGGGTAGCTCTAGTATTGGAGTGTGGTCTCCTGGGACCTGTGGAGCTGTCTCCAAGACATCAAGCCCTCTCGGGNTTGTTCACGAGACGCTGATATGTGGCTTCGGTATTCTTGAATCCAAAGGGCATCACCCTATAGCAGTAGGTGCCCTTCAGGGTGATAAATGAAGTTTTCTCCTGGTTTGAAGGGAATATGCTGATCTGGTTGTACCCGGAGTAAGCAGCCAAAAAACTCAGGAGCTCGTGTCCTGTGGTGGCANCAGGCGAGCACAGGGGCACATGATACTTCTTCCTGGGATTCCCGTGGTGGCCTAGACTTCCACGACTCCTGTGGCAGTATAGACTCCCGAGACTCATGTGGCAGTGTAGACTCGGCCACGAAGTCCGCAAGTGCTTGTGCTTTGATGGCCACCTCAACTAGTATTGCACATCGAACACACATAATTCAATGGCCCATTTGAATAGTCAGTCAGACATGTCAAGCGTTCCTAGAATTCTCTTAAGTGGTTGATCTGTAACGACCACGATGGTATGGCTTTGAAAGTAGTAGCGTAGACGTCTGGTAGCAATGATAAGTGCAAGAGCCAACTTTTCAAGCTACGAGTATCTTATATTTGCCCCTCAGAATGCCCTGCTTATATAGTGCATAGGCTTCTGGATGCCTCCATCCTCCCGGATAAGGATAGTGCTCACGACAGAGGATGAAGAGGAGTGCTAGAGATACAAGGTCTCTCTAAGTACATCACAAGANCCGAGTATCTTATATTTGCCCCTCGGAATGCCCTGCTTATATAGTGCATAGGCTTTTGGATGCCTCCATCCTCCCGGATAAGGATAGTGCTCACGACAGAGGATGAAGAGGAGTGCTAGAGATACAAGGTCTCTCTAAGTACATCACAAGAGAGCAGGGTGGTGTGACGAGGTAGGCCTTGAGCTTCTGGAAGGCCTCCTCTGCATCTGGTCCCCACTAGAAAGATTTACAGAGAATTTTGAAGAAAGGTAGGCACTTGTCTGCTAATTTTGAGACAAATCTGTTGAGGGCTGATATCCTCCCATTAAGGTGCTAGACCTTCTTCACTGAGGCAGGGGACTTCATCTCCAAGATAGCTCTAATCTTATCTGGGTTGGCGTTAATGCCCCTTTTGTTGACCATAAAGCCTAAGAATTTTCCTGAACTAATGTCAAAGGCTCACTTTTTAGGATTCAGCTTCATCATGTAGGCTCTCAGTACATCAAAGGTCTCCTGGAGATGCATCACATGGTATGCCACAGTCATACTCTTCACCAACATATCATTTACATAGACCTCTATGGTCTTCCCGATCTAAGCCTCGAACATCATGTTCACGAGACGCTGATATGTGGCTTCGGTATTCTTGAATCCAAAGGGCATCACCCTATAACAATAGGTGCCCGTCAGGGTGATAAATGAAGTTTTCTCCTGGTTTGAAGGGACTATGCTGATTTGGTTGTACCCGGAGTAAGCAGCCAAAAAACTCAGGAGCTCGTGTCCTGTGGTGGCATCAATAAGGAGATCAATGCATGGGAGAGGATAGCTGTCTTTGGGGCAGGCTTTATTAAACTCTGTGAAGTCCACGTAGAGGCACCACTTCCCATTGACCTTCGTAACCATCACTACGTTGGATAGCTAGTCTAGGTAGGCTATCTTTCTTACTAAACCATTTTTTAGTAGTTTCTCCACTTCGGTTTCCATGGCTTGGCCTCTCTCAGTACTCACATTCCTCAGCTTCTGGCAGACGAGTTTGTACCTAGGATCAACGTTGAGTCGGTGGGAGGCCACTTCGGGGTCGATGCCCTCCAGATCTTCCTAGGACCAGGCGAAGAGATCTGTGTTTTACCTGAAGAAGTTTACCAGGTCGAATGCTTGCAGTTGGGAAAGTGAGGAACCTATATGGACTCTCCTCTCTAGAAGGCTCTCATCCACCACTACTAGCCGAAGTTCTTCTACTGGTCCCCCTCTCTTCAAAGTGTTGTCATCCCTTGGGTCAATTACTTCGACTTGGAGAGTCTCGTGTGACATTCTAGCTCTCATAGAGGCCACATAGCATTCCCGGGCAAAAACCTGGTCTCCTCTAGTCTCTCCAATCCCACTGGTGGTTGCGAAACAGAGGAGAAGGTGGTAGGTGGATAGCACTGCCCTTCTGTGATCAGCAACATGATGGAACCCAGGGATAAACCCTTCCCCCAAGAAGCCAACAAGGGGAGTCCTGACGAGTTACAATCTCTCCCTACCTAGATAGAGGATGCCAAAGGCTGGTGCAAATAGAATATCGACTGAGCTGTCGCTATCGACCAGAATTCTATTAACCTGGTAGTTGGCTACCATCAAGGTTAAGACTAGACGATCATCATGAGGGACTTGGATCCCCTCGAGATCCCTATCCGAGAAGGTGATGACCTCTTCATCCCCATGTCGGGGTGTCTTTATCGGGCGAGAATCATATGACTCTATCTGTCTGGCTTTCTAGGTGTGCATTTTTTTAGCAGAGTTGGAGTCACCTCTTCCTCCTAAACCTCCAAAGATAGTCTAGATCTCTCCAAGGGGTTGCTGGCAATCCTCCTGATTTTGGCCTGGTGGTGGAACCAGTTCTCGGCCAACAACATACTGTCGTAACTGACCACGCTGAATAAGCTCCTCGACTTGCCTCTTTAGCTCGAAGCAGTCGTCGGTGTCGTGGCCATGGTCACGGTGAAAACGAAAATACTTGCTTGGATTTCTGCGATTCGGTGTGGACTTCATTTTTTTTAGGCCAGAAGAGCGTGGGGTTATCCTATATCTGGAACANAATTTTTGCGATTCGGTGTGGACTTCATTTTTTTTAGGCCAGAAGAGCGTGGGGTTATCCTATATCTGGAACAGGATGTGCTCCACCGAAATGTTGAGTGGTGTGAAAGGCTGTTGTTCTCTCTGGGGTACGAGACTGAGACGTTCCTTGACAGAGACTCTCTCGGTTCTCTTTCTTTTGTTCTCCACTTCTTGCTTGTCTTCGCGGGTGTCCTNCATATCTGCTCTCACTATGCGATTAGTTTCTTTGTAGTTTCACCCACGTTATCTGCGGAGCAGAAGAGTAGACTCCAGATAGTTTGTGGCCATCCTTTCAAGTAAATCTAGGAGATCATGTCTGCGTCGAGTCATCCCAAGGNCCTCGATGAGCCTTGGGGAAGTCCTTGGCATTCATGTACTTTTGTGCCTTTGACAGTAGCTCGGGCATGCTAGAGGGCAACTTTTTGAGAACAGAGAACATAAAACTAGAGAAGCGCAGACCTACAATGAAGGCGGTCAGGGCTACCTTGTCATCTGGCTCCTCAATCTGGAGAGCCTCCTCATTGAAACGAGTAAGGTAGCTTCTAAGACTTTCATCCCGGTCCTACTTAATGGTGAGCAGGTGGGTAACAGGCATCTAATGTCGGCGTCCCCCAATAAAGTGGGAGACGNATATTGATAGGGCGGTGGTGGAGGTTGTCTACGCTTCCAGGGTGGTGTCCTCCCCTCCTTTTTCTAAGAGGGCGAGGTCGGATGCCCCCGATGTTTCTCAGCCAAGGTATGTCAGCCAGGATAGTCCCCTAGAGGGGGGACTTGGTGATGCCCCTACTCCTTCCCCTGTTGTGGTACCATCGCCTTTCAAAGTTCATCCCAATATAGTCGTAGGGATTGAGGCTTTAGTGCAGTCTCCTACAACGACTGAGGCTCCGCTTGGCTGTCCTGCTTCTAACATTGGTTCGGTGTCCATGCTGCAGGACATGAATTTGGCCAAGGATCAACTATGGGGGGTTTGTGACCCCCGCGGAGATTTAGGAGGTTGGTTCTCGAGGTCTAAAGGGCATCATCGACACAGAAATGGAGGGTTTTGCTTTGGCATACCCTTTACTCTTCTAGCTTTTGGATACCTATAGGCGGCTATTGACTTTCCTCACTTGTTTTCGAGCACGTTGAAGCTTAGGGAGGTGCTTAATGGTTAGGCAACGGAGAGGCAGACACAGAGGGCTACTGAGGAACAGCTAGGGCTTGAGAGGCTACTGAGAAACAGTCGAGGCTAGTACACGAGAGAGCTGCCACACTTGAGACTGAGCTTCTAGCGTGCCATGAGAGGGCCGCCCAGCTGGAGACTAACAGAGAAGCTACTTGCATGAGAGTAGAGACAAAGTTGTGAGAGTCCTGTGAGAAGGCCGCTAGAGCAGAGGCTGACCTTCGAGCAGCTCTTGAGAGAGCTACCAGGGCAGAGGCTTACACCATGGAGATGGAGAAGAGAGATGCTGTTGAGAGGGCCATGATAGACGTCTTTATTGATTGCTATGAGGAGCTCAAGGGGAAGGTCTCAGCAATTTTTCCCATTTATGACTTTTCTAGCTTTGTCCCCTATGAGGCTCCAAGGATTGACGATGAGGAGGCGAGCGATGATGGGAACGGATCAGGGGGGCAGTGAGTGATATGGGATCTTTGTATTTGTGTTTTTTTTTGTTGCTAGACCATGTTCTATCTTTTGTAAATGCTTTATGAACTTCTATGAAATGAGATACAACTTTTTGAAAAAGTCTTGAGAAATTTTATTTCATAATCCGAAGTAAATATCAAGGGAAATTGACCAAAACAACAATAGATAATCTAAATGGTGACTACTAACTTATACACTCACTGCCTTGCCCCCAGTTACTGGTAAAATTTCTTTAGGTGCTTTGCGTTCCACAGATGGGCTAGAACTTTCCTCTCAAAATTTTGAATTCTGTAGGTGCCCAGTCTTACAACTTCTATTACCGTGTAGGGTCCGTCCCAGTTAAGTCCTAACTTCCCTTCCCAAGAGTCTTTGGTAGACAGGATAACCTTTTTTAGGACTAGGTCCCTGAGTAAGAAGGAGCAAGGTTTCACCCTCGAGTTGTAGCACTCGGTCATACGACGCTTTTACTCTGCATTCTTGAGCATGACTATCTCTCTCTCCTCCTCTACCAAGTCGAGGTTGATGCGGAGACCTTCTTCATTACTAGTAGGGTCATGGTGCTGGACCTTAAGGGAGTATATCCTAATCTTAACGGCTACAACTGCCTCTGTCCCATAGGCTAGGGAAAAAGGGGTCTCGCCCTTGGGGCTTCTTGATGTCGTCTGGTAAGCCCACAGCACTCTCGAGAGTTTGTCTATCCATCGTCCTTTCACCCTCTCCAATTTGGTTTTCAAATTACGGAGGATGGTCCAAATGGTGACCTCCACCTGTCCATTCGTCTGTGGCTGGATCAAGCTAGAATGGGGCTGCTTGATCTGTAGGTCGGCACAGAAACTGTGAAGGAGTTTATTGTCAAACTACTTGGCATTGTCACTCACAATGGCGTGAGGCACTCTGAAGCGGTAGACTATACTCCTCCAAATGAAATCTTTCACCTTCTGGTCTGTTATCCTTGTCAAAGCTTCGACTTCTACTCACTTGGTGAAGTAGTCGATGGCTATCACTACAAATTTGTATTGGCCTTGAGTCATAGACAAAGGACTCAGGATGTCGATTACCCACATGGAGAAAGACCACGGACTCTGAATGGTGAGCTCTGAATAGTGGCTGTCTGAGTACAATTACGAAGCGTTAGCTCTTATCGCACTTCCTAACAAACTCTCGGGCATCACTGATCAGGCCAGGCTAGTAATAGTCTTGTCTTACTTCTTTATGGGCCAGTACACACTCTCCTGAGTGATTTTCACATATCCCCTAATAGACTTCCCGCATGGCATAATTGACTTCCTCGGGGGTAAGATAGCAGAGAAGTGACAGTGAATAACTCTTTTTGTAGAGTGTGTCGTGTAAGATACCGTACCTGGACGCTCTCATCCTCAACTTTTAGGCTTCCACTGGGTTGTCCGGGAGAGTGGCCTCCTCCAAGTAGGCTCAGATGGGTGTCATTCAGTTGGCTTCAGATGATGTACAATTAACCTCACCCTCCGCCTTAAAAGTGCTTGGCTCGAACTAGTGGTCTATTAGTGCTGGGTCCATGAGTATGTTGGTAGACGTGAATTTGGCGAGGGCGTTTGTCATAGCGTTCTCCTTTCGAGGCACATGGTAGATTTGGAAGTAGGTAAACCTTTTGACCAAAACCTAGACCACTGACAGGTAGTCTTGCATTCTTTCCTCCTTTGTTTCAAAATCTCTCTTTACGCAGTTGACTATCAGCTGCAAGTCACTGTAGGCTGTCAAGTAGAGGGCCACCATCTCCAATGTGAGCTTGAAGCCTGATATGAGGGCCTCATATTCAACTTGGATGTTTGATGTCAAAAAGTGGAGGGAGACAGTGTACTTGAGTTGAGTGTCATGGGGGCTGATCAGCACTAGTCCTACGTTGCCACCCTCACTAGTGGAGGACCCATCCACATATAGTCTCCAACATGGTATAGTAAATGGTAGCTAGAGCACAAAGAGCTTTGGTGGAGTAGAAACAAGGGATTTGGGTGGCTCTAGTATTGGAGTGTGGTCTCCTGGGACCTGTGGAGCTGTCTCCAAGACATCAAGCCCTCTCGGGATAGTGTCTGGGCTTGCCTCATGGTGGGTGGAGGCATTATGCACTAAGTAGGCGAGCACAGGGGCACATGATACTTCTTCCTGGGATTCCCGTGGTGGCCTAGACTTCCATGACTCCTGTGGCAATATAGACTCCCGAGACTCATGTGGCAGTGTAGACTCGGCCACGAAGTCCGCAAGTGCTTGTGCTTTGATGGCCACCTCAACTAGTATTGCACATCGAACACACATAATTCAATGGCCCATTTGAATAGTCAGTCAGACATGTCAAGCGTTCCTAGAATTCTCTTAAGTGGTTGATCTGTAACGACCACGATGGTATGGCTTTGAAAGTAGTAGCGTAGACGTCTGGTAGCAATGATAAGTGCAAGAGCCAACTTTTCAAGCTCCGAGTATCTTATATTTGCCCCTCGGAATGCCCTGCTTATATAGTGCATAGGCTTTTGGATGCCTCCATCCTCCCGGATAAGGATAGTGCTCACGACAGAGGATGAAGAGGAGTGCTAGAGATACAAGGTCTCTCTAAGTACATCACAAGAGAGCAGGGTGGTGTGACGAGGTAGGCCTTGAGCTTCTGGAAGGCCTCCTCTGCATCTGGTCCCCACTAGAAAGATTTACAGAGAATTTTGAAGAAAGGTAGGCACTTGTCTGCTAATTTTGAGACAAATCTGTTGAGGGCTGATATCCTCCCATTAAGGTGCTAGACCTTCTTCACTGAGGCAGGGGACTTCATCTCCAAGATAGCTCTAATCTTATATAGGTTGGCGTTAATGCCCCTTTTGTTGACCATAAAGCCTAAGAATTTTCCTGAACTAATGTCAAAGGCTCACTTTTTAGGATTCAGCTTCATCATGTAGGCTCTCAGTACATCAAAGGTCTCCTGGAGATGCATCACATGGTATGCCACAGTCATACTCTTCACCAACATATCATTTACATAGACCTCTATGGTCTTCCCGATCTAAGCCTCGAACATCATGTTCACGAGACGCTGATATGTGGCTTCGGTATTCTTGAATCCAAAGGGCATCACCCTATAACAATAGGTGCCCGTCAGGGTGATAAATGAAGTTTTCTCCTGGTTTGAAGGGACTATGCTGATTTGGTTGTACCCGGAGTAAGCAGCCAAAAAACTCAGGAGCTCGTGTCCTGTGGTGGCATCAATAAGGAGATCAATGCATGGGAGAGGATAGCTGTCTTTGGGGCAGGCTTTATTAAACTCTGTGAAGTCCACGTAGAGGCACCACTTCCCATTGACCTTCGTAACCATCACTACGTTGGATAGCTAGTCTAGGTAGGCTATCTTTCTTACTAAACCATTTTTTAGTAGTTTCTCCACTTCGGTTTCCATGGCTTGGCCTCTCTCAGTACTCACATTCCTCAGCTTCTGGCAGACGAGTTTGTACCTAGGATCAACGTTGAGTCGGTGGGAGGCCACTTCGGGGTCGATGCCCTCCAGATCTTCCTAGGACCAGGCGAAGAGATCTGTGTTTTACCTGAAGAAGTTTACCAGGTCGAATGCTTGCAGTTGGGAAAGTGAGGAACCTATATGGACTCTCCTCTCTAGAAGGCTCTCATCCACCACTACTAGCCGAAGTTCTTCTACTGGTTCCCCTCTCTTCAAAGTGTTGTCATCCCTTGGGTCAATTACTTCGACTTGGAGAGTCTCGTGTGACATTCTAGCTCTCATAGAGGCCACATAGCATTCCCGGGCAAAAACCTGGTCTCCTCTAGTCTCTCCAATCCCACTGGTGGTTGCGAAACAGAGGAGAAGGTGGTAGGTGGATAGCACTGCCCTTCTGTGATCAGCAACATGATGGAACCCAGGGATAAACCCTTCCCCCAAGAAGCCAACAAGGGGAGTCCTGACGAGTTACAATCTCTCCCTACCTAGATAGAGGATGCCAAAGGCTGGTGCAAATAGAATATCGACTGAGCTGTCGCTATCGACCAGAATTCTATTAACCTGGTAGTTGGCTACCATCAAGGTTAAGACTAGACGATCATCATGAGGGACTTGGATCCCCTCGAGATCCCTATCCGAGAAGGTGATGACCTCTTCATCCCCATGTCGGGGTGTCTTTATCGGGCGAGAATCATATGACTCTATCTGTCTGGCTTTCTAGGTGTGCATTTTTTTAGCAGAGTTGGAGTCACCTCTTCCTCCTAAACCTCCAAAGATAGTCTAGATCTCTCCAAGGGGTTGCTGGCAATCCTCCTGATTTTGGCCTGGTGGTGGAACCAGTTCTCGGCCAACAACATACTGTCGTAACTGACCACGCTGAATAAGCTCCTCGACTTGCCTCTTTAGCTCGAAGCAGTCGTCGGTGTCGTGGCCATGGTCACGGTGAAAACGAAAATACTTGCTTGAATTTTTGCGATTCGGTGTGGACTTCATTTTTTTTAGGCCAGAAGAGCGTGGGGTTATCCTATATCTGGAACAGGATGTGCTCCACCGAAATGTTGAGTGGTGTGAAAGGCTGTTGTTCTCTCTGGGGTACGAGACTGAGACGTTCCTTGACAGAGACTCTCTCGGTTCTCTTTCTTTTGTTCTCCACTTCTTGCTTGTCTTCGCGGGTGTCCTTCCTTTTTTCCCCTCCTTGGGAGGACTCACCTCGATGAGCCTTGGGGAAGTCCTTGGCATTCATGTACTTTTGTGCCTTTGACAGTAGCTCGGGCATGCTAGAGGGCAACTTTTTGAGAACAGAGAACATAAAACTAGAGAAGCGCAGACCTACAATGAAGGCGGTCAGGGCTACCTTGTCATCTGGCTCCTCAATCTGGAGAGCCTCCTCATTGAAACGAGTAAGGTAGCTTCTAAGACTTTCATCCCGGTCCTACTTAATGGTGAGCAGGTGGGTAACAGGCATCTAATGTCGGCATCCCCCAATAAAGTGGGAGACGAAAGATTTACTCAGCTCCGCGAATGAGTGGATAGAAGAGGGTTTGATCTTTGTGAACCATTGTCGAGCAGACCCCTTCAAGATGATGGGAAAGGCTCTACAAATGATCTCATCAGGCACATTGTGGAGTTGCATGAGAGACTTATCATACACATTGTGATTGTGATGGTGGTGCTTTACTGGTGATGGTGGCACTGGTAGGCTAAGAGAGAAAGAACCTATGAATGTGTGGGTGTGTGTTCCGTTTTTGTTTGTGTGTGTATGGGGTGGGTTGCGCAAAGGGCGTATAAAAAGAGGGGGTCAGGCCCAAAAAGGGGAAAGTTTGGGTGGGGGGCAGTGTTCGTAGAAGGGGAGAGCTGGAGGCTAGGGGCTTGTAAGAGAAAGAAGACGATAAAAGGGATACCTGGTAGGGAAAGAAGAGGAAGGTTGTGGCACAATGGTAGTGGCAGTGGCAATGGCTCTGGCTATGTCGCTGGCACTGGTGAGAGAGAGAGATAGAGAGAGAGAAAGTGAGGAGGAAAAGAGAAAAAGGAAAAAAAAAAGAGATGAAGAAAGGCGACTTGGCGTTTGAGTCTGACAGAAGAATAATGAGTGAGGTAAGTGATTGGTGATAATTTTGAGACGAAAAAAATGACTGAAATAAAATTTTAAGTATGAGTTATTTTATTATATAGATATGCATATATATAGAGAGAGAGAGAAAGAGAGAGAGAGAGTATCAGTGGTTCTTTAAATTTGAATTTAAAATTTATGTAAAAANATCATCGACACAGAAATGGAGGGTTTTGCTTTGGCATACCCTTTACTCTTCTAGCTTTTGGATACCTATAGGCGGCTATTGACTTTCCTCACTTGTTTTCGAGCACGTTGAAGCTTAGGGAGGTGCTTAATGGTTAGGCAACGGAGAGGCAGACACAGAGGGCTACTGAGGAACAGCTAGGGCTTGAGAGGCTACTGAGAAACAGTCGAGGCTAGTACACGAGAGAGCTGCCACACTTGAGACTGAGCTTCCAGCGTGCCATGAGAGGGCCGCCCAGCTGGAGACTAACAGAGAAGCTACTTGCATGAGAGTAGAGACAAAGTTGTGAGAGTCCTGTGAGAAGGCCGCTAGAGCAGAGGCTGACCTTCGAGCAGCTCTTGAGAGAGCTACCAGGGCAGAGGCTTACACCATGGAGATGGAGAAGAGAGATGCTGTTGAGAGGGCCATGATAGACGTCTTTATTGATTGCTATGAGGAGCTCAAGGGGAAGGTCTCAGCAATTTTTCCCATTTATGACTTTTCTAGCTTTGTCCCCTATGAGGCTCCAAGGATTGACGATGAGGAGGCGAGCGATGATGGGAACGGATCAGGGGGGCAGTGAGTGATATGGGATCTTTGTATTTGTGTTTTTTTTTGTTGCTAGACCATGTTCTATCTTTTGTAAATGCTTTATGAACTTCTATGAAATGAGATACAACTTTTTGAAAAAGTCTTGAGAAATTTTATTTCATAATCCGAAGTAAATATCAAGGGAAATTGACCAAAACAACAATAGATAATCTAAATGGTGACTACTAACTTATACACTCACTGCCTTGCCCCCAGTTACTGGTAAAATTTCTTTAGGTGCTTTGCGTTCCACAGATGGGCTAGAACTTTCCTCTCAAAATTTTGAATTCTGTAGGTGCCCAGTCTTACAACTTCTATTACCGTGTAGGGTCCGTCCCAGTTAAGTCCTAACTTACCTTCCCAAGAGTCTTTGGTAGACAGGATAACCTTTTTTAGGACTAGGTCCCTGAGTAAGAAGGAGCAAGGTTTCACCCTCGAGTTGTAGCACTCGGTCATACGACGCTTTTACTCTGCATTCTTGAGCATGACTATCTCTCTCTCCTCCTCTACCAAGTCGAGGTTGATGCGGAGACCTTCTTCATTACTAGTAGGGTCATGGTGCTGGACCTTAAGGGAGTATATCCTAATCTTAACGGCTACAACTGCCTCTGTCCCATAGGCTAGGGAAAAAGGGGTCTCGCCCTTGGGGCTTCTTGATGTCGTCTGGTAAGCCCACAGCACTCTCGAGAGTTTGTCTATCCATCGTCCTTTCACCCTCTCCAATTTGGTTTTCAAATTACGGAGGATGGTCCAAATGGTGACCTCCACCTGTCCATTCGTCTGTGGCTGGATCAAGCTAGAATGGGGCTGCTTGATCTGTAGGTCGGCACAGAAACTGTGAAGGAGTTTATTGTCAAACTACTTGGCATTGTCACTCACAATGGCGTGAGGCACTCTGAAGCGGTAGACTATACTCCTCCAAATGAAATCTTTCACCTTCTGGTCTGTTATCCTTGTCAAAGCTTCGACTTCTACTCACTTGGTGAAGTAGTCGATGGCTATCACTACAAATTTGTATTGGCCTTGAGTCATAGACAAAGGACTCAGGATGTCGATTACCCACATGGAGAAAGACCACGAACTCTGAATGGTGAGCTCTGAATAGTGGCTGTCTGAGTACAGTTATGAAGCGTTAGCTCTTATCGCACTTCCTAACAAACTCTCGGGCATCACTGATCAGACCAGGCTAGTAATAGTCTTGTCTTACTTCTTTATGGGCCAGTACACACTCTCCTGAGTGATTTTCACATATCCCCTAATAGACTTCCCGCATGGCATAATTGACTTCCTCGGGGGTAAGATAGCAGAGAAGTGACAGTGAATAACTCTTTTTGTAGAGTGTGTCGTGTAAGATACCGTACCTGGACGCTCTCATCCTCAACTTTTTGGCTTCCACTGGGTTATCCGGGAGAGTGGCCTCCTCCAAGTAGGCTCAGATGGGTATCATTCAGTTGGCTTCAGATGATGTACAATTAACCTCACCCTCCGCCTTAAAAGTGCTTGGCTCGAACTAGTGGTCTATTAGTGCTGGGTCCATGAGTATGTTGGTAGACGTGAATTTGGCGAGGGCGTTTGTCATAGCGTTCTCCTTTCGAGGCACATGGTAGATTTGGAAGTAGGTAAACCTTTTGACCAAAACCTAGACCACTGACAGGTAGTCTTGCATTCTTTCCTCCTTTGTTTCAAAATCTCTCTTTACGCAGTTGACTATCAGCTGCAAGTCACTGTAGGCTGTCAAGTAGAGGGCCACCATCTCCAATGTGAGCTTGAAGCCTGATATGAGGGCCTCATATTCAACTTGGATGTTTGATGTCAAAAAGTGGAGGGAGACAGTGTACTTGAGTTGAGTGTCATGGGGGCTGATCAGCACTAGTCCTATGTTGCCACCCTCACTAGTGGAGAACCCATCCACATATAGTCTCCAACATGGTATAGTAAATGGTAGCTAGAGCACAAAGAGCTTTGGTGGAGTAGGAACAAGGGATTTGGGTAGCTCTAGTATTGGAGTGTGGTCTCCTGGGACCTGTGGAGCTGTCTCCAAGACATCAAGCCCTCTCGGGATAGTGTCTGGGCTTGCCTCATGGTGGGTGGAGGCATTATGCACTAAGCAGGCGAGCACAGGGGCACATGATACTTCTTCCTGGGATTCCCGTGGTGGCCTAGACTTCCACGACTCCTGTGGCAGTATAGACTCCCGAGACTCATGTGGCAGTGTAGACTCGGCCACGAAGTCCGCAAGTGCTTGTGCTTTGATGGCCACCTCAACTAGTATTGCACATCGAACACACATAATTCAATGGCCCATTTGAATAGTCAGTCAGACATGTCAAGCGTTCCTAGAATTCTCTTAAGTGGTTGATCTGTAACGACCACGATGGTATGGCTTTGAAAGTAGTAGCGTAGACGTCTGGTAGCAATGATAAGTGCAAGAGCCAACTTTTCAAGCTACGAGTATCTTATATTTGCCCCTCGGAATGCCCTGCTTATATAGTGCATAGGCTTCTGGATGCCTCCATCCTCCCGGATAAGGATAGTGCTCACGACAGAGGATGAAGAGGAGTGCTAGAGATACAAGGTCTCTCTAAGTACATCACAAGAGAGCAGGGTGGTGTGACGAGGTAGGCCTTGAGCTTCTGGAAGGCCTCCTCTGCATCTGGTCCCCACTAAAAAGATTTACAGAGAATTTTGAAGAAAGGTAGGCACTTGTCTGCTAATTTTGAGACAAATCTGTTGAGGGCTGATATCCTCCCATTAAGGTGCTAGACCTTCTTCACTGAGGCAGGGGACTTCATCTCCAAGATAGCTCTAATCTTATATAGGTTGGCGTTAATGCCCCTTTTGTTGACCATAAAGCCTAAGAATTTTCCTGAACTAATGTCAAAGGCTCACTTTTTAGGATTCAGCTTCATCATGTAGGCTCTCAGTACATCAAAGGTCTCCTGGAGATGCGTCACATGGTATGCCACAGTCATACTCTTCACCAACATATCATTTACATAGACCTCTATGGTCTTCCCGATCTAAGCCTCGAACATCATGTTCACGAGACGCTGATATGTGGCTTCGGTATTCTTGAATCCAAAGGGCATCACCCTATAACAATAGGTGCCCGTCAGGGTGATAAATGAAGTTTTCTCCTGGTTTGAAGGGACTATGCTGATTTGGTTGTACCCGGAGTAAGCAGCCAAAAAACTCAGGAGCTCGTGTCCTGTGGTGGCATCAATAAGGAGATCAATGCATGGGAGAGGATAGCTGTCTTTGGGGCAGGCTTTATTAAACTCTGTGAAGTCCACGTAGAGGCACCACTTCCCATTGACCTTCGTAACCATCACTACATTGGATAGCCAGTCTGGGTAGGCTATCTTTCTTACTAAACCATTTTTTAGTAGTTTCTCCACTTCGGTTTCCATGGCTTGGCCTCTCTCAGTACTCACATTCCTCAGCTTCTGGCAGACGAGTTTGTACCTAGGATCAACGTTGAGTCGGTGGGAGGCCACTTCGGGGTCGATGCCCTCCAGATCTTCCCGGGACCAGGCGAAGAGATCTGTGTTTTGCCTGAAGAAGTTTACCAGGTCGAATGCTTGCAGTTGGGAAAGTGAGGAACCTATATGGACTCTCCTCTCTAGAAGGCTCTCATCCACCACTACTAGCCGAAGTTCTTCTACTGGTCCCCCTCTCTTCAAAGTGTTGTCATCCCTTGGGTCAATTACTTCGACTTGGAGAGTCTCGTGTGACATTCTAGCTCTCATAGAGGCCACATAGCATTCCCGGGCAAAGACCTGGTCTCCTCTAGTCTCTCCAATCCCACTGGTGGTTGCGAAACAGAGGAGAAGGTGGTAGGTGGATAGCACTGCCCTTCTGTGATCAGCAACATGATGGAACCCAGGGATAAACCCTTCCCCCAAGAAGCCAACAAGGGGAGGCCTAACGAGTTACAATCTCTCCCTACCTAGATAGAGGATGCCAAAGGCTGGTGCAAATAGAATATCGACTGAGTTGTCGCTATCGACCAGAATTCTATTAACCTGGTAGTTGGCTACCATCAAGGTTAAGACTAGACGATCATCATGAGGGACTTGGATCCCCTCGAGATCCCTATCCGAGAAGGTGATGACCTCTTCATCCCCATGTCGGGGTGTCTTTATCGGGCGAGAATCATATGACTCTATCTGTCTGGCTTTCTAGGTGTGCATTTTTTTAGCAGAGTTGGAGTCACCTCTTCCTCCTAAACCTCCAAAGATAGTCTAGATCTCTCCAAGGGGTTGCTGGCAATCCTCCTGATTTTGGCCTGGTGGTGGAACCAGTTCTCGGCCAACAACATACTGTCGTAACTGACCACGCTGAATAAGCTCCTCGACTTGCCTCTTTAGCTCGAAGCAGTCGTCGGTGTCGTGGCCATGGTCACGGTGAAAACGAAAATACTTGCTTGGATTTCTGCGATTCGGTGTGGACTTCATTTTTTTTAGGCCAGAAGAGCGTGGGGTTATCCTATATCTGGAACATGATGTGCTCCACCGAAATGTTGAGTGGTGTGAAAGGTTGTTGTTCTCTCTGGGGTACGAGACTGAGACGTTCCTTGACAGAGACTCTCTCGGTTCTCTTTCTTTTGTTCTCCACTTCTTGCTTGTCTTCGCGGGTGTCCTTCCTTTTTTCCCCTCCTTGGGAGGACTCACCTCGATGAGCCTTGGGGAAGTCCTTGGCATTCATGTACTTTTGTGCCTTTGACAGTAGCTCGGGCATGCTAAAGGGCAACTTTTTGAGAACAGAGAACATAAAACTAGAGAAGCGCAGACCTACAATGAAGGCGGTCAGGGCTACCTTGTCATCTGGCTCCTCAATCTGGAGAGCCTCCTCATTGAAACGAGTAAGGTAGCTTCTAAGACTTTCATCCCGGTCCTACTTAATGGTGAGCAGGTGGGTAACAGGCATCTAATGTCGGCGTCCCCCAATAAAGTGGGAGACGAAAGATTTACTCAGCTCCGCGAATGAGTGGATAGAAGAGGGTTTGATCTTTGTGAACCATTGTCGAGCAGACCCCTTCAAGATGGTGGGAAAGGCTCTACAAATGATCTCATCAGGCACATTGTGGAGTTGCATGAGAGACTTATCATACACATTGTGATTGTGATGGTGGTGCTTTACTGGTGATGGTGGCACTGGTAGGCTAAGAGAGAAAGAACCTATGAATGTGTGGGTGTGTGTTCCGTTTTTGTTTGTGTGTGTATGGGGTGGGTTGCGCAAAGGGCGTATAAAAAGAGGGGGTCAGGCCCAAAAAGGGGAAAGTTTGGGTGGGGGGCAGTGTTCGTAGAAGGGGAGAGCTGGAGGCTAGGGGCTTGTAAGAGAAAGAAGACGATAAAAGGGATACCTGGTAGGGAAAGAAGAGGAAGGTTGTGGCACAATGGTAGTGGCAGTGGCAATGGCTCTGGCTATGTCGCTGGCACTGGTGAGAGAGAGAGATAGAGAGAGAGAAAGTGAGGAGGAAAAGAGAAAAAGGAAAAAAAAGAGAGATGAAGAAAGGCGACTTGGCGTTTGAGTCTGACAGAGGAATAATGGGTGAGGTAAGTGATTGGTGATAATTTTGAGAGGAAAAAAATGACTAAAATAAAATTTAAAGTATGAGTTATTTTATTATATAGATATGCATATATATATAGAGAAAGAGAGAAAGAGAGAGAGAGAGAGTATCAGTGGTTCTTTAAATTTGAATTTAAAATTTATGTAAAAAAATTTATTAGAATATCTTCATTGATAGTAAATTAAGGAATAATAATTCACAAGTTAGGAAACTGATTTAAAGTTGCTTTCAATGAAGTATATTTTGAATTTTAAAAAAATAGTGGACTTAATTACTTATTAGTAAAATTAAAAACGGACTTATATTCAAATAAATTTTCTTGACGAACTAAACTCATTGTAAGTTCTTTAACGACGACTAACCCCCAATTTTTACTTCCAAAAAAAACTCACTCAGTCAATTTTTTTTTGGATTAGGTCCCTGTTGAAAAGTCAAAGTAATAGACATAATTAACACCCTTTAAAATTTACAAAAATAACAATAATGTTATCACCTAATTGAAACACATATTCTAAAAAACTATATCATTATAATGTATATTAATTTCTATAAACACAAATCATTAGACAAATACACTAAAAAAATAGTATATTTTTTTTCCATAAACACAGATCGTCAGGCAGGTACACTAAAATACAGATCGTCACATAGATACGCTNAACTTATACACTCACTGCCTTGCCCCCAGTTACTGGTAAAATTTCTTTAGGTGCTTTGCGTTCCACAGATGGGCTAGAACTTTCCTCTCAAAATTTTGAATTCTGTAGGTGCCCAGTCTTACAACTTCTATTACCGTGTAGGGTCCGTCCCAGTTAAGTCCTAACTTACCTTCCCAAGAGTCTTTGGTAGACAGGATAACCTTTTTTAGGACTAGGTCCCTGAGTAAGAAGGAGCAAGGTTTCACCCTCGAGTTGTAGCACTCGGCCATACGACGTTTTTACTCTGCATTCTTGAGCATGACTATCTCTCTCTCCTCCTCTACCAAGTCGAGGTTGATGCGGAGACCTTCTTCATTACTAGTAGGGTCATGGTGCTGGACCTTAAGGGAGTATATCCTAATCTTAATGGCTACAACTGCCTCTGTCCCATAAGCTAGGGAAAAAGGGGTCTCGCCCTTGGGGCTTCTTGATGTCGTCCGGTAAGCCCACAGCACTCTCGAGAGTTTGTCTATCCATCGTCCTTTCACCCTCTCCAATTTGGTTTTCAAATTACGGAGGATGGTCCAAATGGTGACCTCCACCTGTCCATTCGTCTGTGGCTGGATCAAGCTAGAATGGGGCTGCTTGATCTGTAGGTCGGCACAGAAACTGTGAAGGAGTTTATTGTCAAACTACTTGGCATTGTCACTCACAATGGCGTGAGGCACTCTGAAGCGGTAGACTATACTCCTCCAAATGAAATCTTTCACCTTCTGGTCTGTTATCCTTGTCAAAGCTTCGACTTCTACTCACTTGGTGAAGTAGTCGATGGCTATCACTACAAATTTGTATTGGCCTTGAGTCATAGACAAAGGACTCAGGATGTCGATTACCCACATGGAGAAAGACCACGAACTCTGAATGGTGAGCTCTGAATAGTGGCTGTCTGAGTACAGTTATGAAGCGTTAGCTCTTATCGCACTTCCTAACAAACTCTCGGGCATCACTGATCAGGCCAGGCTAGTAATAGTCTTGTCTTACTTCTTTATGGGCCAGTACACACTCTCCTGAGTGATTTTCACATATCCCCTAATAGACTTCCCGCATGGCATAATTGACTTCCTCGGGGGTAAGATAGCGGAGAAGTGACAGTGAATAACTCTTTTTGTAGAGTGTGTCGTGTAAGATACCGTACCTGGACGCTCTCATCCTCAACTTTTAGGCTTCCACTGGGTTGTCCGGGAGAGTGGCCTCCTCCAAGTAGGCTCAGATGGGTGTCATTCAGTTGGCTTCAGATGATGTACAATTAACCTCACCCTCCGCCTTAAAAGTGCTTGGCTCGAACTAGTGGTCTATTAGTGCTGGGTCCATGAGTATGTTGGTAGACGTGAATTTGGCGAGGGCGTTTGTCATAGCGTTCTCCTTTCGAGGCACATGGTAGATTTGGAAGTAGGTAAACCTTTTGACCAAAACCTAGACCACTGACAGGTAGTCTTGCATTCTTTCCTCCTTTGTTTCAAAATCTCTCTTTACGCAGTTGACTATCAGCTGCAAGTCACTGTAGGCTGTCAAGTAGAGGGCCACCATCTCCAATGTGAGCTTGAAGCCTGATATGAGGGCCTCATATTCAACTTGGATGTTTGATGTCAAAAAGTGGAGGGAGACAGTGTACTTGAGTTGAGTGTCATGGGGGCTGATCAGCACTAGTCCTACGTTGCCACCCTCACTAGTGGAGGACCCATCCACATATAGTCTCCAACATGGTATAGTAAATGGTAGCTAGAGCACAAAGAGCTTTGGTGGAGTAGAAACAAGGGATTTGGGTGGCTCTAGTATTGGAGTGTGGTCTCCTGGGACCTGTGGAGCTGTCTCCAAGACATCAAGCCCTCTCGGGATAGTGTCTGGGCTTGCCTCATGGTGGGTGGAGGCATTATGCACTAAGTAGGCGAGCACAGGGGCACATGATACTTCTTCCTGGGATTCCCGTGGTGGCCTAGACTTCCATGACTCCTGTGGCAATATAGACTCCCGAGACTCATGTGGCGGTGTAGACTCGGCCACGAAGTCCGCAAGTGCTTGTGCTTTGATGGCCGCCTCAACTAGTATTGCACATCGAACACACATAATTCAATGGCCCATTTGAATAGTCAGTCAGACATGTCAAGCTTTCCTAGAATTCTCTTGAGTGGTTGATCTGTAACGACCACGATGGTATGGCTTTGAAAGTAGTAGCGTAGACGTCTGGTAGCAATGATAAGTGCAAGAGCCAACTTTTCAAGCTCCGAGTATCTTATATTTGCCCCTCGGAATGCCCTGCTTATATAGTGCATAGGCTTTTGGATGCCTCCATCCTCCCGGATAAGGATAGTGCTCACGACAGAGGATGAAGAGGAGTGCTAGAGATACAAGGTCTCTCTAAGTACATCACAAGAGAGCAGGGTGGTGTGACGAGGTAGGCCTTGAGCTTCTGGAAGGCCTCCTCTGCATCTGGTCCCCACTAGAAAGATTTACAGAGAATTTTGAAGAAAGGTAGGCACTTGTCTGCTAATTTTGAGACAAATCTGTTGAGGGCTGATATCCTCCCATTAAGGTGCTAGACCTTCTTCACTGAGGCAGGGGACTTCATCTCCAAGATAGCTCTAATCTTATATAGGTTGGCGTTAATGCCCCTTTTGTTGACCATAAAGCCTAAGAATTTTCCTGAACTAATGTCAAAGGCTCACTTTTTAGGATTCAGCTTCATCATGTAGGCTCTCAGTACATCAAAGGTCTCCTGGAGATGCATCACATGGTATGCCACAGTCATACTCTTCACCAACATATCATTTACATAGACCTCTATGGTCTTCCCGATCTAAGCCTCGAACATCATGTTCACGAGACGCTGATATGTGGCTTCGGTATTCTTGAATCCAAAGGGCATCACCCTATAACAATAGGTGCCCGTCAGGGTGATAAATGAAGTTTTCTCCTGGTTTGAAGGGACTATGCTGATTTGGTTGTACCCGGAGTAAGCAGCCAAAAAACTCAGGAGCTCGTGTCCTGTGGTGGCATCAATAAGGAGATCAATGCATGGGAGAGGATAGCTGTCTTTGGGGCAGGCTTTATTAAACTCTGTGAAGTCCACGTAGAGGCACCACTTCCCATTGACCTTCGTAACCATCACTACGTTGGATAGCTAGTCTAGGTAGGCTATCTTTCTTACTAAACCATTTTTTAGTAGTTTCTCCACTTCGGTTTCCATGGCTTGGCCTCTCTCAGTACTCACATTCCTCAGCTTCTGGCAGACGAGTTTGTACCTAGGATCAACGTTGAGTCGGTGGGAGGCCACTTCGGGGTCGATGCCCTCCAGATCTTCCTAGGACCAGGCGAAGAGATCTGTGTTTTACCTGAAGAAGTTTACCAGGTCGAATGCTTGCAGTTGGGAAAGTGAGGAACCTATATGGACTCTCCTCTCTAGAAGGCTCTCATCCACCACTACTAGCCGAAGTTCTTCTACTGGTTCCCCTCTCTTCAAAGTGTTGTCATCCCTTGGGTCAATTACTTCGACTTGGAGAGTCTCGTGTGACATTCTAGCTCTCATAGAGGCCACATAGCATTCCCGGGCAAAAACCTGGTCTCCTCTAGTCTCTCCAATCCCACTGGTGGTTGCGAAACAGAGGAGAAGGTGGTAGGTGGATAGCACTGCCCTTCTGTGATCAGCAACATGATGGAACCCAGGGATAAACCCTTCCCCCAAGAAGCCAACAAGGGGAGTCCTGACGAGTTACAATCTCTCCCTACCTAGATAGAGGATGCCAAAGGCTGGTGCAAATAGAATATCGACTGAGCTGTCGCTATCGACCAGAATTCTATTAACCTGGTAGTTGGCTACCATCAAGGTTAAGACTAGACGATCATCATGAGGGACTTGGATCCCCTCGAGATCCCTATCCGAGAAGGTGATGACCTCTTCATCCCCATGTCGGGGTGTCTTTATCGGGCGAGAATCATATGACTCTATCTGTCTGGCTTTCTAGGTGTGCATTTTTTTAGCAGAGTTGGAGTCACCTCTTCCTCCTAAACCTCCAAAGATAGTCTAGATCTCTCCAAGGGGTTGCTGGCAATCCTCCTGATTTTGGCCTGGTGGTGGAACCAGTTCTCGGCCAACAACATACTGTCGTAACTGACCACGCTGAATAAGCTCCTCGACTTGCCTCTTTAGCTCGAAGCAGTCGTCGGTGTCGTGGCCATGGTCACGGTGAAAACGAAAATACTTGCTTGGATTTCTGCGATTCGGTGTGGACTTCATTTTTTTTAGGCCAGAAGAGCGTGGGGTTATCCTATATCTGGAACATGATGTGCTCCACCGAAATGTTGAGTGGTGTGAAAGGTTGTTGTTCTCTCTGGGGTACGAGACTGAGACGTTCCTTGACAGAGACTCTCTCGGTTCTCTTTCTTTTGTTCTCCACTTCTTGCTTGTCTTCGCGGGTGTCCTTCCTTTTTTCCCCTCCTTGGGAGGACTCATCTCGATGAGCCTTGGGGAAGTCCTTGGCATTCATGTACTTTTGTGCCTTTGACAGTAGCTCGGGCATGCTAGAGGGCAACTTTTTGAGAACAGAGAACATAAAACTAGAGAAGCGCAGACCTACAATGAAGGCGGTCAGGGCTACCTTGTCATCTGGCTCCTCAATCTGGAGAGCCTCCTCATTGAAACGAGTAAGGTAGCTTCTAAGACTTTCATCCCGGTCCTACTTAATGGTGAGCAGGTGGGTAACAGGCATCTAATGTCGGCGTCCCCCAATAAAGTGGGAGACGAAAGATTTACTCAGCTCCGCGAATGAGTGGATAGAAGAGGGTTTGATCTTTGTGAACCATTGTCGAGCAGACCCCTTCAAGATGGTGGGAAAGGCTCTACAAATGATCTCATCAGGCACATTGTGGAGTTGCATGAGAGACTTATCATACACATTGTGATTGTGATGGTGGTGCTTTGCTGGTGATGGTGGCACTGGTAGGCTAAGAGAGAAAGAACCTATGAATGTGTGGGTGTGTGTTCCGTTTTTGTTTGTGTGTGTATAGGGTGGGTTGCGCAAAGGGCGTATAAAAAGAGGGGGTCAGGCCCAAAAAGGGGGGATTTTCCCAAGAAAGGGGAGAGTTTGGGTGGGGGGCAGTGTTCGTAGAAGGGGAGAGCTAGAGGCTAGGGGCTTGTAAGAGAAAGAAGACGATAAAAGGGATACCTGGTAGGGAAAGAAGAGGAAGGTTGTGGCACAATGGTAGTGGCAGTGGCAATGGCTCTGGCTATGTCGCTGGCACTGGTGAGAGAGAGAGATAGAGAGAGAGAAAGTGAGGAGGAAAAGAGAAAAAGGAAAAAAAAAAGAGATGAAGAAAGGCGACTTGGCGTTTGAGTCTGACAGAAGAATAATGAGTGAGGTAAGTGATTGGTGATAATTTTGAGACGAAAAAAATGACTGAAATAAAATTTTAAGTATGAGTTATTTTATTATATAGATATGCATATATATAGAGAGAGAGAGAAAGAGAGAGAGAGAGTATCAGTGGTTCTTTAAATTTGAATTTAAAATTTATGTAAAAAAATTTATTAGAATATCTTCATTGATAGTAAATTAAGGAATAATAATTCACAAGTTAGGAAACTGATTTAAAGTTGCTTTCAATGAAGTATATTTTGAATTTTAAAAAAATAGTGGACTTAATTACTTATTAGTAAAATTAAAAACGGACTTATATTCAAATAAATTTTCTTGACGAACTAAACTCATTGTAAGTTCTTTAACGACGACTAACCCCCAATTTTTACTTCCAAAAAAAACTCACTCAGTCAATTTTTTTTTGGATTAGGTCCCTGTTGAAAAGTCAAAGTAATAGACATAATTAACACCCTTTAAAATTTACAAAAATAACAATAATGTTATCACCTAATTGAAACACATATTCTAAAAAACTATATCATTATAATGTATATTAATTTCTATAAACACAAATCATTAGACAAATACACTAAAAAAATAGTATATTTTTTCTCCATAAACACAGATCGTCAGGCAGGTACACTAAAATACAGATCGTCACATAGATACGCTAAACCGTAAGATAGGTACATAAATAGTTATGACAGTTACCTAAGAAGCCACCAACATCAAGAAATTAAAGAAGAAAATGGGGAAAGATGAAGAGCCCTTAAACCCAGCAACTGTGACGATGGAGTGCAAGTAATATGAAACAAATCTACATTTCTCATGCATATAATACGTTTGTGTGTCTTATTCAGGCAATGTTGTTCATGACCTCCTCAATCAATCTTCCTTTTGTAGTGTACAATGACCCACCCTCCGCCATGGCCATCCTATCTTTCTCTCTCATCTCCCTCACCTTCTTCCTAATTTCACTCTCACGGTCACCACCCATCATCAATCGCCTTATCCCACTCTATCAGATCAGCGCTCAAGATTTCTTGCTATTTCTTCCGTCGCATGACGACTCTATACAGACTTTCAAGAAGTCCTCCTCCGCTTCTTCGAACCGTCGATTCCATGGCTGCCTAAATTGGTTTCTTTTCTCTCTCTCTCACAGCTGTTTCTTTTAATACTGATGTATCTATAATAGCTCAAATTTAAGCTGAAATCATGAGTGAAAAATAAATAATAAATATACAACTGTCCAGCCCCACCGCATACAAAATTTTTAAAACAAGGAAGACCTTTTTATATACTAGAAAAACTATCTCCGTTGAGCTTCATACTCACCATCATTGAATAGAGCAAGCTAAAGGTTGAATCACACCAGTCCCAGGCATAATGGCCCAATTAGACAAGAAGTTCAACACTTCATTACCTCCCTTTCTTTATTTTAATNACTTCTACTCACTTGGTGAAGTAGTCGATGGCTATCACTACAAATTTGTATTGGCCTTGAGTCATAGACAAAGGACTCAGGATGTCGATTCCCCACATGGAGAAAGACCACGGACTCTGAATGGTGAGCTCTGAATAGTGGCTGTCTGAGTACAATTACGAAGCGTTAGCTCTTATCGCACTTCCTAACAAACTCTCGGGCATCACTGATCAGGCCAGGCTAGTAATAGTCTTGTCTTACTTCTTTATGGGCCAGTACACACTCTCCTGAGTGATTTTCACATATCCCCTAATAGACTTCCCGCATGGCATAATTGACTTCCTCGGGGGTAAGATAGCAGAGAAGTGACAGTGAATAACTCTTTTTGTAGAGTGTGTCGTGTAAGATACCGTACCTGGACGCTCTCATCCTCAACTTTTTGGCTTCCACTGGGTTATCCGGGAGAGTGGCCTCCTCCAAGTAGGCTCAGATGGGTATCATTCAGTTGGCTTCAGATGATGTACAATTAACCTCACCCTCCGCCTTGAAAGTGCTTGGCTCGAACTAGTGGTCTATTAGTGCTGGGTCCATGAGTATGTTGGTAGACGTGAATTTGGCGAGGGCGTTTGTCATAGCGTTCTCCTTTCGAGGCACATGGTAGATTTGGAAGTAGGTAAACCTTTTGACCAAAACCTAGACCACTGACAGGTAGTCTTGCATTCTTTCCTCCTTTGTTTCAAAATCTCTCTTTACGCAGTTGACTATCAGCTGCAAGTCACTGTAGGCTGTCAAGTAGAGGGCCACCATCTCCAATGTGAGCTTGAAGCCTGATATGAGGGCCTCATATTCAACTTGGATGTTTGATGTCAAAAAGTGGAGGGAGACAGTGTACTTGAGTTGAGTGTCATGGGGGCTGATCAGCACTAGTCCTATGTTGCCACCCTCACTAGTGGAGAACCCATCCACATATAGTCTCCAACATGGTATAGTAAATGGTAGCTAGAGCACAAAGAGCTTTGGTGGAGTAGGAACAAGGGATTTGGGTAGCTCTAGTATTGGAGTGTGGTCTCCTGGGACCTGTGGAGCTGTCTCCAAGACATCAAGCCCTCTCGGGATAGTGTCTGGGCTTGCCTCATGGTGGGTGGAGGCATTATGCACTAAGTAGGCGAGCACAGGGGCACATGATACTTCTTCCTGGGATTCCCGTGGTGGCCTAGACTTCCATGACTCCTGTGGCAATATAGACTCCCGAGACTCATGTGGCGGTGTAGACTCGGCCACGAAGTCCGCAAGTGCTTGTGCTTTGATGGCCGCCTCAACTAGTATTGCACATCGAACACACATAATTCAATGGCCCATTTGAATAGTCAGTCAGACATGTCAAGCTTTCCTAGAATTCTCTTGAGTGGTTGATCTGTAACGACCACGATGGTATGGCTTTGAAAGTAGTAGCGTAGACGTCTGGTAGCAATGATAAGTGCAAGAGCCAACTTTTCAAGCTCCGAGTATCTTATATTTGCCCCTCGGAATGCCCTGCTTATATAGTGCATAGGCTTTTGGATGCCTCCATCCTCCCGGATAAGGATAGTGCTCACGACAGAGGATGAAGAGGAGTGCTAGAGATACAAGGTCTCTCTAAGTACATCACAAGAGAGCAGGGTGGTGTGACGAGGTAGGCCTTGAGCTTCTGGAAGGCCTCCTCTGCATCTGGTCCCCACTAGAAAGATTTACAGAGAATTTTGAAGAAAGGTAGGCACTTGTCTGCTAATTTTGAGACAAATCTGTTGAGGGCTGATATCCTCCCATTAAGGTGCTAGACCTTCTTCACTGAGGCAGGGGACTTCATCTCCAAGATAGCTCTAATCTTATCTGGGTTGGCGTTAATGCCCCTTTTGTTGACCATAAAGCCTAAGAATTTTCCTGAACTAATGTCAAAGGCTCACTTTTTAGGATTCAGCTTCATCATGTAGGCTCTCAGTACATCAAAGGTCTCCTGGAGATGCATCACATGGTATGCCACAGTCATACTCTTCACCAACATATCATTTACATAGACCTCTATGGTCTTCCCGATCTAAGCCTCGAACATCATGTTCACGAGACGCTGATATGTGGCTTCGGTATTCTTGAATCCAAAGGGCATCACCCTATAACAATAGGTGCCCGTCAGGGTGATAAATGAAGTTTTCTCCTGGTTTGAAGGGACTATGCTGATTTGGTTGTACCCGGAGTAAGCAGCCAAAAAACTCAGGAGCTCGTGTCCTGTGGTGGCATCAATAAGGAGATCAATGCATGGGAGAGGATAGCTGTCTTTGGGGCAGGCTTTATTAAACTCTGTGAAGTCCACGTAGAGGCACCACTTCCCATTGACCTTCGTAACCATCACTACGTTGGATAGCTAGTCTAGGTAGGCTATCTTTCTTACTAAACCATTTTTTAGTAGTTTCTCCACTTCGGTTTCCATGGCTTGGCCTCTCTCAGTACTCACATTCCTCAGCTTCTGGCAGACGAGTTTGTACCTAGGATCAACGTTGAGTCGGTGGGAGGCCACTTCGGGGTCGATGCCCTCCAGATCTTCCTAGGACCAGGCGAAGAGATCTGTGTTTTACCTGAAGAAGTTTACCAGGTCGAATGCTTGCAGTTGGGAAAGTGAGGAACCTATATGGACTCTCCTCTCTAGAAGGCTCTCATCCACCACTACTAGCCGAAGTTCTTCTACTGGTTCCCCTCTCTTCAAAGTGTTGTCATCCCTTGGGTCAATTACTTCGACTTGGAGAGTCTCGTGTGACATTCTAGCTCTCATAGAGGCCACATAGCATTCCCGGGCAAAAACCTGGTCTCCTCTAGTCTCTCCAATCCCACTGGTGGTTGCGAAACAGAGGAGAAGGTGGTAGGTGGATAGCACTGCCCTTCTGTGATCAGCAACATGATGGAACCCAGGGATAAACCCTTCCCCCAAGAAGCCAACAAGGGGAGTCCTGACGAGTTACAATCTCTCCCTACCTAGATAGAGGATGCCAAAGGCTGGTGCAAATAGAATATCGACTGAGCTGTCGCTATCGACCAGAATTCTATTAACCTGGTAGTTGGCTACCATCAAGGTTAAGACTAGACGATCATCATGAGGGACTTGGATCCCCTCGAGATCCCTATCCGAGAAGGTGATGACCTCTTCATCCCCATGTCGGGGTGTCTTTATCGGGCGAGAATCATATGACTCTATCTGTCTGGCTTTCTAGGTGTGCATTTTTTTAGCAGAGTTGGAGTCACCTCTTCCTCCTAAACCTCCAAAGATAGTCTAGATCTCTCCAAGGGGTTGCTGGCAATCCTCCTGATTTTGGCCTGGTGGTGGAACCAGTTCTCGGCCAACAACATACTGTCGTAACTGACCACGCTGAATAAGCTCCTCGACTTGCCTCTTTAGCTCGAAGCAGTCGTCGGTGTCGTGGCCATGGTCACGGTGAAAACGAAAATACTTGCTTGGATTTCTGCGATTCGGTGTGGACTTCATTTTTTTTAGGCCAGAAGAGCGTGGGGTTATCCTATATCTGGAACATGATGTGCTCCACCGAAATGTTGAGTGGTGTGAAAGGTTGTTGTTCTCTCTGGGGTACGAGACTGAGACGTTCCTTGACAGAGACTCTCTCGGTTCTCTTTCTTTTGTTCTCCACTTCTTGCTTGTCTTCGCGGGTGTCCTTCCTTTTTTCCCCTCCTTGGGAGGACTCATCTCGATGAGCCTTGGGGAAGTCCTTGGCATTCATGTACTTTTGTGCCTTTGACAGTAGCTCGGGCATGCTAGAGGGCAACTTTTTGAGAACAGAGAACATAAAACTAGAGAAGCGCAGACCTACAATGAAGGCGGTCAGGGCTACCTTGTCATCTGGCTCCTCAATCTGGAGAGCCTCCTCATTGAAACGAGTAAGGTAGCTTCTAAGACTTTCATCCCGGTCCTACTTAATGGTGAGCAGGTGGGTAACAGGCATCTAATGTCGGCGTCCCCCAATAAAGTGGGAGACGAAAGATTTACTCAGCTCCGCGAATGAGTGGATAGAAGAGGGTTTGATCTTTGTGAACCATTGTCGAGCAGACCCCTTCAAGATGGTGGGAAAGGCTCTACAAATGATCTCATCAGGCACATTGTGGAGTTGCATGAGAGACTTATCATACACATTGTGATTGTGATGGTGGTGCTTTGCTGGTGATGGTGGCACTGGTAGGCTAAGAGAGAAAGAACCTATGAATGTGTGGGTGTGTGTTCCGTTTTTGTTTGTGTGTGTATAGGGTGGGTTGCGCAAAGGGCGTATAAAAAGAGGGGGTCAGGCCCAAAAAGGGGGGATTTTCCCAAGAAAGGGGAGAGTTTGGGTGGGGGGCAGTGTTCGTAGAAGGGGAGAGCTAGAGGCTAGGGGCTTGTAAGAGAAAGAAGACGATAAAAGGGATACCTGGTAGGGAAAGAAGAGGAAGGTTGTGGCACAATGGTAGTGGCAGTGGCAATGGCTCTGGCTATGTCGCTGGCACTGGTGAGAGAGAGAGATAGAGAGAGAGAAAGTGAGGAGGAAAAGAGAAAAAGGAAAAAAAAAAGAGATGAAGAAAGGCGACTTGGCGTTTGAGTCTGACAGAAGAATAATGAGTGAGGTAAGTGATTGGTGATAATTTTGAGACGAAAAAAATGACTGAAATAAAATTTTAAGTATGAGTTATTTTATTATATAGATATGCATATATATAGAGAGAGAGAGAAAGAGAGAGAGAGAGTATCAGTGGTTCTTTAAATTTGAATTTAAAATTTATGTAAAAAAATTTATTAGAATATCTTCATTGATAGTAAATTAAGGAATAATAATTCACAAGTTAGGAAACTGATTTAAAGTTGTTTTCAATGAAGTATATTTTGAATTTTAAAAAAATAGTGGACTTAATTACTTATTAGTAAAATTAAAAACGGACTTATATTCAAATAAATTTTCTTGACGAACTAAACTCATTGTAAGTTCTTTAACGACGACTCACCCCCAATTTTTACTTCCAAAAAAAACTCACTCAGTCAATTTTTTTTTGGATTAGGTCCCTGTTGAAAAGTCAAAGTAATAGACATAATTAACACCCTTTAAAATTTACAAAAATAACAATAATGTTATCACCTAATTGAAACACATATTCTAAAAAACTATATCATTATAATGTATATTAATTTCTATAAACACAAATCATTAGACAAATACACTAAAAAAATAGTATATTTTTTTTCCATAAACACAGATCGTCAGGCAGGTACACTAAAATACAGATCGTCACATAGATACGCTAAACCGTAAGATAGGTACATAAATAGTTATGACAGTTACCTAAGAAGCCACCAACATCAAGAAATTAAAGAAGAAAATGGGGAAAGATGAAGAGCCCTTAAACCCAGCAACTGTGACGATGGAGTGCAAGTAATATGAAACAAATCTACATTTCTCATCCATATAATACGTTTCTGTGTCTTATTCAGGCAATGTTGTTCATGACCTCCTCAATCAATCTTCCTTTTGTAGTGTACAATGACCCACCCTCCGCCATGGCCATCCTATCTTTCTCTCTCATCTCCCTCACCTTCTTCCTAATTTCACTCTCACGGTCACCACCCATCATCAATCGCCTT
The DNA here is from genome assembly GCA_963454935.2 of Ilex paraguariensis. Taxonomy (NCBI): domain Eukaryota; kingdom Viridiplantae; phylum Streptophyta; class Magnoliopsida; order Aquifoliales; family Aquifoliaceae; genus Ilex; species Ilex paraguariensis. The sequence goes on from CAUOFW020009335.1 coordinate 147,885, forward strand.
ATCCCACTCTATCAGATCAGCGCTCAAGATTTCTTGCTATTTCTTCCGTCGCATGACGACTCTATACAGACTTTCAAGAAGTCCTCCTCCGCTTCTTCGAACCGTCGATTCCATGGCTGCCTAAATTGGTTTCTTTTCTCTCTCTCTCACAGCTGTTTCTTTTAATACTGATGTATCTATAATAGCTCAAATTTAAGCTGAAATCATGAGTGAAAAATAAATAATAAATATTCAACTGTCCAGCCCCACCGCATACAAAATTTTTAAAACAAGGAAGACCTTTTTATATACTAGAAAAACTATCTCCGTTGAGCTTCATACTCACCATCATTGAATAGAGCAAGCTAAAGGTTGAATCACACCAGTCCCAGGCATAATGGCCCAATTAGACAAGAAGTTCAACACTTCATTACCTCCCTTTCTTTATTTTAATTTTTTTAGGCTGACCGAAAGGTAGACACATCGGACTTCAATCTATTCAAATTAGACCTAAATATCCGACAAATTTTATTCGAATTTGATGGAAGTCAAAAATCCAATCTAATCCTACCAAATTAACTAAAACTAAAGTTTACCATGTTAAATTTAAATTTCCAATCAATTTCATTAAATAATTACCCAATGTTCTAACACATTTATCCATATGCATACCAAATTTGGATCAGAAATTAGCCCATATCAAAACCTATTATAATTGGTATACTGAATTAATATAATCAATCCTTGATTTAAAAAAAAAATAATACAATCAATCAATCAGAAATATCAATCCAGACACTATTNATTTTTTTAGGCTGACCGAAAGGTAGACACATCGGACTTCAATCTATTCAAATTAGACCTAAATATCCAACAAATTTTATTCGAATTTGATGGAAGTCAAAAATCCAATCTAATCCTACCAAATTAACTAAAACTAAAGTTTACCATATTAAATTTAAATTTCCAATCAATTTCATTAAATAATTACCCAATGTTCTAACACATTAAATTTGGATCAGAAATTAGCCCATATCAAAACCTATGATAATTGGTATACTGAATTAATATAATCAATCCTCGATTTAAAAAAAAAATAATACAATCAATCAATCAGAAATATCAATCCAGACACTATTNGGAGAAGTGACAGTGAATAACTCTTTTTGTAGAGTGTGTCGTGTAAGATACCGTACCTGGACGCTCTCATCCTCAACTTTTAGGCTTCCACTGGGTTGTCCGGGAGAGTGGCCTCCTCCAAGTAGGCTCAGATGGGTGTCATTCAGTTGGCTTCAGATGATGTACAATTAACCTCACCCTCCGCCTTAAAAGTGCTTGGCTCGAACTAGTGGTCTATTAGTGCTGGGTCCATGAGTATGTTGGTAGACGTGAATTTGGCGAGGGCGTTTGTCATAGCGTTCTCCTTTCGAGGCACATGGTAGATTTGGAAGTAGGTAAACCTTTTGACCAAAACCTAGACCACTGACAGGTAGTCTTGCATTCTTTCCTCCTTTGTTTCAAAATCTCTCTTTACGCAGTTGACTATCAGCTGCAAGTCACTGTAGGCTGTCAAGTAGAGGGCCACCATCTCCAATGTGAGCTTGAAGCCTGATATGAGGGCCTCATATTCAACTTGGATGTTTGATGTCAAAAAGTGGAGGGAGACAGTGTACTTGAGTTGAGTGTCATGGGGGCTGATCAGCACTAGTCCTATGTTGCCACCCTCACTAGTGGAGAACCCATCCACATATAGTCTCCAACATGGTATAGTAAATGGTAGCTAGAGCACAAAGAGCTTTGGTGGAGTAGGAACAAGGGATTTGGGTAGCTCTAGTATTGGAGTGTGGTCTCCTGGGACCTGTGGAGCTGTCTCCAAGACATCAAGCCCTCTCGGGATAGTGTCTGGGCTTGCCTCATGGTGGGTGGAGGCATTATGCACTAAGTAGGCGAGCACAGGGGCACATGATACTTCTTCCTGGGATTCCCGTGGTGGCCTAGACTTCCATGACTCCTGTGGCAATATAGACTCCCGAGACTCATGTGGCGGTGTAGACTCGGCCACGAAGTCCGCAAGTGCTTGTGCTTTGATGGCCGCCTCAACTAGTATTGCACATCGAACACACATAATTCAATGGCCCATTTGAATAGTCAGTCAGACATGTCAAGCTTTCCTAGAATTCTCTTGAGTGGTTGATCTGTAACGACCACGATGGTATGGCTTTGAAAGTAGTAGCGTAGACGTCTGGTAGCAATGATAAGTGCAAGAGCCAACTTTTCAAGCTCCGAGTATCTTATATTTGCCCCTCGGAATGCCCTGCTTATATAGTGCATAGGCTTTTGGATGCCTCCATCCTCCCGGATAAGGATAGTGCTCACGACAGAGGATGAAGAGGAGTGCTAGAGATACAAGGTCTCTCTAAGTACATCACAAGAGAGCAGGGTGGTGTGACGAGGTAGGCCTTGAGCTTCTGGAAGGCCTCCTCTGCATCTGGTCCCCACTAGAAAGATTTACAGAGAATTTTGAAGAAAGGTAGGCACTTGTCTGCTAATTTTGAGACAAATCTGTTGAGGGCTGATATCCTCCCATTAAGGTGCTAGACCTTCTTCACTGAGGCAGGGGACTTCATCTCCAAGATAGCTCTAATCTTATATAGGTTGGCGTTAATGCCCCTTTTGTTGACCATAAAGCCTAAGAATTTTCCTGAACTAATGTCAAAGGCTCACTTTTTAGGATTCAGCTTCATCATGTAGGCTCTCAGTACATCAAAGGTCTCCTGGAGATGCATCACATGGTATGCCACAGTCATACTCTTCACCAACATATCATTTACATAGACCTCTATGGTCTTCCCGATCTAAGCCTCGAACATCATGTTCACGAGACGCTGATATGTGGCTTCGGTATTCTTGAATCCAAAGGGCATCACCCTATAACAATAGGTGCCCGTCAGGGTGATAAATGAAGTTTTCTCCTGGTTTGAAGGGACTATGCTGATTTGGTTGTACCCGGAGTAAGCAGCCAAAAAACTCAGGAGCTCGTGTCCTGTGGTGGCATCAATAAGGAGATCAATGCATGGGAGAGGATAGCTGTCTTTGGGGCAGGCTTTATTAAACTCTGTGAAGTCCACGTAGAGGCACCACTTCCCATTGACCTTCGTAACCATCACTACGTTGGATAGCTAGTCTAGGTAGGCTATCTTTCTTACTAAACCATTTTTTAGTAGTTTCTCCACTTCGGTTTCCATGGCTTGGCCTCTCTCAGTACTCACATTCCTCAGCTTCTGGCAGACGAGTTTGTACCTAGGATCAACGTTGAGTCGGTGGGAGGCCACTTCGGGGTCGATGCCCTCCAGATCTTCCTAGGACCAGGCGAAGAGATCTGTGTTTTACCTGAAGAAGTTTACCAGGTCGAATGCTTGCAGTTGGGAAAGTGAGGAACCTATATGGACTCTCCTCTCTAGAAGGCTCTCATCCACCACTACTAGCCGAAGTTCTTCTACTGGTTCCCCTCTCTTCAAAGTGTTGTCATCCCTTGGGTCAATTACTTCGACTTGGAGAGTCTCGTGTGACATTCTAGCTCTCATAGAGGCCACATAGCATTCCCGGGCAAAAACCTGGTCTCCTCTAGTCTCTCCAATCCCACTGGTGGTTGCGAAACAGAGGAGAAGGTGGTAGGTGGATAGCACTGCCCTTCTGTGATCAGCAACATGATGGAACCCAGGGATAAACCCTTCCCCCAAGAAGCCAACAAGGGGAGTCCTGACGAGTTACAATCTCTCCCTACCTAGATAGAGGATGCCAAAGGCTGGTGCAAATAGAATATCGACTGAGCTGTCGCTATCGACCAGAATTCTATTAACCTGGTAGTTGGCTACCATCAAGGTTAAGACTAGACGATCATCATGAGGGACTTGGATCCCCTCGAGATCCCTATCCGAGAAGGTGATGACCTCTTCATCCCCATGTCGGGGTGTCTTTATCGGGCGAGAATCATATGACTCTATCTGTCTGGCTTTCTAGGTGTGCATTTTTTTAGCAGAGTTGGAGTCACCTCTTCCTCCTAAACCTCCAAAGATAGTCTAGATCTCTCCAAGGGGTTGCTGGCAATCCTCCTGATTTTGGCCTGGTGGTGGAACCAGTTCTCGGCCAACAACATACTGTCGTAACTGACCACGCTGAATAAGCTCCTCGACTTGCCTCTTTAGCTCGAAGCAGTCGTCGGTGTCGTGGCCATGGTCACGGTGAAAACGAAAATACTTGCTTGAATTTTTGCGATTCGGTGTGGACTTCATTTTTTTTAGGCCAGAAGAGCGTGGGGTTATCCTATATCTGGAACAGGATGTGCTCCACCGAAATGTTGAGTGGTGTGAAAGGCTGTTGTTCTCTCTGGGGTACGAGACTGAGACGTTCCTTGACAGAGACTCTCTCGGTTCTCTTTCTTTTGTTCTCCACTTCTTGCTTGTCTTCGCGGGTGTCCTTCCTTTTTTCCCCTCCTTGGGAGGACTCATCTCGATGAGCCTTGGGGAAGTCCTTGGCATTCATGTACTTTTGTGCCTTTGACAGTAGCTCGGGCATGCTAGAGGGCAACTTTTTGAGAACAGAGAACATAAAACTAGAGAAGCGCAGACCTACAATGAAGGCGGTCAGGGCTACCTTGTCATCTGGCTCCTCAATCTGGAGAGCCTCCTCATTGAAACGAGTAAGGTAGCTTCTAAGACTTTCATCCCGGTCCTACTTAATGGTGAGCAGGTGGGTAACAGGCATCTAATGTCGGCGTCCCCCAATAAAGTGGGAGACGAAAGATTTACTCAGCTCCGCGAATGAGTGGATAGAAGAGGGTTTGATCTTTGTGAACCATTGTCGAGCAGACCCCTTCAAGATGGTGGGAAAGGCTCTACAAATGATCTCATCAGGCACATTGTGGAGTTGCATGAGAGACTTATCATACACATTGTGATTGTGATGGTGGTGCTTTGCTGGTGATGGTGGCACTGGTAGGCTAAGAGAGAAAGAACCTATGAATGTGTGGGTGTGTGTTCCGTTTTTGTTTGTGTGTGTATAGGGTGGGTTGCGCAAAGGGCGTATAAAAAGAGGGGGTCAGGCCCAAAAAGGGGGGATTTTCCCAAGAAAGGGGAGAGTTTGGGTGGGGGGCAGTGTTCGTAGAAGGGGAGAGCTAGAGGCTAGGGGCTTGTAAGAGAAAGAAGACGATAAAAGGGATACCTGGTAGGGAAAGAAGAGGAAGGTTGTGGCACAATGGTAGTGGCAGTGGCAATGGCTCTGGCTATGTCGCTGGCACTGGTGAGAGAGAGAGATAGAGAGAGAGAAAGTGAGGAGGAAAAGAGAAAAAGGAAAAAAAAAAGAGATGAAGAAAGGCGACTTGGCGTTTGAGTCTGACAGAAGAATAATGAGTGAGGTAAGTGATTGGTGATAATTTTGAGACGAAAAAAATGACTGAAATAAAATTTTAAGTATGAGTTATTTTATTATATAGATATGCATATATATAGAGAGAGAGAGAAAGAGAGAGAGAGAGTATCAGTGGTTCTTTAAATTTGAATTTAAAATTTATGTAAAAAAATTTATTAGAATATCTTCATTGATAGTAAATTAAAGAATAATAATTCACAAGTTAGGAAACTGATTTAAAGTTGTTTTCAATGAAGTATATTTTGAATTTTAAAAAAATAGTGGACTTAATTACTTATTAGTAAAATTAAAAACGGACTTATATTCAAATAAATTTTCTTGACGAACTAAACTCATTGTAAGTTCTTTAACGACGACTCACCCCCAATTTTTACTTCCAAAAAAAACTCACTCAGTCAATTTTTTTTTGGATTAGGTCCCTGTTGAAAAGTCAAAGTAATAGACATAATTAACACCCTTTAAAATTTACAAAAATAACAATAATGTTATCACCTAATTGAAACACATATTCTAAAAAACTATATCATTATAATGTATATTAATTTCTATAAACACAAATCATTAGACAAATACACTAAAAAAATAGTATATTTTTTTTCCATAAACACAGATCGTCAGGCAGGTACACTAAAATACAGATCGTCACATAGATACGCTAAACCGTAAGATAGGTACATAAATAGTTATGACAGTTACCTAAGAAGCCACCAACATCAAGAAATTAAAGAAGAAAATGGGGAAAGATGAAGAGCCCTTAAACCCAGCAACTGTGACGATGGAGTGCAAGTAATATGAAACAAATCTACATTTCTCATGCATATAATACGTTTCTGTGTCTTATTCAGGCAATGTTGTTCATGACCTCCTCAATCAATCTTCCTTTTGTAGTGTACAATGACCCACCCTCCGCCATGGCCATCCTATCTTTCTCTCTCATCTCCCTCACCTTCTTCCTAATTTCACTCTCACGGTCACCACCCATCATCAATCGCCTTATCCCACTCTATCAGATCAGCGCTCAAGATTTCTTGCTATTTCTTCCGTCGCATGACGACTCTATACAGACTTTCAAGAAGTCCTCCTCCGCTTCTTCGAACCGTCGATTCCATGGCTGCCTAAATTGGTTTCTTTTCTCTCTCTCACACAGCTGTTTCTTTTAATACTGATGTATCTATAATAGCTCAAATTTAAGCTGAAATCATGAGTGAAAAATAAATAATAAATATACAACTGTCCAGCCCCACCGCATACAAAATTTTTAAAACAAGGAAGACCTTTTTATATACTAGAAAAACTATCTCCGTTGAGCTTCATACTCACCATCATTGAATAGAGCAAGCTAAAGGTTGAATCACACCAGTCCCAGGCATAATGGCCCAATTAGACAAGAAGTTCAACACTTCATTACCTCCCTTTCTTTATTTTAATTTTTTTAGGCTGACCGAAAGGTAGACACATCGGACTTCAATCTATTCAAATTAGACCTAAATATCCAACAAATTTTATTCGAATTTGATGGAAGTCAAAAATCCAATCTAATCCTACCAAATTAACTAAAACTAAAGTTTACCATATTAAATTTAAATTTCCAATCAATTTCATTAAATAATTACCCAATGTTCTAACACATTTATCCATATGCATACCAAATTTGGATCAGAAATTAGCCCATATCAAAACCTATTATAATTGGTATACTGAATTAATATAATCAATCCTTGATTTAAAAAAAAAATAATACAATCAATCAATCAGAAATATCAATCCAGACACTATTAAAACTAATCAGAATCAGGTCAAACTTCCATCCTTTGCCTGGCCTATCAAGCTGAACCTTTTTTTTTTTTTTTTTTTTGGGGCTGTTGCTATCAACAAGGTGAACAGATCATGTCCCTCCACCCCACAGGAAAAGCTCGCAATAATAACTTGGAAGCATTGTGACGAGGACAGCTGGCGNTTTGACCAAAACCTAGACCACTGACAGGTAGTCTTGCATTCTTTCCTCCTTTGTTTCAAAATCTCTCTTTACGCAGTTGACTATCAGCTGCAAGTCACTGTAGGCTGTCAAGTAGAGGGCCACCATCTCCAATGTGAGCTTGAAGCCTGATATGAGGGCCTCATATTCAACTTGGATGTTTGATGTCACAAAATGGAGGGAGACAGTGTACTTGAGTTGAGTGTCATGGGGGCTGATCAGCACTAGTCCTACGTTGCCACCCTCACTAGTGGAGGACCCATCCACATATAGTCTCCAACATGGTATAGTAAATGGTAGCTAGAGCACAAAGAGCTTTGGTGGAGTAGAAACAAGGGATTTGGGTGGCTCTAGTATTGGAGTGTGGTCTCCTGGGACCTGTGGAGCTGTCTCCAAGACATCAAGCCCTCTCGGGATAGTGTCTGGGCTTGCCTCATGGTGGGTGGAGGCATTATGCACTAAGTAGGCGAGCACAGGGGCACATGATACTTCTTCCTGGGATTCCCGTGGTGGCCTAGACTTCCATGACTCCTGTGGCAATATAGACTCCCGAGACTCATGTGGCGGTGTAGACTCGGCCACGAAGTCCGCAAGTGCTTGTGCTTTGATGGCCGCCTCAACTAGTATTGCACATCGAACACACATAATTCAATGGCCCATTTGAATAGTCAGTCAGACATGTCAAGCTTTCCTAGAATTCTCTTGAGTGGTTGATCTGTAACGACCACGATGGTATGGCTTTGAAAGTAGTAGCGTAGACGTCTGGTAGCAATGATAAGTGCAAGAGCCAACTTTTCAAGCTCCGAGTATCTTATATTTGCCCCTCGGAATGCCCTGCTTATATAGTGCATAGGCTTTTGGATGCCTCCATCCTCCCGGATAAGGATAGTGCTCACGACAGAGGATGAAGAGGAGTGCTAGAGATACAAGGTCTCTCTAAGTACATCACAAGAGAGCAGGGTGGTGTGACGAGGTAGGCCTTGAGCTTCTGGAAGGCCTCCTCTGCATCTGGTCCCCACTAGAAAGATTTACAGAGAATTTTGAAGAAAGGTAGGCACTTGTCTGCTAATTTTGAGACAAATCTGTTGAGGGCTGATATCCTCCCATTAAGGTGCTAGACCTTCTTCACTGAGGCAGGGGACTTCATCTCCAAGATAGCTCTAATCTTATATAGGTTGGCGTTAATGCCCCTTTTGTTGACCATAAAGCCTAAGAATTTTCCTGAACTAATGTCAAAGGCTCACTTTTTAGGATTCAGCTTCATCATGTAGGCTCTCAGTACATCAAAGGTCTCCTGGAGATGCATCACATGGTATGCCACAGTCATACTCTTCACCAACATATCATTTACATAGACCTCTATGGTCTTCCCGATCTAAGCCTCGAACATCATGTTCACGAGACGCTGATATGTGGCTTCGGTATTCTTGAATCCAAAGGGCATCACCCTATAACAATAGGTGCCCGTCAGGGTGATAAATGAAGTTTTCTCCTGGTTTGAAGGGACTATGCTGATTTGGTTGTACCCGGAGTAAGCAGCCAAAAAACTCAGGAGCTCGTGTCCTGTGGTGGCATCAATAAGGAGATCAATGCATGGGAGAGGATAGCTGTCTTTGGGGCAGGCTTTATTAAACTCTGTGAAGTCCACGTAGAGGCACCACTTCCCATTGACCTTCGTAACCATCACTACGTTGGATAGCTAGTCTAGGTAGGCTATCTTTCTTACTAAACCATTTTTTAGTAGTTTCTCCACTTCGGTTTCCATGGCTTGGCCTCTCTCAGTACTCACATTCCTCAGCTTCTGGCAGACGAGTTTGTACCTAGGATCAACGTTGAGTCGGTGGGAGGCCACTTCGGGGTCGATGCCCTCCAGATCTTCCTAGGACCAGGCGAAGAGATCTGTGTTTTACCTGAAGAAGTTTACCAGGTCGAATGCTTGCAGTTGGGAAAGTGAGGAACCTATATGGACTCTCCTCTCTAGAAGGCTCTCATCCACCACTACTAGCCGAAGTTCTTCTACTGGTTCCCCTCTCTTCAAAGTGTTGTCATCCCTTGGGTCAATTACTTCGACTTGGAGAGTCTCGTGTGACATTCTAGCTCTCATAGAGGCCACATAGCATTCCCGGGCAAAAACCTGGTCTCCTCTAGTCTCTCCAATCCCACTGGTGGTTGCGAAACAGAGGAGAAGGTGGTAGGTGGATAGCACTGCCCTTCTGTGATCAGCAACATGATGGAACCCAGGGATAAACCCTTCCCCCAAGAAGCCAACAAGGGGAGTCCTGACGAGTTACAATCTCTCCCTACCTAGATAGAGGATGCCAAAGGCTGGTGCAAATAGAATATCGACTGAGCTGTCGCTATCGACCAGAATTCTATTAACCTGGTAGTTGGCTACCATCAAGGTTAAGACTAGACGATCATCATGAGGGACTTGGATCCCCTCGAGATCCCTATCCGAGAAGGTGATGACCTCTTCATCCCCATGTCGGGGTGTCTTTATCGGGCGAGAATCATATGACTCTATCTGTCTGGCTTTCTAGGTGTGCATTTTTTTAGCAGAGTTGGAGTCACCTCTTCCTCCTAAACCTCCAAAGATAGTCTAGATCTCTCCAAGGGGTTGCTGGCAATCCTCCAGATTTTGGCCTGGTGGTGGAACCAGTTCTCGGCCAACAACATACTGTCGTAACTGACCACGCTGAATAAGCTCCTCGACTTGCCTCTTTAGCTCGAAGCAGTCGTCGGTGTCGTGGCCATGGTCACGGTGAAAACGAAAATACTTGCTTGAATTTTTGCGATTCGGTGTGGACTTCATTTTTTTTAGGCCAGAAGAGCGTGGGGTTATCCTATATCTGGAACAGGATGTGCTCCACCGAAATGTTGAGTGGTGTGAAAGGCTGTTGTTCTCTCTGGGGTACGAGACTGAGACGTTCCTTGACAGAGACTCTCTCGGTTCTCTTTCTTTTGTTCTCCACTTCTTGCTTGTCTTCGCGGGTGTCCTTCCTTTTTTCCCCTCCTTGGGAGGACTCATCTCGATGAGCCTTGGGGAAGTCCTTGGCATTCATGTACTTTTGTGCCTTTGACAGTAGCTCGGGCATGCTAAAGGGCAACTTTTTGAGAACAGAGAACATAAAACTAGAGAAGCGCAGACCTACAATGAAGGCGGTCAGGGCTACCTTGTCATCTGGCTCCTCAATCTGGAGAGCCTCCTCATTGAAACGAGTAAGGTAGCTTCTAAGACTTTCATCCCGGTCCTACTTAATGGTGAGCAGGTGGGTAACAGGCATCTAATGTCGGCGTCCCCCAATAAAGTGGGAGACGAAAGATTTACTCAGCTCCGCGAATGAGTGGATAGAAGAGGGTTTGATCTTTGTGAACCATTGTCGAGCAGACCCCTTCAAGATGGTGGGAAAGGCTCTACAAATGATCTCATCAGGCACATTGTGGAGTTGCATGAGAGACTTATCATACACATTGTGATTGTGATGGTGGTGCTTTACTGGTGATGGTGGCACTGGTAGGCTAAGAGAGAAAGAACCTATGAATGTGTGGGTGTGTGTTCCGTTTTTGTTTGTGTGTGTATGGGGTGGGTTGCGCAAAGGGCGTATAAAAAGAGGGGGTCAGGCCCAAAAAGGGGAAAGTTTGGGTGGGGGGCAGTGTTCGTAGAAGGGGAGAGCTGGAGGCTAGGGGCTTGTAAGAGAAAGAAGACGATAAAAGGGATACCTGGTAGGGAAAGAAGAGGAAGGTTGTGGCACAATGGTAGTGGCAGTGGCAATGGCTCTGGCTATGTCGCTGGCACTGGTGAGAGAGAGATAGAGAGAGAGAAAGTGAGGAGGAAAAGAGAAAAAGGAAAAAAAAAAAAAAAAAAGAGAGATGAAGAAAGGCGACTTGGCGTTTGAGTCTGACAGAGGAATAATGGGTGAGGTAAGTGATTGGTGATAATTTTGAGAGGAAAAAAATGACTAAAATAAAATTTAAAGTATGAGTTATTTTATTATATAGATATGCATATATATATAGAGAAAGAGAGAAAGAGAGAGAGAGAGAGTATCAGTGGTTCTTTAAATTTGAATTTAAAATTTATGTAAAAAAATTTATTAGAATATCTTCATTGATAGTAAATTAAGGAATAATAATTCACAAGTTAGGAAACTGATTTAAAGTTGCTTTCAATGAAGTATATTTTGAATTTTAAAAAAATAGTGGACTTAATTACTTATTAGTAAAATTAAAAACGGACTTATATTCAAATAAATTTTCTTGACGAACTAAACTCATTGTAAGTTCTTTAACGACGACTAACCCCCAATTTTTACTTCCAAAAAAAACTCACTCAGTCAATTTTTTTTTGGATTAGGTCCCTGTTGAAAAGTCAAAGTAATAGACATAATTAACACCCTTTAAAATTTACAAAAATAACAATAATGTTATCACCTAATTGAAACACATATTCTAAAAAACTATATCATTATAATGTATATTAATTTCTATAAACACAAATCATTAGACAAATACACTAAAAAAATAGTATATTTTTTTTCCATAAACACAGATCGTCAGGCAGGTACACTAAAATACAGATCGTCACATAGATACGCTAAACCGTAAGATAGGTACATAAATAGTTATGACAGTTACCTAAGAAGCCACCAACATCAAGAAATTAAAGAAGAAAATGGGGAAAGATGAAGAGCCCTTAAACCCAGCAACTGTGACGATGGAGTGCAAGTAATATGAAACAAATCTACATTTCTCATCCATATAATACGTTTCTGTGTCTTATTCAGGCAATGTTGTTCATGACCTCCTCAATCAATCTTCCTTTTGTAGTGTACAATGACCCACCCTCCGCCATGGCCATCCTATCTTTCTCTCTCATCTCCCTCACCTTCTTCCTAATTTCACTCTCACGGTCACCACCCATCATCAATCGCCTTATCCCACTCTATCAGATCAGCGCTCAAGATTTCTTGCTATTTCTTCCGTCGCATGACGACTCTATACAGACTTTCAAGAAGTCCTCCTCCGCTTCTTCGAACCGTCGATTCCATGGCTGCCTAAATTGGTTTCTTTTCTCTCTCTCACACAGCTGTTTCTTTTAATACTGATGTATCTATAATAGCTCAAATTTAAGCTGAAATCATGAGTGAAAAATAAATAATAAATATACAACTGTCCAGCCCCACCGCATACAAAATTTTTAAAACAAGGAAGACCTTTTTATATACTAGAAAAACTATCTCCGTTGAGCTTCATACTCACCATCATTGAATAGAGCAAGCTAAAGGTTGAATCACACCAGTCCCAGGCATAATGGCCCAATTAGACAAGAAGTTCAACACTTCATTACCTCCCTTTCTTTATTTTATTTTTTTTAGGCTGACCGAAAGGTAGACACATCGGACTTCAATCTATTCAAATTAGACCTAAATATCCAACAAATTTTATTCGAATTTGATGGAAGTCAAAAATCCAATCTAATCCTACCAAATTAACTAAAACTAAAGTTTACCATATTAAATTTAAATTTCCAATCAATTTCATTAAATAATTACCCAATGTTCTAACACATTTATCCATATGCATACCAAATTTGGATCAGAAATTAGCCCATATCAAAACCTATTATAATTGGTATACTGAATTAATATAATCAATCCTTGATTTAAAAAAAAAATAATACAATCAATCAATCAGAAATATCAATCCAGACACTATTAAAACTAATCAGAATCAGGTCAAACTTCCATCCTTTGCCTGGCCTATCAAGCTGAACCTTTTTTTTTTTTTTTTCTGTGGGGCTGTTGCTATCAACAAGGTGAACAGATCATGTCCCTCCACCCCACAGGAAAAGCTCGCAATAATAACTTGGAAGCATTGTGACGAGGACAGCTGGCACACACACACAGTTCCAAACTTGCTCTACATAAGATTTGACCTAAAGTTAAACAACGAGATTTTCATTTGAGAAGAATTTGGGTATTAAATGCTATAGCAAGTTTAAAGTGTAAGCAGCTTAACACCGGAGCACAAAACATAGGTGACAAATAGCAACTAGTATATGACCAAATATGCGTCCCCACTATTCATAGCATAAGAATTTCTGACCAAAAGTTGACCAGCATCCCACCTCAATCAAATTTGATGATCTTTCAATCATTGATCAGCTGCATTTGCCAAGTAATCAAATCAGATGGCCAATAGTGTCATCATTACAAACAATGGTAACCAAAAATACCTGAGAAATGGCGAAAAGAGTATACGTTCTGGAATTTGTATAATACTAGCCCATATCCCAACTACCAAAATTGTTTAAATTTCATGATATATTTTGATACGTCAATGCTCAAGAAGTATCAGTCTGATCCAGTCTCATGTTTCAATATCACAACCTATTGAGTTGAGGAAAGATATGTTCCATGTTGAAGTGTTGTGCACCAATGTTGCGGCGAAGTCATTCAGAGGAACAAGCCACATGGGAGAGGAAGACATTAGGAGGGAGTAACATCACTTGTTTCAGCAAGGGTAATGTATTTCTATGTAAAATTCTTTTTAGAATGGAAGAATAAAATATAGATAGTTGAGCTACAAATGTTGTGGGTTAAAAGTGAAATCTTACTAGAAAGTTTCAAGGTAAAAGTAACACTTAATGATTTATGGAGTATAGTGCAATTATTTGTAAATAAAAATGCTGATACATATCAATATCATTGGTTTGAAAACTGCTTTAATTGATTACAGACAAACTTAGCACTTCCCTTGTCTTCCTCACTATTTCCTCTTATTTTTCAAACCCTACTTTTCTTTCAGCTTCAAAATTCTAGCTTGGTGTTCTAAAGCAAGTTTTCAAAAAAGAATTGAATTGGAACTTGATTTTACTTGAAGAATATCCTTTTTATTGGTTGGAACATGTCTACTTTCCTTGAATTTTAAACCTGAAGCTCATGCGCGGTCGGTATATGGCTTAAGTTGTTATTTGGTGTAAGAAGCATGGTTTCATGTAGCTTGGCATGAGTTATGCACCTTATATCCAGAGTCTACTTGGCACAAAGCATGAACTATATGACTTCAACATGTTAAGTCCAATTTGGTAGAGTTTGCAAGAGGTAGGGAGCGCAAAAACTAAGCTTAAGCTTTAGTTTTATATGACAGTTAAGTTGATGCAGTTATGAGCTTGTACTGCGTATGCTATAGGGTTTAAAAAAGTAGGTATGTCTAGGGATCATTGAGAAATGATCTTTAATGCCCCATGAGTGATTTATATCATGTTTTATGGATGTAAAAATGGATAAGCCATAGTAGGATCGAGCATAAGACGGATTAGGGTGAGTTTGGAGACAAGAAACAAGCTGAAAATATGGGGTTCGGATATATATAAACACATACCAGGGTGGACACTTTATGCAAGCCCTCTACACCTCCTTGCATCTTTTTCTTTAGAGGAAGTTAATTTTTGTATCGCAGAAGTTCTTTACTTGGACATGGTATTTTCATAGGTATTTATTGAGATGTGTTGGTGGCAGACCAAAACTGTCCTACAGTTATTGAACTTGTCTACCATCACAATTAGACTAAAACAGGACATGCAGCCAAGACAAATTGTGGTGTACCTCTTGCGGAAGGTTCCAGAGGTTTTATGGCCAAAAAGAAACCAGAAAAGACCAACGAGAATAATACCAGTTGTATATGTTAACACATTGTTAGGACACTGCCACTTCATGGCAGCTTGGAAGAATCAGTATACACAACCAGGAAACAAAGTACAAGATATTAAAGTCTGTACCTTTAGTAGAATGTTCATCCTGTGGTTTCATGGCTGGAAAGAGAAGAACTTCCTGTTTATCCAACAACATAAAACCGTAAATGAACAGGTATGGTGGAATATTTTGTTAAAATATTGTGATTCCAAGAGGAGAAAATAAAGAGGAGTTAGACGCAGAAAGAAAGTTCATGAAACAAAGGGAAACTAACCACATATGCATACCCCTACAGCCCCCCCAACGCAAAGAAAAAGTTAACAAAGAAACATACAGACCTTGATGTTCTGTGAATCTGTCAACAACATACAAAGGCGATCTATACCCAATCCCCAACCACCAGTTGGAGGCAACCCATATTCAAGGGATGTACAGAATGTCTCATCCAAAGCCATTGCTTCATCATCGCCTGATTGCCGGTCCTGAAATTGTTCACCAGAGTAAACCACTGGTTAAAGATGGTTAAAATGTTGATGCTATTAGACTGGCTATAATTTTTTAAGAAGAAAAATAATGCAAATAAGCAGGAAACAACTATGGCACACTTCCTCATTATTTGTGATACCTTGAGTTGATCAGCAAAACGCTGGCGTTGCACCACAGGATCATTCAATTCAGTGTATGCATTGCANCCCTCTACACCTCCTTGCATCTTTTTCTTTAGAGGAAGTTAATTTTTGTATCGCAGAAGTTCTTTACTTGGACATGGTATTTTCATAGGTATTTATTGAGATGTGTTGGTGGCAGACCAAAACTGTCCTACAGTTATTGAACTTGTCTACCATCACAATTAGACTAAAACAGGACNTCCTCTACACCTCCTTGCATCTTTTTCTTTAGAGGAAGTTAATTTTTATATCGCAGAAGTTCTTTACTTGGACATGGTATTTTCATAGGTATTTATTGAGATGTGNGATTTCTGCGATTCGGTGTGGACTTCATTTTTTTTAGGCCAGAAGAGCGTGGGGTTATCCTATATCTGGAACATGATGTGCTCCACCGAAATGTTGAGTGGTGTGAAAGGTTGTTGTTCTCTCTGGGGTACGAGACTGAGACGTTCCTTGACAGAGACTCTCTCGGTTCTCTTTCTTTTGTNTGTTGGTGGCAGACCAAAACTGTCCTACAGTTATTGAACTTGTCTACCATCACAATTAGACTAAAACAGGACATGCAGCCAAGACAAATTGTGGTGTACCTCTTGCGGAAGGTTCCAGAGGTTTTATGGCCAAAAANTCTCGATGAGCCTTGGGGAAGTCCTTGGCATTCATGTACTTTTGTGCCTTTGACAGTAGCTCGGGCATGCTAAAGGGCAACTTTTTGAGAACAGAGAACATAAAACTAGAGAAGCGCAGACCTACAATGANTGGAAGGTTCCAGAGGTTTTATGGCCAAAAAGAAACCAGAAACGACCAACGAGAATAATACCAGTTGTATATGTTAACACATTGTTAGGACGCTGCCACTTCATGGCAGCTTGGAAGAATCAGTATACACAACCAGGAAACAAAGTACAAGATATTAAAGTCTGTACCTTTAGTAGAATGTTCATCCTGTGGTTTCATGGCTGGAAAGAGAAGAACTTCCTGTTTATCCAACAACATAAAACCGTAAATGAACAGGTATGGTGGAATATTTTGTTAAAATATTGTGATTCCAAGAGGAGAAAATAAAGAGGAGTTAGACGCAGAAAGAAAGTTCATGAAACAAAGGGAAACTAACCACATATGCATACCCCTACAGCCCCCCCAACGCAAAGAAAAAGTTAACAAAGAAACATACAGACCTTGATGTTCTGTGAATCTGTCAACAACATACAAAGGCGATCTATACCCAATCCCCAACCACCAGTTGGAGGCAACCCATATTCAAGGGATGTACAGAATGTCTCATCCAAAGCCATTGCTTCATCATCGCCTGATTGCCGGTCCTGAAATTGTTCACCAGAGTAAACCACTGGTTAAAGATGGTTAAAATGTTGATGCTATTAGACTGGCTATAATTTTTTAAGAAGAAAAATAATGCAAATAAGCAGGAAACAACTATGGCACACTTCCTCATTATTTGTGATACCTTGAGTTGATCAGCAAAACGCTGGCGTTGCACCACAGGATCATTCAATTCAGTGTATGCATTGCAAACCTGTCCAATTACACAAAAAAATGGAAAGAAACACACATTAAAGCCCGTATACTAGGCATGAAATAAAATATTTAGAACTAGAATTCTTTCTTTGGCATCACATACTTCATGCTTGTTGATAAACAACTCGAAACGTTCCGTCAAGCCTGGTTTTGCCCTATGCCACTTTGCCAACGGACTCATTATCTCTGGATGGTTAATGATGAAAGCAGGATTTACACATGTCTCCTCCAGAAAGTGGCCCACTAGCTGCCCTCAAAGAAATGTCATTAATCATAAACAAAGTTAGCTTCGGTCATGAGTCCAAATTAAAAGAAACATAGCCAGTAGAAATTATAAACTGTAAATCTGTGATCGCAAGGCAAAAGCTTCATAATTTGAATTTAGCCAAAAGAGAGAAGAATGTTTTGTTCCAAGATAAATTCATAACTTACGTAAAAGAAACAAAATAACAACAAAAAGAAAAACAATTCACTTTCATAACTTTGTTTTTGCAGGGAGTTTACTCTATAACTACTACATACAATTTAATACTCTGACCATTTTTTATGTGTATGTTATGAACGTATATAAGTTTACAAACGTGCACACACACAGAGGTGAATGCACATAAATAATTTTGTATCATGCTTTAGACTTGGTGGCCATGTGCGTGTAAGTTTTTTATACATAGATGTTTGCTATTAGGACATAAGTTGCAACCATTGATTGGAAAATTGATGTACGGAGGACAAAACACAGGATCTGTAGAATATATCCAAGCAACCAAACACCAAAACATGCTGAAAACATTTTCAGAACACATATACCTTTTAAGAATATAGCTTAATAAGAAGGCATTATTATAAATTACAAATCGTATGAAAATGTAGTTAAGACTCTAGTTTCACAAAAAAAGTACTGAAATGAAGGCTAGTCAAACCACACATCGACCTCACATATCAGAATCTATCCCTCATCCCCCTGAATCCCTTCTTTTATTCTACAATGACAAGGAGTCCTGGCATGAAAGGGGGACAAAGGTAGAAGTGGAACACATGATAATTAATCCCCAGCAGACATCCACTCGTCAACATTAACTGATAGACAAGCCTTCCCCATAATTGAGCTACAACTCTTTTAAGTTTTTGTTACTGCTACTGCAGAATCAACAATCAGTCAGTCAGAAACTACCATAACGATTTACTAAAATCCATCAGCCATCAGCCATCAGCCATCAGATGAGTAATAGCTTGCGAAGTATCCCTATGGACATGGGTGCAGGTGCAGTATTTATAAAAAAGAAAAGATAAGGAAAACAAAAGAGAGGAAACAATCTACCATCCACTAAGACTATGATATCAAATAAAAAGCACTACAACGGCACTCTTTGTGCACGGAAAAGAGTGCCATTTCCTTCACTCCATAGGAGTTACCTAGGAAGAGGGACACTTCACTTTGGACAAAGTGTCAATGTCAGACATGTCTAAGACATGGACACGCTTTGGACACATTAAAATGAGTGTCCGATTTTTTTATTGTTAAATTTTTTTCAAGACACGTTGGGACATGCTCAGGATACGTAGTGAGGACATGTTTTGAAATTTATTTCTAATTTTTTGAGAACTTTTCAAATAATTTTATAATTAAAAGTCATTTTTGTAATTTTAAAGGAATATGAGTAACAATCATAATCATATGAAAGTAATGGGAGAAAAAAAAATGTGGTAACAAAAATAGGACTCTTGAAAATTGATGAAAATTAATGTTAAAGTGGAATATTTTTTAAAATAAAAGTTATAGTAGTCACTAATTGTTGGATCATGAATGTTGTGAATTTTTAGAATTAGGTAAATGATGAATTAAAAGATTATCATGATAATATTTTTATTTTATCACATGATTAGATTATATATATATATATATACACACACACACATATTATTTAACGAATTATTAACGTGTCCATGTTCTACTTTTTTGAAAAATTTCGTGTCGGAATGTCCGTGTCGTGTTGTGTCGTATCTCTGTCCCATATCCTCTTAAGGTGTTACAAACTTCCGGGTGACCCCACCTTGATGCCAGTGCAACCACCTGAGCAATACAAGTGACCTAAAGCACATAGGCAACAGTCAGCAGGATGCCCATAATGTTGGTGACGTAAGTTTTTGAGTGCTCCTCTGGGGGTCCGAGGCAGCCACCTGGGCGCTTTCCTCAGAAACTGGGCAATACCGAAACAACTGAATATAAACTCAAAACCACCACGACTAGAAGATTCCAACAAAGATTAACGAGCAGGCTAAACGCTAAATTTTAACATTTTTGTTCCTGATATCTTGCAATGAGAATGGTTTTTAGCATAGGGATGGAACAGAGATCAGTGAATTTACTTTGTCCAACAAACGAGTTGTTGTCTGCGGAGGGGGGCATTTGATATCAAACTTTGCACATGCGTCGACCAAATACTTGTTAGCTTCATCACTCGAGAGATCCTTGGGTATGCTGAGATTTGCCATCTTCTCCAACTCTTCTATCATATCAATCCTCCTGCAAAAATATAAAAGGCATATATAAGTTTTTCTATATGACAATCTTTCCCTACGCGTTAAGGGAAAAATGACATGGACAACAGTTCAATCCAGAGACCTGAAAGGGGGAGTGAAGTCAATCTCAATTATATCATTCTCCAACCCATTCGCATGATATTCAATTTTATAGCCACCTGTAAGTTCTTTGACCATCCCTGTTCAAATTTAACTTCGTCAAAAACCTGGAGATTAACNTCAATCCAGAGACCTGAAAGGGGGAGTGAAGTCAATCTCAATTATATCATTCTCCAAACCATTCGCATGATATTCAATTTTATAGCCACCTGTAAGTTCTTTGACCATCCCTGTTNCATATATATATATATATATACACACATATTATTTAACGAATTACTAACGTGTCCATGTTCTACTTTTTTGAAAAATTTCGTGTCGGAATGTCCGTGTTGTGTTGTGTCGTATCTCTGTCCCATATCCTCTTAAGGTGTTACAAACTTCCGGGTGACCCCACCTTGATGCCAGTGCAAGCACCTGAGCAATACAAGTGACCTAAAGCACATAGGCAACAGTCAGCAGGATGCCCATAATGTTGGTGACGTAAGTTTTTGAGTGCTCCTCTGGGGGTCCGAGGCAGCCACCTGGGCGCTTTCCTCAGAAACTGGGCAATACCGAAACAACTGAATATAAACTCAAAACCACCACGACTAGAAGATTCCAACAAAGATTAACGAGCAGGCTAAACGCTAAATTTTAACATTTTTGTTCCTGATATCTTGCAATGAGAATGGTTTTTAGCATAGGGATGGAACAGAGATCAGTGAATTTACTTTGTCCAACAAACGAGTTGTTGTCTGCGGAGGGGGGCATTTGATATCAAACTTTGCACATGCGTCGACCAAATACTTGTTAGCTTCATCACTCGAGAGATCCTTGGGTATGCTGAGATTTGCCATCTTCTCCAACTCTTCTATCATATCAATCCTCCTGCAAAAATATAAAAGGCATATATAAGTTTTTCTATATGACAATCTTTCCCTACGCGTTAAGGGAAAAATGACATGGACAACAGTTCAATCCAGAGACCTGAAAGGGGGAGTGAAGTCAATCTCAATTATATCATTCTCCAAACCATTCGCATGATATTCAATTTTATAGCCACCTGTAAGTTCTTTGACCATCCCTGTTCAAATTTAACTTCGTCAAAAACCTGGAGATTAACATTCTTGACAAAAAAATTAAACTCACATAAAAGGTTATGCATGTTTGCATCTCAAATTTGCCACTCACCACTCAACATTTTTTCAGTTAGCTCCATCAAGTCATTGTAGTCTGCAAAAGCCATATAAAACTCGCATGTAGTGAACTCAGGATTATGAGTCAAGTCAATCCCTTCATTCCTGAACTGTTTTCCTATCTCATACACACGGTCCAGCCCACCAACAACTAGCTCCTTAAGGTATAGTTCAGGTGCAATGCGCATGAACAGCTTCATATTCAAATCATTGTGATGGGTCACAAATGGACGGGCAGCTGCTCCCCCAGCAATCATGTTCATCATGGGTGTCTCAACCTTGGGGTGAGAAAATATCATAATCAGCAAGAGAAAGAAAATGAAGCTAAGCTAGAAAAAAAACTAATGCCATCAAGACAATTAGCTCAACCAATAGAAACTTTGATTTGTAACACGGGCACAAGAGTCAACATACACAAGGAGGTCCAACACATCAGAAGAATCCAATTTTTGATTCTCTCAGTAAATAAGTCAGATTGGCTGCTTTATAAATTTTGATAGCTGGTTGGCCAATTTGCAAATTCTTTGGGAATTCATGTGTGCAAAAATAAATAAATAAATAAAGTCAGGCTACTCTAAAGTAAAAGTCTCAAGTGACAAAAAAAACAGATCAGCTGGTAAAATCAGTCTTTAGCCACTCATTTCAAAATTCAAACAAATGAGCACTGTTCAAAAAGGAGTTCTAGTGACAGTAGCCAAGGAAAGCTCAATAGGAGTAGAAAGATCGAGGACCTCCCTCTCTGGTGCAACTCTTCTTCGCATACTATTATGGTTTTCATGCAGCAGGATCTATGGTCTCCAACAAGAAAAGATTGGGCCCTCAAAAGGCGTCCCTTCTTTCCACCATCAAACTGACTCTCCTCTTCCTCCTCGAGTGAGGATCCTAAGAGCAGAAAACTGAAGACGATAATCACCTGTCACTTTTTTTTTTTTTTTCCAAATTGGGATTTTTCAAATGCCCCTTTGACCCTTCATTAAAAAGGTTTGAAAGCCTTTAGAAAGGGAATGTCTTTGCCACTACAAACAACGTATCCAAAAGTTGCAAGCAACCAAAGAACTCGAAGTGTTAAACTGTAGAACTTAAAGAGTTATGAGTTCGGATTAGAGGCTATTGAGCCAAAAATGCCAAAGGTTAGGTCTACCTCCAATCAACCAACCTAACACACACCCAAGATTAATAAGGGACCAAACTAGATAATTACCCTATAGCCAAAGCACTTCTAAACGATGACCTGGACATATGTTTCCAAGCTCGCACCGACATGGGCTATGGCAGCGTTGTATACAAATCATAGAAAAAAATTGGATAAATAACTTACCTCCAAGAAATCAAGATTATCAAGAAACCTTCTAATAAAAGAAATAATCTTTGCCCGGGTCTTGAATATTTGTCGAACCTCCAAGTTCAACATCAAATCCAAGTAACGTTGACGATATCGAGTTTCCTAGCATTAAAGACATAACTTCATTAGCCACAACAAGAAAATAGAGAGAGAGAGAGAGAGAGCACAACGACGATAACTGAAGTAATTGCTGGAATATTATTTCATACCTGATCTTTTAGTATATAAGTTCCAGGATTTCTGCCCCTTCCTGGAAGCCACAAATCAGTTTTCTGCACAGAGAAGATGTTTTCATGTCAACAAAGAATCCAGTCAGCATTAAATCTGTCAACAAACAAAATATGTTCACCTTCACACTGGCATTTTCTGAACCAGCAGCAACTTTTTGCCTGGGCATCATATGAAGACAATGGGATAAAACTACAACTGATTTTGGAAAGATACTCAGCTCTCCCCTTTTGCTTTTCCCTGAAAGAACCGAAAAAAGGTCAAGAAAAGACAGGCAGAATAAGGAACAGTTGCAAGTCATTCAACAAAAAAAAAAATGAGTTCTATAGGATATTCTGCACAGAACTATATTAGCCAAAGGATCTACTGCAACATACCCTAAAAAATTAATGAATACATTTGACTTCAGGGCGATCAATAGGAACAACATGATGGCCAGATCTTCCAAAAAACAGAAGAATAAAAGATATTTCTATACCTACCAAATATTTCAGGGACTTTTTTGGGGATTCTGCTGTAGAGTCCTCAGGTACCCTAAAAGCACAAGGAAGCCACATGCATTTGCTTATTGTGAAGGAAAACTTCTGAGAGTATTTGGATGCAGGTCATCGATCAAGACTTGAGAGGGACAGAAGTGAGTTTTGAGCTAAGACCAGTTTTTTGCTTCAAAACCTTTTACTACCTTCAGCTTTAAACTAACAAGCAAATATCAACATTTTCCAGTTTAAGTGGAAGTATTACTAAGTCAGTGTTAGGACACTTTTCAGCAGCTTTCGTATGTTGAGATTGATAGAATTCCTTCTAATCTTTCTGGAACGCACAAAATCTTTCAAAACTAGAATTTTTGAGTTTGTCAAAAATTTTAGGCTCTATTTGGTTTGCATCTCAAAAAATGTTTTTCTATTTTTGGAAATAGTTTTTGGGAGAAGAGTTATTTGGCCAACTGTTTTTGAGGACAAAAAGTAGATAGATTTAGAGAACAAGTTAAGACAATTTTGTGTGTTATTAAAAACAACTGCCCTGATTGGTTTGGGTCTCAAAAAATAGTATTCGAAAACTATTTTTGAGAAGAGTTTTAGAAAATTATTTTTGATATTTTTTGTGTCACAAAACTTATTTGGTTATATGATTCTTTTTACAGAATATAAAACAGTAAAACTTGTTTGGACAGCAATCCAAAAAACAATGAAAACAGAAATGTGGTGATAGTGGAAGTGTGATTGTGATGTGATGGTGGTGGTATGGTGGACGTGGTGGTGGTGGTGGTGTGGTGGCTGGTGGAAGTGTGGTGGTGGTGTTTTTTAAATTCTGAAAAAGTTTCCAAAAAATCACAAAATAGTTATAACTTGTTTTCTAAATTTAACCACTTTTTGTTTTCAATTTCCAAAAAACAAAAACAAAAAACGACCGGCCTCACAGCTTTTCTCCCAGAAACTGTTTTCAAAAACAGAAAACAATTTTTATATACAAACTAAACAAGATCCTTTTCCAGAATTTCGAAACTACCACCAACAACAGCAACAACACCACCACCCCATTTTTATTTTCATTGTTTTTTAGGTTATTGTCCAAACAATTTTACTATTTTTTATTCCGTAGAACTGTTTTTGAAATCATTCACCAAACAAGTTCTGCGACACAAAAAATACCAAAATACACTTTTTTAAAACTCTTTCCGACAACTGCCAAACAAGACCTTAGTTTTCCTTAGATTAGCACATAATCTTAACAAATTGTAATTAAGAAATTGAGGGGCCTTTACAATTCTATGCTTCTATGGATCCCTAAATTGTAAATTTGAAGCAATAAGTACCATACATGATTCAATGATTGCCCAATTACATAAGAAAATCGAAAAAATATGCGTCTTCTCCTGGAGATCGTCTCCTCTACCGACTGAGAGCTCTCCGGCAAATTGCTTCAGATCTAATTTTTTTTTTTTTTTAGATCTAGATTTTTTTCAAATCTAGATCATCCTTTACTGTTCAATCTATTGGACCATTGGTCACGTGGCCACAACCAACACAAGTTGAGCATTGGGGTCAGCCTCCATTAATGGTTGCTATGACAACTTCAAATCTAGAATTTTTTTCGACGGCAGAAAATCTCTTCTCCTTTTTATATTTTTTTTTATTTTACCAAAGTTTAATATATTAAAAAACATTATATAAAACACTCGATTCAAAGAAATTTTACTGTTTTCTGTTCAGTAAAATTATTTTTGAAATCATATAACCAAACAAGTTTTTCGATACAAAAATACCATAACACACTTTTCTAAAACTTTTCNAAAGTTTTTCGATACAAAAATACCAGAACACACTTTTCTAAAGAACATGTTTTCAGATATTATTTTCTGAGATGCAATCTAAACAAACCAATATTTTTCACACAATTATATCCTATTGTTCATTGATTTACAAATATTGGCAGGTATCAAAAACACAGAAAAACCAAAAGGGTCACAACCTTGGAACCACGAGAAAATTATGAGCACGTAAACAAGAAAAGGGACAAATGCGAATTTTTTCACTCAATTCTAGAAAACCAACACAATGGCATTAAGGTAAGTTCAACATTAGCTGAAGTCTTATTTTTTGTTCGTACTAGGTCAATACACCAGTTGGATTTCTCCATAGCTGGGCAACCATTAGGGTGAAGAGAACCATCACGACAATCATCAAAACTCATTGAGACTCCCAAGCAAATGGTGAGCAAACTTGTCAATAGTAGGATTTAGATTGATTTTTTAATCAAATCCAATTTGAATCTCATCCAATTATCCAAGAAATTTAATTTTTTTAGTCCAGATCAAAATCTAATGAAAATTGAACATTTGATCACAAAATTGTATATATGCATTGATTGATAACAATTGGATTAAATTTTGGTATATACAAACCTGAATCCGAGAAATATGATAGACCATATTCAAATTCGGAGTCAAATAATTGGTCAAAAATATCAAATTCCAAATTATTTCGTATTTGGAACAAATCAAATATGTCAATATTAATCACTACTGTTGGAATTTGATCATCAAACCTTTATATTTTCTATAATACAATACCAGAAATTTTTTCATACTTTTCAAATGGTGGCAAACTCCTCAAAAATTTAAATTTCTTGTTTTTTGATAGTAAACAATAATATCATTAATAATATAAAAGATTCCAAAAGTTAGTCAATAGTGGACCAGTATTCCAAACCAAAGACAAATCAAAAAAGAAAATTATACGCAAAGAAAACAAAACTACATTCCACATAATCCTTTCCAACTAGAGGTAATGCAAAAAAAATGAATATCGTCAAATTACTTTGACACAGAAGCCCACAGAGAAGTCAAGAAAATGAACAAAAATTTAAATTTATCAAAATTTAAAAAAAAAAAACCCTCAAACTTCTTAAACTGGAGTAAGAACTGGTGCCCCTAATGCCCCCACCCCTGTGTTCGGCATTGCTAGTGGTATAATTTCATTAATGTTTAGAAGTTATAAAGTACAAGGGTACGATGGTAACTTCTAGAGTTGAAGGACATTGATTGTTGTTACAGTCCATCAGTCTTAAAATGAATAAAGTGTTAGTAATAAGTCAATATTCAATAAGCTGGTGGTATACTGTNTAGGAACAACATGATGGCCAGATCTTCCAAAAAACAGAAGAATAAAAGATATTTCTATACCTACCAAATATTTCAGGGACTTTTTTGGGGATTCTGCTGTAGAGTCCTCAGGTACCCTAAAAGCACAAGGAAGCCACATGCATTTGCTTATTGTGAAGGAAAACTTCTGAGAGTATTTGGATGCANGTTATTCACATTAACAAAGGCCAACAGTACTTTAGGTGGATTTTTTTTCTAGTGCATGGGTCTTAATATGGATCAAGTGGGTTTTAGGTCATTATATGACCTGCTTTAATGNAGAGTCCTCAGGTACCCTAAAAGCACAAGGAAGCCACATGCATTTGCTTATTGTGAAGGAAAACTTCTGAGAGTATTTGGATGCAGGTCATCGATCAAGACTTGAGAGGGACAGAAGTGAGTTTTGAGCTAAGACCAGTTTTTTGCTTCA
This sequence comes from Ilex paraguariensis, assembly GCA_963454935.2. NCBI lineage: Eukaryota > Viridiplantae > Streptophyta > Magnoliopsida > Aquifoliales > Aquifoliaceae > Ilex > Ilex paraguariensis. Next base: position 174,619 of record CAUOFW020009335.1, read on the forward strand.
AAACCTTTTACTACCTTCAGCTTTAAACTAACAAGCAAATATCAACATTTTCCAGTTTAAATGGAAGTATTACTAAGTCAGTGTTAGGACACTTTTCAGCAGCTTTCTTATGTTGAGATTGATAGAATTCCTTCTAATCTTTCTGGAACGCACAAAATCTTTCAAAACTAGAATTTTTGAGTTTGTCAAAAATTTTAGGCTCTATTTGGTTTGCATCTCAAAAAATGTTTTTCTATTTTTGGAAATAGTTTTTGGGAGAAGAGTTATTTGGCCAACTGTTTTTGAGGACAAAAAGTAGATAGATTTAGAGAACAAGTTAAGACAATTTTGTGTGTTATTAAAAACAACTGCCCTGATTGGTTTGGGTCTCAAAAAATAGTATTCGAAAACTATTTTTGAGAAGAGTTTTAGAAAATTATTTTTGATATTTTTTGTGTCACAAAACTTATTTGGTTATATGATTCTTTTTACAGAATATAAAACAGTAAAACTTGTTTGGACAGCAATCCAAAAAACAATGAAAACAGAAATGTGGTGATAGTGGAAGTGTGATTGTGATGTGATGGTGGTGGTATGGTGGACGTGGTGGTGGTGGTGGTGTGGTGGCTGGTGGAAGTGTGGTGGTGGTGTTTTTTAAATTCTGAAAAAGTTTCCAAAAAATCACAAAATAGTTATAACTTGTTTTCTAAATTTAACCACTTTTTGTTTTCAATTTCCAAAAAACAAAAACAAAAAACGACCGGCCTCACAGCTTTTCTCCCAGAAACTGTTTTCAAAAACAGAAAACAATTTTTATATACAAACTAAACAAGATCCTTTTCCAGAATTTCGAAACTACCACCAACAACAGCAACAACACCACCACCCCATTTTTATTTTCATTGTTTTTTAGGTTATTGTCCAAACAATTTTACTATTTTTTATTCCGTAGAACTGTTTTTGAAATCATTCACCAAACAAGTTCTGCAACACAAAAAATACCAAAATACACTTTTTTAAAACTCTTTCCGACAACTGCCAAACAAGACCTTAGTTTTCCTTAGATTAGCACATAATCTTAACAAATTGTAATTAAGAAATTGAGGGGCCTTTACAATTCTATGCTTCTATGGATCCCTAAATTGTAAATTTGAAGCAATAAGTACCATACATGATTCAATGATTGCCCAATTACATAAGAAAATCGAAAAAATATGCGTCTTCTCCTGGAGATCGTCTCCTCTACCGACTGAGAGCTCTCCGGCAAATTGCTTCAGATCTAATTTTTTTTTTTTTTTAGATCTAGATTTTTTTCAAATCTAGATCATCCTTTACTGTTCAATCTATTGGACCATTGGTCACGTGGCCACAACCAACACAAGTTGAGCATTGGGGTCAGCCTCCATTAATGGTTGCTATGACAACTTCAAATCTAGAATTTTTTTCGACGGCAGAAAATCTCTTCTCCTTTTTATATTTTTTTTTATTTTACCAAAGTTTAATATATTAAAAAACATTATATAAAACACTCGATTCAAAGAAATTTTACTGTTTTCTGTTCAGTAAAATTATTTTTGAAATCATATAACCAAACAAGTTTTTCGATACAAAAATACCATAACACACTTTTCTAAAACTTTTCTAAAAAACATGTTTTCAGATATTATTTTCTGAGATGCAATCTAAACAAACCCATATTTTTCACACAATTATATCCTATTGTTCATTGATTGACAAATATTGGCAGGTATCAAAAACACAGAAAAACCAAAAGGGTCACAACCTTGGAACCACGAGAAAATTATGAGCACGTAAACAAGAAAAGGGACAAATGCGAATTTTTTCACTCAATTCTAGAAAACCAACACAATGGCATTAAGGTAAGTTCAACATTAGCTGAAGTCTTATTTTTGGTTCGTACTAGGTCAATACACCAGTTGGATTTCTCCATAGCTGGGCAACCATTAGGGTGAAGAGAACCATCACGACAATCATCAAAACTCATTGAGACTCCCAAGCAAATGGTGAGCAAACTTGTCAATAGTAGGATTTAGATTGATTTTTTAATCAAATCCAATTTGAATCTCATCCAATTATCCAAGAAATTTAATTTTTTTAGTCCAGATCAAAATCTAATGAAAATTGAACATTTGATCACAAAATTGTATATATGCATTGATTGATAACAATTGGATTAAATTTTGGTATATACAAACCTGAATCCGAGAAATATGATAGACCATATTCAAATTCGGAGTCAAATAATTGGTCAAAAATATCAAATTCCAAATTATTTCGTATTTGGAACAAATCAAATATGTCAATATTAATCACTACTGTTGGAATTTGATCATCAAACCTTTATATTTTCTATAATACAATACCAGAAATTTTTTCATACTTTTCAAATGGTGGCAAACTCCTCAAAAATTTAAATTTCTTGTTTTTTGATAGTAAACAATAATATCATTAATAATATAAAAGATTCCAAAAGTTAGTCAATAGTGGACCAGTATTCCAAACCAAAGACAAATCAAAAAAGAAAATTATACGCAAAGAAAACAAAACTACATTCCACATAATCCTTTCCAACTAGAGGTAATGCAAAAAAAATGAATATCGTCAAATTACTTTGACACAGAAGCCCACAGAGAAGTCAAGAAAATGAACAGAAATTTAAATTTATCAAAATTTAAAAAAAAAAAACCCTCAAACTTCTTAAACTGGAGTAAGAACTGGTGCCCCTAATGCCCCCACCCCTGTGTTCGGCATTGCTAGTGGTATAATTTCATTAATGTTTAGAAGTTATAAAGTACAAGGGTACGATGGTAACTTCTAGAGTTGAAGGACATTGATTGTTGTTACAGTCCATCAGTCTTAAAATGAATAAAGTGTTAGTAATAAGTCAATATTCAATAAGCTGGTGGTATACTGTTATTCACATTAACAAAGGCCAACAGTACTTTAGGTGGATTTTTTTTCTAGTGCATGGGTCTTAATATGGATCAAGTGGGTTTTAGGTCATTATATGACCTGCTTTAATGGAACTAATATCTTCCTCAGTCAAAATTTTCAGATTTCCAATTTTTGAGTTGAAGTCAAATATAAGTACGAATACACCCCTTACCAACCTAAAACCCAAAAAAAAAAAAAAAAAAAATGGAAGTAGAAATAGGAGTCCAGAAGCATATACATATAACTTTGCTTCTCCATTCATCCCCCTGCAACATTTCTTCTACCTCTACAAACCTAACCTATAAGCTTGCCACAACCACACATCGTAAAACCAACTATTGGCGACATTATATCAAGTTTCTCTCTCTCTCTCTCTCTCTCTCTCTCTCTCTCTCTCTCTCATTTAAGGTGTTAGAGCTTAAGGGATCATAGATTCTAGCCCAATCAATCTTTAAATTNATGGAAGTATTACTAAGTCAGTGTTAGGACACTTTTCAGCAGCTTTCTTATGTTGAGATTGATAGAATTCCTTCTAATCTTTCTGGAACGCACAAAATCTTTCAAAACTAGAATTTTTGAGTTTGTCAAAAATTTTAGGCTCTATTTGGTTTGCATCTCAAAAAATGTTTTTCTATTTTTGGAAATAGTTTTTGGGAGAAGAGTTATTTGGCCAACTGTTTTTGAGGACAAAAAGTAGATAGATTTAGAGAACAAGTTAAGACAATTTTGTGTGTTATTAAAAACAACTGCCCTGATTGGTTTGGGTCTCAAAAAATAGTATTCGAAAACTATTTTTGAGAAGAGTTTTAGAAAATTATTTTTGATATTTTTTGTGTCACAAAACTTATTTGGTTATATGATTCTTTTTACAGAATATAAAACAGTAAAACTTGTTTGGACAGCAATCCACAAAACAATGAAAACAGAAATGTGGTGATAGTGGAAGTGTGGTTGTGATGTGATGGTGGTGGTATGGTGGACGTGGTGGTGGTGGTGGTGTGGTGGCAAGTGATGGGTGGTGGAAGTGTAGTGGCTGGTGGAAGTGTGGTGGTGGTGTTTTTTAAATTCTGAAAAAGTTTCCAAAAAATCACAAAATAGTTATAATTTGTTTTCTAAATTTAACCACTTTTTGTTTTCAATTTCCAAAAAACAAAAACAAAAAACAACCGGCCTCACAGCTTTTCTCCCGGAAACTGTTTTCAAAAACAGAAAACAATTTTTATATACAAACTAAACAAGATCCTTTTCCAGAATTTCGAAACTACCACCAACAACAGCAACAACAACACCACCACCCCATTTTTATTTTCATTGTTTTTTAGGTTATTGTCCAAACAATTTTACTATTTTTTATTCCGTAGAACTGTTTTTGAAATCATTCACCAAACAAGTTCTGCGACACAAAAAATACCAAAATACACTTTTTTAAAACTCTTTCCGACAACTGCCAAACAAGACCTTAGTTTTCCTTAGATTAGCACATAATCTTAACAAATTGTAATTAAGAAATTGAGGGGCCTTTACAATTCTATGCTTCTATGGATCCCTAAATTGTAAATTTGAAGCAATAAGTACCATACATGATTCAATGATTGCCCAATTACATAAGAAAATCGAAAAAATATGCGTCTTCTCCTGGAGATCGTCTCCTCTACCGACTGAGAGCTCTCCGGCAAATTGCTTCAGATCTAATTTTTTTTTTTTTTTAGATCTAGATTTTTTTCAAATCTGGATCATCCTTTACTGTTCAATCTATTGGACCATTGGTCACGTGGCCACAACCAACACAAGTTGAGCATTGGGGTCAGCCTCCATTAATGGTTGCTATGACAACTTCAAATCTAGAATTTTTTTCGACGGCAGAAAATCTCTTCTCCTTTTTATATTTTTTTTTATTTTACCAAAGTTTAATATATTAAAAAACATTATATAAAACACTCGATTCAAAGAAATTTTACTGTTTTCTGTTCAGTAAAATTATTTTTGAAATCATATAACCAAAAAAGTTTTTCGATACAAAAATACCAGAACACACTTTTCTAAAGAACATGTTTTCAGATATTATTTTCTGAGATGCAATCTAAACAAACCAATATTTTTCACACAATTATATCCTATTGTTCATTGATTTACAAATATTGGCAGGTATCAAAAACACAGAAAAACCAAAAGGGTCACAACCTTGGAACCACGAGAAAATTATGAGCACGTAAACAAGAAAAGGGACAAATGCGAATTTTTTCACTCAATTCTAGAAAACCAACACAATGGCATTAAGGTAAGTTCAACATTAGCTGAAGTCTTATTTTTTGTTCGTACTAGGTCAATACACCAGTTGGATTTCTCCATAGCTGGGCAACCATTAGGGTGAAGAGAACCATCACGACAATCATCAAAACTCATTGAGACTCCCAAGCAAATGGTGAGCAAACTTGTCAATAGTAGGATTTAGATTGATTTTTTAATCAAATCCAATTTGAATCTCATCCAATTATCCAAGAAATTTAATTTTTTTAGTCCAGATCAAAATCTAATGAAAATTGAACATTTGATCACAAAATTGTATATATGCATTGATTGATAACAATTGGATTAAATTTTGGTATATACAAACCTGAATCCGAGAAATATGATAGACCATATTCAAATTCGGAGTCAAATAATTGGTCAAAAATATCAAATTCCAAATTATTTCGTATTTGGAACAAATCAAATATGTCAATATTAATCACTACTGTTGGAATTTGATCATCAAACCTTTATATTTTCTATAATACAATACCAGAAATTTTTTCATACTTTTCAAATGGTGGCAAACTCCTCAAAAATTTAAATTTCTTGTTTTTTGATAGTAAACAATAATATCATTAATAATATAAAAGATTCCAAAAGTTAGTCAATAGTGGACCAGTATTCCAAACCAAAGACAAATCAAAAAAGAAAATTATACGCAAAGAAAACAAAACTACATTCCACATAATCCTTTCCAACTAGAGGTAATGCAAAAAAAATGAATATCGTCAAATTACTTTGACACAGAAGCCCACAGAGAAGTCAAGAAAATGAACAAAAATTTAAATTTATCAAAATTTAAAAAAAAAAAACCCTCAAACTTCTTAAACTGGAGTAAGAACTGGTGCCCCTAATGCCCCCACCCCTGTGTTCGGCATTGCTAGTGGTATAATTTCATTAATGTTTAGAAGTTATAAAGTACAAGGGTACGATGGTAACTTCTAGAGTTGAAGGCCATTGATTGTTGTTACAGTCCATCAGTCTTAAAATGAATAAAGTGTTAGTAATAAGTCAATATTCAATAAGCTGGTGGTATACTTTTATTCACATTAACAAAGGCCAACAGTACTTTAGGTGGATTTTTTTTCTAGTACATGGGTCTTAATATGGATCAAGTGGGTTTTAGGTCATTATATGACCTGCTTTAATGGAACTAATATCTTCCTCAGTCAAAATTTTCAGATTTCCAATTTTTGAGTTGAAGTCAAATATAAGTACGAATACACCCCTTACCAACCTAAAACCCAAAAAAAAAAAAAAAAAAAAAGGGAAGTAGAAATAGGAGTCCAGAAGCATATACATATAACTTTGCTTCTCCATTCATCCCCCTGCAACATTTCTTCTACCTCTACAAACCTAACCTATAAGCTTGCCACAACCACACATCGTAAAACCAACTATTGGCGACATTATATCAAGTTTCTCTCTCTCTCTCTCTCTCTCTCTCTCTCTCTCTCTCTAATTTAAGGTGTTAGAGCTTAAGGGATCATAGATTCTAGCCCAATCAATCTTTAAATTGCATTGCTCTAGTTTACAATGGTGATAAATGTCAAATATATCCATAGATTTTGGGCTTTGGTTCAATTTTACATGTTTCCCCTCTGATAAACTTTCAAATTGAACCTGAATATGATGCCCATTTTCCTGTCAGGATGGAAGAATGCTACTTTTTATGAAAGCAAAATGGGGATTAGGGTCATTTGGTGAAATCATGCAGGTAATATTAAGCCCGTGTTTTCTATTTAATCTCTACATAAAATAAATAACATTACAAGCATCCCTAACCTGGAAACCCCGTAATACCAACAATATCTCCACGCTTCACTCCAGAATGAAACTTGGAAAACTCAGCATTATCCAAGTCTGATTTCCTGAGGAAACAACAGTGGTTCCGTGACTTGCACATAAAAAGGACAAAGCAATGTCATGAATCAACTGGCAAAATCAGTGAGGCCAATTTACTATAAGTGCAAGAAGTATGATCTTATGTCCTTTTCAACTAAGATTTTGTCCAGGAAAAACAGTTATGTCTTTAGGTGATTTTTCTCAATTTTACTGATAATCGTCTCATGCAAATTAATCGCATAATACAATATATGTGTACTTTTTCCAATCTTTCCCTTCTTCAAGGGTTTTGGGAGGGTTTTACCGTTACTTAATTTCTTCGAGGTTTAGGGGTTGGTCAATTGGACCAGTACCAAAGGAACAGAAAAACAAGCCATATCCATCAAGTTGAAAAGCCAGCACTCAGGGATGTAAGCCTCCAGAAAGATATGGTTCATTAAATACACCTTGACCACACGCATACTTTTACACCTTTATTCCCACAAATAAACTTATACCAAACCGATCTTAATCAATTCCTCAATAGATTGCTCCAGCTAACGGTCAGAAAATAAAGTTACTCAGCACATTGTGAAAAAATGATCCGTAAAAAGAAAACAAATACTCTTGATTCAGTCCTCTGCCAAAGAAGTTAAGGAAAATGGGATTTATATTAAAAGTCAGTAAAAAATAATAGTTTAGAGTTCAGCTATTTCAGCCAGCTCTTCCAACATCTCTACCCCCACCCAGTTCAATAAAATCATGAACAGAAGATATATCATGATTTTAGTATAAAAATTCTTGTTGAGCTCATTTCGGATGAGTCATGTTTCAATCTTTTCCCTTTGATAGTCAATATATAAAGGCATCACAAAAGGGTGTCCTAGTATGCGTAAATGCCTATAAACTTGCAAACTACTATGAGGCTGCAAAAACGAATTCTCCATCCAACAGAACCATGAAATTGTTATGCATGGGCCAACCACTGGAGATATGATATGATTTTTCAAAAAAAAAAGTGTTATAAAAGAATAATACATGCAAAGAAAATCTAAGGACCTATCATTTGATATCCAACCATTGGAGATATGATGTGATTTTCCCAAAAAAAATGGTATATAAAAACATCACATGCAAAGAAAACCTAAGGACCCTATCATTTGGTATCCAATGCAATCATTCCATTGCTTTCTACATAAGTTACACATTTCAAAACATAACAGTAGGTAACTATATTTATGTGGTCTTGCAATTGAAAAAGATACAACACAGCATTCTTATTGGCTATGCATATGACAATTATATTCTTGCTCCGCAAGAGTGTCCGAACACAGAAAAGATGACACACTAGCAGACACGAAACCATAGGCCCAAGTACATAATAACCCCTCCCCCCCCCCCCGAA